>CM068838.1:109505355-109660355 GCA_028554795.2 Sinohyriopsis cumingii | reverse complement strand
CAAAAGTTGATTTTGGACAGTACACTGAGGTTAAGACGGTACAGATTGAACATGCCGATATAAAAGAGTAAAGTTGCCGTCCAAATTAAGGGATAATCAACCTTTCAAATGAAAATGTGCAGGATGCTAAATTCATTTACGCCATCCTGAACATTCAATGCACTGGATGCAGAAACACGAAACTGGATAGATCAGTGAAGTTTAGTCAGGATTTGTACAAATTATTTCATCATGGTAGTCATGTAGATCATTGAAAGAAATTATAATTTTGATCCCTGGAATCTTATGAACTTAAGAAAATCCACAAAAGCACTAACATATTTACTCTATGAACTCTACCAACAGTACACTCTTTTATTATCTTTTACATTTAATGATTTACCTCTTTATGCAGTTGGTTAAATTTTGTTTTCAAAAGGATTTTTACTCTCTGTAATTCAGTTTTGGATAGCAGTTATCTAAATGTATATACAAGTTAAATATACAACCTACTTTGCCTTGTTGAAGATATTCATTCCATAACATGGTACGTGGTACAGATTTTCTGTGCTTAAGAGCAGCATAATAATGTAAATCTTACCATTGTGCGAAGAAAGTTCTTCATGATTATCTTTCTCTTTCTCAAATAGTTTCTTCAGTCCGTACAATTCGTTGTTAGTTTCTTCCTGGTTTGTCCACAGTTGTTTAATTTCCTCTTCCAGTTTTGATAATCTAGCTTGTATATCAAACAGTTCTGTTCCCACTTTAGACAAATTTATCTGCTGGTCCTGGATATTTGTGGCAATATTTCTAATGGTTTCTGTGATTTTTATGTCATAAATATCTGGGGTTTTGTCAAAAAATGATACCATTTTGTCAGAGATGTTTTTGAGCTGAAAGAGAAAACATCATACAGTAATGACTTTGCTGAATTTGAATTATTTAACCGTATATCTCAACTAATATTTTCCAGTCTCTAATTAATTTTGTGACACAAGTCTGCTGATTAACATATATAGTACTGACAATATCGAATAAGGTATTTGTTAATTCCTTGAGCATTCATGAATGCTAAAATTCCACCTCTTGCGCAAACCTGAATATATTCTGACAAATGTTATCTATGAATAAAGAAATTCAAATGGCAGAGCATGAAAATACATTACTATTACCTTCCTTGCATGGGCGTGAATTTATTAGGTATGGTCAGCAATACGATCATGCAAATGTACCCCAACCTCTTCCATATCCCACCACAATAATGGATGCAAGTCTATAGTACAGTCTCGGCAGAAAATAGCCGTGTAACCTTTTGTCTCAGCTGCAACTAGTAAAAGGGCAATAACTCTTACCACATGGATGCGAGGGCATTCAGGTTGAGCCAATTGTTAAAGCACTGCTGTCAAACGTATACCATTGACCTGAAGCTCAAATGGTTGAGAGAACATGTCGCACAATGAACTAAGTTTTCTAATGACTCGTCTCAACTGTGAAGAAAAGCCATCAACCGGTTTAGGAAATATAAGCAAATGAAAACAATCTTTGACCAAATCCTTAACACAATCGAAAGGTAAAAAGCAATAAGCATTATATTTTTTATAAATAAACCATTAACTAGAACCTTCACCAAAATTCTCAATGGCTATGACTTTGAATCCAAAGTAATAGGGAAAGCGAGTGTGTCACATAATCAAGTATATTAGCTGCATAATGATTCAAGTGACAAATGATGAAAACATATCATGTGTGTTTGGTAAAAAAGGCTAATGCAAACAAAACAAAAATAATAAGCGAAACCTCAAGAGACTGTTGAGGATACTGAAGCAACTGGCGGATGTGTGACTACAATGTCTTGTTTCTCGTTCATGTGGGCTGAACAAAACTCATTAAGTACCAATATGCATATCTTGAAATATGAATACCATCATATATATCAAGAATCACTTAATTCCAACTATATCATTAAGATCATGGGATTCTGTCATATGTTGCATCCAGCTGTAAAACACTACAGTTCAGTAACTGATCCAAACACTGCATGACTACATTGATGATACAGCATGCATACTTTCTGACAATGACCGTATTTGCAAAGTTTTAGAGCAATCCGCTGGAAATCTGAATTTCTTTGAAAATAGCATAACCCACTGAAAATGCATGTAAGCTTTCAATCAAGTGTTCGGTACGGTGGAGTTGGTTTAATTTGTGTACTCACGTAATTAATAGCTATATTAACGCCAGAAACATTCCCAGTTTTCAATTATGTATTCCAAATCTAGGCATAAACAAGGATCACATGTGGATCTGATATCACTCACCTAGCAACGGACAACTGCTAACTTGTAAAGAGTAAAATTCGTACATGTAGCGAATTAACTCTCTCATGGAAAGAAAATACTTTCGAATACTTTGTTTCAACATTGAGTATTCGGCCTAGCAAAATTTGAGTGTTTCTGGACTCGTGCTTAAAATAAATTTGATTTGTTGGTTGGAATGAAACGTTTTCAAAAAAAAGAACAATGTCTGCATAATCTATCTCCATTCCACTTAAACGGCATTTTAGTATAACTCAAACAACATGACTTTTAGTTATAATTAGATATTTTCTCTCTCTCTCTCTCTCTCTCTCTCTCTCTCTCTCTATATATATATATATATATATATATATATATATATATATATATATATATATATATATATATATATATAGTCATTACTGAATCATGTTTCTCGGCCCATGTCCAGTTAGTGCTAACAAATACTAGAAGAAATAATAAATGATCCTTGATGTCTACTAATTTTGCCTGTAAATGAAATGAAATGTGGTACGATTACAACATTTAGAACATTTTGAATGTGTTGATTATATTTTCTTCTGTTAAGTTTTTCACATCTGTTTTAAGGTCATACAATTACCTGACAAGATCAGAGATATGGAGATGTGAACCAATGGGCAGACTCTCAGAAAACCTGAGCGTGTTGGCGATGGTTACGCTGTAGTCCTTAATAGCAGAAACCTAAGATTCTCTCTCACAAGTGGAAGAGAATAAAGCATAACACTGCACATAGAAAGGAACAGCTAGGATTATCCTTTTCCTAATGCATGAATCGCACATATTTTCCAATATGAGCTGTGGACGTATGTTTCATAGTCTGTTTCAGACTATCGTCTGGCCTGAATGATGAACGTTAGTAACATTGCTTGACACATTTCCTTGTAAACAGATAACTTGACATTCAGGCGTGAATAATATTTGAGTTGTGGAAAAGCGTCCCTCTGTGCTGTCACAGTATGTACCCCATGTGTCTACCATGATTATTTGTGTCATTGTGATGTCATAATGCACTGAGCTGTGTAGTACTCCATCACCGACATGGTATCAGAGGAGACCATCCTTATTTGTTGATACACTCATCTAGGGCTGAAATTACCGCCATCATTTCCAAATTGTGGATTGTAGTTTCTCCCTGGGACCACAAACTCTGAAATCTACCCCTTCTGGCTCCATGTAATAGCCCCAACCCAAAGTAACTTGCCCACGAACAGATTGCAGTTGAATTTGTGGCATGCATTGTGACTGCAGACATAAACTGGTTCTTATAGGACCATCATCTAATATGATGGTAAAATTCTGAACGTAGAGAAATCAGAGCTGCCAGCAAATTTGTTGTGTTGTTTTTATCTAAGAAAGATAAAAATCCTACACACTCCTGGGATCGACAAAATAAGAATCCCATACTCTTATGGGATCGAGGAGTATAGGAGGATCCCTTGGCATGTGCGCCAGCCTTTAGCCAGTACCACAGGCCATTTGACTGTGAAAAACGGAATATACAAACATCCCATTTTATGCACATTGAATGGGATAAACATGTAGTTCACAGAACCTTACTATCCACACAATTTTCTACATTTTGAAGAATTGCTGAAAAGAAAACAAGTTTTGTCGAAGCTAGTACCTCTGAAAGAGGAAATATTATTCAAAAGTATACGGCCGATTTCTTGGATTCAAGTTATTTAAAATAATTATCCTATATACTCCGATGATCAGTGAGTGCAGGTTTACTAAACGAAAGCAGCACAATAATGTAATGCAATAATTTAAGATATTACAGCGGGGAAAAGGTCATACTACTATTTAAGAAATAGCTGTCCTAGTATTGGCTAAGTTAGTAGTAACCAGAGTACCAAGGTTTCAGTGGATTGCTTTGAACAATTTTCATCGGACTGAGACAATATATCAGACAAAATGAAACTATTTCCGACATTAAAAGTACAAAAGAAAGTTCACCTATGATTTCTTTTTTGTGGAAAGCATGCCTGTCAGATTTTAATTAAAGTATTGAGGATCATTCCTTGTTCAAATGATAGCTTTAACACTGAACCAACAGTACCCCAAACGTCCTTTTAATTCATTTTGGACAGACCTATTCCTATATTTTATATTTCCTCGTGACAATGCGGCTCAAGCAATCAGTACTGGCATCATGCACATTTAAATTTTACTGGTATTACAAACTATTCGCATGCTTCTAATTTCCCTTTCATCATCCCGATTTTGATATATTTACAGCTGTAACTAACATTTATAAATAAGCAAATTCAGATACCCATTAACAGTCCACGTTACGCATTTAATTTTCAACGCTAGTCGATCTGTCACAGTCAGTCATGAAACAAGCCAGCTCATTTTCAAATCCAACATAAAGTATTTGTAAACCAAATTGCACATTTAGTTTATATGTTAATTTATAAACACAGGAGAAGATTCAGAATAAGAAAGTATCCAGTGAGACCTAATATAGTCCAAAACTACAACAAACGATGACATAATTATCCTACACCTACAAAATGGAACATGGGGAATAATACACAGGAGCATCCATGGCTAAAACAGCGCAATACAATTGCACAATGTTAACAAAAAAGGAATTCAAGTGAATGAACTTTGCAAACACTGGTTATAGGTTACTTTTGTTCGAGATTTCTTCCATGTTCAAATTGGAGCATGGAATCAAGCGTTTGAATGAAAGGACTTTTGTGCCTGAAGAAGTAGCAATACAATAGTGGCATGTTATGTAATACTTCAATTAAAAAGCAATTGCCGTTGAATGGATGTCAGATAGACGCATAGTCATACCATAAGCTTATCTGGTCTTATGGCCAAATTAACTAATTACATTTCTTGTGCTGATACAAGTTTTCCACCAAGTGTTGGGGATGGAAAAAAGGTAATTAACATTATGTTTGGCTATAAGTATGCAATTCTGCTGTGCATTATTTACGGACGCAAACATGATAAATATCTGTTCAGGTTACAATTACAATAACAACCTCATCCAGAAACTTCCTCGTTTGTTCAATATCAGTCTGTAATGTATCCACATTTCTGGTGGTTTCTGTGTTGTTATCCCTCAAATGTTCCACCTCTTCAGACAGTTGGGACTGTAGCTTTTGAACACAGTCCATATCCTCCTTCACTGTAGTGAGATCATTTTCTAGGCAGGACATTATATTTTGAAGGACTTTAATTTCGGTTTCTCGAAAGTTAATATCAATGTCCTCTCTCTTGAGCTGAATGTAAATTTGAAAGATGAAAAGACAGTATTAGTTTGTATTAAATGTTAACAACAACTCCATATTTTAAAATACTGTATTTTATTATTGTTCTAACATTAACAAAAAGATGCAGCATAATGTATTTTAAAGAGCCGGAGATTGGATAATAATGCTCGAAATTATGAATTACATCAAATGTAACCAGAAAACACAATTAATAGAGATAACAGGAGTGCCCATAAATATTGCAATATATTCCCACTCTGTGTTTGGATACTTCTGTGTTCGGGCACTAGTAAAGCATACCTGACTATGTAAATCAATTAACAAAATGTCACAGTGACCATTACCTTTTAACTCAAACAAGCAGAATGCGCTGCATCTGGTATGGAAAATACATGTGGTCATGATATAAACACAGTGACTAAAAGCACGTTAATCAGGGTTCAGTAAAACATTTCTAAGCTCTTATATCGTTGGCATGAGCAAGCTGCAATATATACTTGTCCATGCCTTCACTTTCATCAACACAGGGCAATTACCACATATGCTCCTATTAATAACCATAGACAGCTAAAGCAAGCAAGCTGGATACTAAAATGGATCCAAACTATGAAAATACGATGTTAGGAATAGACGGAATAGAATTTAAATGCTTCTAATGCATGGCCACTAAGATAGTCAAGAAATATAAAGAAATTACAGTTTCACACCTTGACGTCATTTTCTGGATCATTTTCACTTTACAGTTACTCTTTTCTTTAATCAAGAAGACGTTTAAATGTGAAGAAATTTTGCTTTTGAGTGAGCTTCTAAGCATCTTACTGAATTAGATTCCATCAGATATGTATACATATGTGTATAATTACGTGTCACATGAAAAATGTTATTGATTTACCTTTAAGAGCTACATTTCTCCACATTAAAATGATGCCGAGACAAACCAAAAATGTCTCTGTAAACGAGAATAATATGGCAAAATCACAAGCTATGTGTGATAAAGCAATGTTTTGATTTAGGAAACAAATATAGAGCTCTTGTTGCATATTTTTATATAATGGATCTACTATTTCTTCAAACTACGTTACAATTTCTCCTCTTTGATGATATGTCCATAAACTATTATTACTTAAGTATGCACGAAAATTCGCTTATTCTGCCACATTTTAATTAAATTTTCCTTAACCATGGATTACAGAAACCACTTGACTGAGAATATATTTTCAAATGTTTCCGGAAATTAGCTGTGATTTCTCTAAGTGATTAGATGATACCATACTAATAATACTACGCAGTTTAAAAATATTTTGGAACAATTGGAATTCTAATCACAGATTAACATGATAAGACTATCTACCAAGTATTTCATTATAGATAAAGGATATTATATATTTGATTGATTAGAGAACTCACAAAAAAATACAGTGAAAGATAATAATTGTATTGAACTGCAACGCTAGTAGTCTATTAAATAGTTTTGTTGCTTAGTTATTTAGAACAGATATAAACCTGGTGTCCTCACTCTAGACATAAGAGTTTCATGATTTTGACCTATTTTAGTATCAAGTTTTGCTTTGGATACCTTTGTAAAATAAAATCTTTCTTTGAGACATATTCTGTTATTCTGGAATGATGGCACAAATAAATGAATAGTGTATGCAACCTAGATGTTTAGCACTAATGTCCTTCAGTGCATGTTAAAAGTAGAATATGTTTGGTATGGATGACTAATTACCCATATCTTTTTCAGCACAGCCAGCTTTGACACAATAAGGACACGGCAACAGATGGTTTCTCAGTACCCTTATCAGCAAAGCACTAAATTTAGATCTCAGTGACCTCATTTAGCTGTACAGGAAGGGTGTAACTCAGGAAGGGTGTAGTACTAACAGAGGTACATCTAATTATCAATTGCTATGACTCTAACATAAAGAGTACCCAGTAAATCACCATTTATATAAATGTTTAACAAAGTCACTATAGAGTGCAATGTAGGTCCCAGAGGCTGCTTTTGTGCATATAATTGTGTTTAGATTTATCAAGATGCGAGATGTGTAGGGATTTCGATATTTACTTTCAAAACTAAACAGAGGAGAAATTTGAGTCCACCTTGGTGAGCTGGAACGAAACCATTGTACAACCAGTAAAACGGCTAGCTTTTAAGATGTATCACCAGTGCGCCATTTGTTGGGCTTAAATCAGATATACATTGGTCTGCTAATTAATGTAATTTGCTTCAGTGAGTTAGAGTCTTAGTGTTTCGAACCACTCAGCCACCAATGCATCGATATATTATCCGCCGTGGATTCTCCATCATATGTAATAAAATGTATTGTAAAAGACACATGCCTAATCTAGTTGATCATGTGGCAGGTGAATTTTCTTTATAAACACAAAGCATTTCGTGCAACAGAAGCCAACAGGTGGATCATAAATTCACTTTTGTGTAAACAAATATGTCTTCAATAACTTGACAATTAGTAAATGTGTATTTTATTTGGTTCGGACTTGTTAATATTCATCTGCGTTTTATAAATCTGAGATATTCTTTTGATGTTTTTCAATGGCAATGAAGTGCTCATAAAGAATATGACTTATGTCATTCCAAGTTATCCTGACTTCTTCAACATACTGATACAGAATTATAGCTAATAGATATTTCTAAATTATGTGGTCAAACAAGTACAAGTATCTTCATGTTTTATGAATTTAGCAAACGCAGATTCTAAGTTACAAACTACATTGTTTAATCAATCACAACTTTATCAATGATAACTGGATTTCATGCAAGTTTACCAGATGTAATAATAATAGGTTTAGTTAAACAAGATTATGTTTTCATGAACTTTTGAAATCAGATGAAAAACGTTAACGATAAAACAGCAGAAGTAACTAACATGTTTATTCAGCTGAAAATGTAATTAATAAGACTACTATAAACAAAGAATTGTCCTGATGAAATAATTCATTATATAATAAATGCCTTGAAAAGGGTCAATATTAAGCAGAACTGATTTTCGATCACATTGCTAAACGTTTAAAGATAGCGATAATATCAATGACTATATTGCTGCAAAAGATATTAAACATGTTAAATTGAATCAAATTAACACAGAATTTGTGTCTGATTATTTGAATATCTATTAAGCTAGTTGTTAATTGTGTACAAATCAGAAACAATAAATAAACTGTCCTTTTATTTTACACAAGATATTTTCTGTGACGACTTATATACATCTATAAATCATGCAACATACAAATAAAACCAAGAAATGTCCTGACTGAATCGAGAAAAATAACAAGTCTACCTCCACTTAAATAACAGGTAGAGAAAACAACCCAGTTTTGCATACCCATATAAACATTGTATCTGCATGCAAATAACGTGAAATGTGTATTGGTCTTCATACGTGTATCTTTTATTTATGCCCAATACTATCTTGCGACTGGCTAGCCCAAATGATGGTAGATACCCAGTTAGAAGTTCATATTATCCATTATTGGAAAATTTGAGCTCATGTTCAGATGATGCCAATGAATGTTAAGTTCAGTGAAGAGAATTACCATCTGTAAATCGGACTGGGCATCACCTTGTATGTTCAGGTCATTGAGTAGCTGAATCATCAGGTCAATCCAACAGTCCTTATCACTGTCTTCAACTCTCAAGTCACCAGAATGTAGAACTTTATTTCGAATATCTATCAACTTAAAATGAAATATAAATTCAAATTAGACTGATGCTTCTGTGAATTGTTACTTTATAGACAAATCTGAGTATATTTAGTAAATTCGTATTTGAACCACTTGGTATGGTCTCATGCCTAATATGACAATATGCAAGAAAAAGGACAAACATATAGGTATTAAATGTTTTTGCATCACATGCCTTTCGTGATCACAATTGCCACATTCTGCAACATTTTTATGAAAATAAAACTTTTCTGAAACAGAAAGAAATAAAAAAAAGTATTGCTGATGACAATGAATGGCGTGAGACTTTTCTAAAACACAACATTAGTATAATAAATTGTGTGAGACCTCCTAAGAGCGTCATATATATTCATAATATATTATTACTCATAGAGAAGTGTGAGGCCTAATAAACTTATCATTGATTATATAGAATGTTGTCGAGACCTCTGAAGGGACTCGCATATTCATCATATATATATATATATATATATATATATATATATATATATATATATATATATATATATATATATATATGTATGTATGTATGTATATATGTATGTATATATATATATATATATATATATATATATATATATATATATATATATATACATACATATATACATACATACATATATATATATATATATATATATATATATATATATATATATATATATATATATATATATATATATATATATATATATATATATACATACATATATATACATACATATATATATATATATATATATATATATATATATATATATATATATATATATATATATATATATATATATATATAATATACGCTTTATCAAAGATATGCCACGAAATTATTCATTTTTCATGAAAGGAAACAAGGCATGCCGAGTTTCCTTTCAATGAAACATTTACACAACGAGTGGTATATCATTCATAGATCGTACATACTATACATATATTTTATTTATATCACATACAAATACATATATTTGAGTTTTGAACGGAGTTATATTGACGAGAGACAACTGTGTCTTGACTGGGTGAATGAACTTACATCCCTGCCGAGTGTGTCTGCTACAAAATGTAGTCTTTGTTTGCCTCTTCACAATTACCTTTTCATATTGATAAGTTGACTGTTTTCATGTTTGAATTTCTGTTTATACTCACATTGAAGAAATCAGTATAAGTATGCTTATGATTTATACATGAAAACGGTTTTAATGAACAAAGTAGAGCACTGGGTCTACAGACAAATAGATTCTTTCATAATGAACGCTCATCAATGCATTGACGTACAGGCACAAGGGAATTAGTGTGGAATATAATCTAAGCTACACGACGAACCAACAAGAGGTGTTTAAAATATGTTAATACATTTAAATTTCATGTAAGTCATTATTCTGCTTTAATTAATATTACTACCAACCATAAATCTCTCTCTCTCTCTCTCTCTCTCTCTCTCTCTCGGTTTGACATAAGATTTACCATCATTCTTCATAGGTCCAGAGACGTTGTGGTAGTGCACTAGCGAAAATCCTCTATTCTCGCCTTTTCATGAATTTTCACCATTATCTTGATAAGATGATCAACAGAGAGAGAGAGAGAGAGAGAGAGAGAGAGAGGAGGGAGAGAGATAAAGAAAGGGAGAAAGAGAGAGATATGGCCTTAGGATATGTTCATATTTGATTAAAAATAATCGATGTTTAGATGCTTATAATGATTTAAGAAACAACAACATCAAAAAAGCTTTAAATACATTACATATGTGTGCCCCGTAACCAAGACATTTACCTTAATGTGTCGACCGGCAATTGCAACTTTGTATCATTGATTAAATGAACACTTTAGAGAGGTCCCAAGGGAAGTTTAAACATACCGTTATGAAGAAAGATATTGTAGGTTACTTCGTGCGATTTCAGTTTCAAGGTTTTTTTTATCCAGCCCAATTGTTTGTATTCTCTCACTCCATATTTCTGCATATTGTGTCCCTTGTGCATGAGAGGGGAGGGGAAAACGAAAAAAGAAAGGATTGCGATTAAATTGTGTACCATATTAAATTCATTTAGAAAATGGGGATTATTATTACTTTTATAGTTATTGTCATGCGTCACTAATGAATAATGAGTGAAAATTCAACATTGTTTTATAGGAATAGATCCAACAGCACACAGTTCCATATATATATATATATATATATATATATATATATATATATATATATATATATATATATATATATATATATATAAAGAGAGAGATAGAGAGAGAGATGGATATATAGATACATGTGTGTGTGTGTGCTCACAAGTCCTTATTTATTAGAAGATGATACCTCCCCAGGAATTTCAGAAACATAAATTAATTATATAATAATTAAGTGATATATTCTTTAATTACATGTGAATTTTAGTTCTTGTATAACTTATTTACACTTTTATATGGAATGAATTGAAATTTTTTTCTGTAAAATATAATAAAAGTATAAAAATATAGACACAATTCACTTTCAAAAGACAGATACGTTATTTATAGATGGTATAAGCCTATATTAGTTGAGCATGAGTGAACTGTAAATTCACATTGTCAGTTTCCGGTTAAGACTTTACTCACAATTCAATGACTGCTGCAATGATTACTGCATTATCCTATGATTACTGCAGAATACGATCCAAATTCAACAATGGTGCTACTAAGATTGTTTTCAAAATTCATATCTTCTCACCCGATTTATCAATTTCAACGATTCGTATCAACCAAAGGAAAATAATTTCATCATGTCTTATTTTAAATATTTTATGAATTAAAAGAAAGAACAACAATGAAATAAAACTTCCAACCTTGATGGATCTTACATATCAAAGCTAGTATGCTGAACAATTATTTGACATTGCAGAATGTGTCAACCGTAAAACTTCAGAGACATGTATTTTATTCCGTTCTGTAATTTAAAATATTGGCAGTCTGCATCTGCATAATATTACTGTATTGATTTATTGACATCGTTGGTTTTGTTTTGTTTTGTGAATAGAAACATATATCGTCTAGTTCAAATGGTGACTATTGAATGTGGAAACTGCCAGCTATGTTAAATGAACAACTGAAAACAATACTTCCGAGGTCATGACAAAACCACGAGCACTTGTTTCTCTCAGTAAAAGGGGGAATCTCTGGAGGATACCCACTTCTCAACTCCCGATTAACATAGGGGAACTAACTCTCGCAGGTCAATGTTTGACCGCTCGATTTTAATTGTCATATACTATAGGTGCATTTAGTCACACACGACCTAAACAACCATAAACAATACATTCCCAACCTTTCTATGTTGATTCGTGTCAAGTTTAACAACTGTTTGGAAGACAACACTTCCGGTCTCTTGTTTCAATGCACCTGCAACATGAATGGTTGGTGATATCTCTTCTTCTATGTAAATGGCTTGGGTTCCACCCTATAGTACTTTTAAGACACCGACTGGTATGAAATGAAATCATCTGCTAGAGCAACACATACAAACGCACAGTGGAAGAAAATTGGCAATTTATTAAATCATGGTTCCTGTCCACACTGAGTCAAGTGACGAATCAAGTTACAACATATAATAACAGTACTGGGAGTGACAGCTTGTTTGCTGAAGAGTAAATAATGCATCTGAAAATGCAATGATCAGACTGCTCGTAGAAAAGATGTCTTCACAAGAAAAACTGGATTTTATTTTGTTGACAACTGCGAAAGTCTGTGAAAAGCATCTTTGATAGAGTTAACCTATGTAAGCACTATTATTTCAATTCAAATGTATTCATTCTGTATACTTTCTTACAGAAATAGAATATGTAATAATAATGTATGTGTACTGTACAAAGTCTTATGCGGAATAAGAATGCATGATTAAAATGTATCTATATTGCATAAATTCTCATATTAATCTAGAATGTGCGAAAATAATTGGAAAACGATTTAGTAGTAAAAAGAACTACTATTGTGAATTTACTGCAGTAATTTATAGATACCCTGTCTAAGGCACAATTAACTCTAATCAATGAGTCCTAAGAGACCATTTACTCGAATATATGTCAAAAACACTTTTCTACAGTCTTGTTTGGATTATACACTACACATAAGTATACAAAAATATGAAGACACTATTTACAGTTAAATTCCTGTATATGAATATGACCTTGTTATATATATATATATATATATATATATATATATATATATATATATATATATATATATATATATATATATATATATATATATATATATATATACAGTGTGTGCGTGCTTAACTTTTATCCATAACTGTGGTTTGATCTTCAAGCTAATGAACATTTATAAACAAATGCTTAGATCCCAAACTTTTGTCAATGCCACTTCTCTGATATAAGCGAGGACTCTTTCAAACTTTCAGAATTATATCACTATGATAATCAAGACAATTCGTACATCAGTGCATTCAACATTATCGGAATTCGTTCGGAACATTTCATACTTTTGGATTTTAGAACATTTACGATTATTTGGAATATAATTTATAATATTGTAAATTCCATTTAGATTTTGACTTTGTTATCTTAGAGAAATAAATTTACTTAGTGATTTTGATAAATATATTTGTTTCGCTTTTTGTGTTTGTTTAATATCTTAGAGTGGTAACAATATAAAAACGTTTGGACCAGAATCTTATTTAATCTCTCTAATGGATGGACGTTACTGAATGTTAAATGTTTTATTTAATATGTTTACATGTGTATTGTGTCTAAATGAAA
Source organism: Sinohyriopsis cumingii (assembly GCA_028554795.2). Lineage (NCBI taxonomy): Eukaryota > Metazoa > Mollusca > Bivalvia > Unionida > Unionidae > Sinohyriopsis > Sinohyriopsis cumingii. Next base: position 109,646,360 of record CM068838.1, on the reverse strand, counting down.
ATTATATACTTGATACAAAAGTCATGCTGATTGGTTAATCATACCCGAGAGCTCAGGCTGCTGAAAGTTAACGTGTGTAACAAAATACGATATTTGGCTTCTCAAATATTTGAAGATTATTGATTGTCGTTTCGGAATTTGACGACAGACTCATTAAATTTTAATTCATTTTCACCATTACAAATGAGATGTAAACTGATAAAAAATACTCATTATTCATTTTTGAACAAAAAATAATAAAAACAAAAAATTAAAAACCAAATCACCAAGTAGGCTTGACATCGCTCAATTCAGTGTCTCCTGACTAGAAACCCAAATACATGAAATCTGTATCAATTGGATGCTTTCAGTTTAGACTTTTTCTTTATTTTTATTGCATGTGTCTTGCAAACAAAAAAAGTTCCAAGGCTTCTGTGTTTTTCTATCTTCAGCACTAGTTGATGGTAGATTAGCATCATTGGTATAATAGTGTAAGACCATGATGCCAGAAAGTCTACTGTTATATTTCGTCAAATTTTGTTTAAATATTTTTCAGATACATATTTCATAAGCTGATTGCTTTACTTACTGCAATTGTTTTTGACAGTAAAATAGCATAATTTGCTACCTAAAACGGGTTTCATGTTTGGATGCTTTATCTCAAATTTGGTCAAAGTCTGTGATCTATTTTATTAGGATTCTATACAAAGTTTATTTTAGCAATGATAGATTTACATATATTATGCTAATGACAGAAAGAGTGTTTTTTCTCAGGTTGGTTAAATTTAGTTAAGCAGTTTTAGCAAAAATCTTGATTAGTGTTTATAGTAATAGAGAATTCGCATCATTTATCCAAATTGAAAGGCATTAATGACAGAGTACTTTCAGTTATATTGATCAAATTTGGTTCAGCAATTTTCAAATAATTTGCTAATTGTTTTGTCGGAACAAGAGTGACAATTGGCAACTAATCTACATCATTTGTACAAACCTTAAGAGCCAGATACTGAGATACACACCTCATCGGGCTCTCTATTTCTTTAGATAAGCTTCAAGAGTTTATAAACCCTGAATTCCATTCAATCTTTTGATCGTGAGTGAGTTAGCGAGAGAGAGAGAGTTTTGTTGAAACTATAATATATGCCAGTAACGAGTATTCATTATCAATAGTCAACAGTCATGCTTAATGCTCCTGGAACACTATCACTAAGAGGCAATGTATACAATCCATTTCAATAGAGACTATCAGACTGTACATTAACTGTATTAAGAAACCGACAACAACAGCCAGGCAGGGTGATTTTCTTTTTGAGTAGAGGCAGGAAGTTGGATTAATTTATATATATATATATATATATATATATATATATATATATATATATATATATATATATATATATATATATATATATATATATATATATATATATATATATATATATATGTGTGTGTGTGTATGTGTGTGTATGTATGTATGTATGTATATATATATATATATATATATATATATATATATATATATATATATATATATATATATATATATATATATATATAGTATGGGGGTGCTCTTGACAGAATTAACAATGCCAAATTTGGATGAAAAAGCAATGGGCGATGAAGGCATGGTACATAATATATATAAAACCAAAAACACGTTATGGATTCAAAATGATTGCAATAAAAGACTTATGGCCAAGTGAGCTATAACTACAATGCAAGGTCTTAGTTTATATGGAAGCATAGAATGTTTAGTACACAGAAAAATATTTAGCAAAACTTTCTAGAGAAGTTGTATCTATGTCCTGCCATTTAGAGTCAATACGAATCGACAGAAAGATTATATAAATTTGTGTGTGTCTTGCAATTCGGAGGCAAGAAAAACGAATGTACACATATACATTGCCATTTAGAGGTAAGGTACACATATTCCTTTTCACTCATAGGTATGGCGCACTTACGCTTTATCATTCGGAGTTAAGGCACACATATTCCTTGATATTAGTAGGGGAGACAAAACGACAACAAGATTATACAGTTTTATTTGACTTGTATATAATTAAAATTTAGTTCAAAGTTGACAATTACTTACATCTGACAGTATCTGTGTATTAGGGAGATCTTTCCTGAACCAATTGCAGTATTTCATAAGTGACAAAATTGCAGGAGCATCAAGGTCATCAGGCATATTTGTAGTTTTGTCTTGGCCTTTTGGCATGAATATTTTGGCAACCTGATAGCAACCAATCGGCCACTGGCTTATGTCAGCATTTTTCCAATTTATGGAGGGGTTATGTGGATCATCATGAACAGCAAGAATCTGATGGAGCCATTTGTCACATATGCTATTCTTGCAGTTTATGTTCCAAGTTCTAGGTTTTCCCCCTGTTAGTTTGATATCCTTTGATGAGCAAGAGCCACACTGATTCCCAGTAGATGAACCACAAGGGATGCTGGGGACTTTTTGTGTGATGTCGCTATGCAGATTTTTAACCTCGTTATCTATGTAGTCATGCAGGGTTTCCTTCATGATAATCAAGGAGTGGCTACATTTGAGCCAGTTCTTGTATTGTCCGTCACTGAATCTGGCTGGTGTACTCATGGCTTGAAATTCCCTGAAACAACAGTAAGACAATGATATATACTGCTTGTGAGTAAGGTTCTGTTTTCTGTCTTACAGACTTTTCCAGTGATTAAGCTTCACAACCCTTTTAAACTCATTAATTTAAGCCTTTCTCTGACTATATATTTGATGCATATGCCACTGAACAAGATAGCTTTGTGTTACCTAGTTCTTGCACGCATCAATTGGATCTGCTTCTTCTTTACCCTAAGGACAAGCAATCTACATATATTGGGCTGAGTCCAAGATGTATATGATGTAGCACTAAAGTCATTGTGCAGAAAAAAACTTTTCAGTAACCAAGATATTTCACCTTTTAAATCCAAAATCAAATGGTCTCTTCCTTCCGCGGATTACAATTAATCCACAAAGTATGATCAAGGCATGTCACATAGAACCAACTTTATTGTACAGAAACCATTTATTATTCTCTTAGTCTCAGTGACTTTGTACTTTCATTGTAACGTTTTGTAACCAATATTGATGGGTCACCTTTCTTCATTCAATCACTGTGACGTTGCCCACTAATCATTTTGTCCCGAAATTGACCTGATTCTTCTATATAACAAGTGGAAAACCTTTTCAAACGTTTGATAGCTACACATTGTGGGCAGTTAGTTCGACTGTTTTGAAACTCGAACTAAAAAATGTTACAACTAATCTTTGGCTTGGAGAATAAAATATCCAAAGTGTCACAAGAAATTAGATGATATTAGCTATGTGGCTTTGAAATGGCACAAACTCCCACCTTGCAGTACAAGAAATTTAATTCGTTAGTTTGAAAAATCGGCGGTAATAATTTGTACTCCGTGTCTTAAATCTAGGCCAAAACACTATGTGCATAGATCAATTAAAAGCCTTTCACGCACGAATAAACTCTGTAATATAAGCACTGACCAACTTTTTATCAAACGCCAGTATGTTTATCAAGCTACTATGCCGTACCATTTCACGTCAAACAGGATCATCCAGTGAAACATATACACCAAGTTTTAGTTATTACATTTTGTCCCTACACATTTCAACATGCTGGCCTAATGTTAAATTTCCAAAGTCGCGATAAACATTTTTACCCTGTAAACACAGGATGCCCGTTTGACTCTCAAGTACTTTGTTAAACTATGTATGTGCATCACTGGATTAATAACTATTTATTCACTACTCTGTGTCCTCTTTTTCTCTACAGATCTAACTATGTGTAGTGCTGTGCAGATTTATGAGACCTGGTAGATTTCAAAATTATATGGTAGCTCTCTAAACAACAACATCAATAATAATAATAATAATAATAATAATAATACTATTTTCTTGCGGCAGCTGTGAACTAACTTCTGAAAGACTATTCTCACGGCAGCCGTGTAACTACTATATCAAATTTTAACCACGAAATGATTGATAAATGCTCTATGAAGAGTCCGAAATATTCTGAATGATCTTTAACCATTGAAATTCTAATTGCGCACATTTTGTCAGCATAAGGCACTTAGCCGAGAGTTATACCGCCCGAGTATATCTGTATATTACAAACAATATGTTTCAGTATATATGATGGATTATTCTGAAAACAGAGAAAGCAAAATATGTTATGTGAAATATCTTAGGAGCAGTTGCGTCATCAGTTAGAATTCATCAATTAACGAATGTGTTTACGGACATCATAAGTTTCATAATCAAACTAAGAATATGTGGGAATCAATAATGTCTGCCTCCCATTTACTTTTCGAGTAATTTAAAGTAATGACTGGGACAGTAATGAGTGTTACATTGATATTTCATTTGAAAAATATTACAACTTTGCAATAATGGTTTTCATAGCAAGCACCATACAGTTTGTTACGATATGTATGCTCAGTGAAGTTGAAGAGCATTCTTTTTTCATTTGAAGTGCCAAATGACAAAATAATAAAACATTAACTCGTGTACGGTTCTTTTTTTTTTAAATCTCATTTAAACTTATTGATTATGGCTTGTCTGTCTGTTACTTAATTCCTTGCGAGTTATTTTTCGGTGACTTTTGCACATTCGTCCGAAATAGTCTTATATTTGAATTTCATGGTTTTTTGTCATTTTGATTAAGCCTTATTTGGTAGAGAACATAATATTAGTAAATGCTTCCACTAAAACAATAGCATCATCTCATGCTCTTTATATTTTTTGTACCAACAAAATAACCCATCTTCATCTGTATTAGATCAAACGCTTAACACAAGCACAAGAGGGAACTCGGATGAGAAATATGCTGCAAATGAAGAGTTAAATCAAATGAAATGTGTTGAAACATACCTCAGATCTAATGTAAAGACATGAGAAGAAACCGTCTTGCATTTACAGTCTGAGGGTCGATTCCTGCGTCTGTGCTCCTAGCAGTGCTTCTAGTTTCTAAGGCAAACCGAACACCCATACATCCATCTCGAATTGGCTTCAGTTTGCCTATACTCAGGTACATGATACTGACACCTGTCTGGCTTGTCAATCGGTTATCTCTAACAGGGTGTATTTGCCTACTGAAATACAAACATCCTAATCGTACTGTTTAGATATATAAAGTCCGGTATCAAGAAGTGCCATTAGACGTCATTACATATCATTATTCAAATAATCGGCAAGCAGTAAACCAGGTTAATATTTAATTAGGTAAATATGTACTTTGATCAGCGAGACAGTCAGTCTTGCTGATACTATTGTCCGATTAAACGCATACATACAACGTTAAACTGAAACGTTCACAGTCTGACGGTTTTAGATAAAGAGACAATATGAAAAGTATGTGTTATTTATATGGTCACCTCCAAATCTCTAGCTATCATAAACTATCAGGCATTTACGGTGTCCCACCCCGAACCATTCTTCTAAATTTAAAAATTGTTATTTGTGTTTGTTTCCTCTCCATTTTCCGTAGTCTGAGTTGTATTTTTACACAAATAGAATTTTCATTTTAATAAATAATTTCTTTGGTTGCGGTTTCTCTATTATTTTTGATTGGGAAGTACTCGTTTAGATTTCCGATGCCAGCTTACGTCATATGCATAAATTGTATTCCAAAACAATTTTGTAATCATTTCCTTGAGGTTACACCTTTTGACCGCTTTCCAGTTAGAAACGTCCCTGGGATCCTTGCTAGCGATCGATGTATTTTGCCCTTTTCGTGTGTCGATAATATGTGTATTATTTGTTGTATAAAGTGCAATAATCCCGTAGACATGTGTACATGTCAGACTGGCAATATCCTTACATTAAATCTGTTTTAAGTCAATAATTTATCTATTCCGTTGGAGTATATTATAAATATTCCACCGTTCCCACTGTTGCTTAAAGCTTGTATATGGTCTGCTTTCATGTCTCTTATTTCCAGGTGTATTAGAATATCTCCTGCTGTTATCTCCTGCTGTGGGCATTTCTTCGAATGATATTTGTCTAAAGGTATATTCCCTGTAAACTCCGCAACTCTTCCGCGGCACTGGGTACAGGTTATTTCACAAGCTAAATTGTATGCTCGTGATGAAACCTTGGATATGGCCCTTAACATTATAATTAGCTTCCTCAAGCTTTCATGATCATCATGAAATTAATATACTTTTTAAATGTGACCAAATAATGTGAATGCAAGATGAAGAAATGAAGAAATGAAGAATTGCATAGAGCAACTGGAATATATTGAAATTTCCGACAGAAAATCAGTTCAAGTTATTCGAAAGACATAATTTTATGATCGTGATTAAACGAGGGATATGATATCAGACTTAAAATTAGCTTTCCGGAAGCTTATGCAGTCTGCGGAGAATTCTTTAAAGGCACAATAGTGCAGCTGAGGGTGAATTTTCTTGCAAAAATGTTGGGACATTTATGTATATCAACTGATTAAATACTATTTAAAAGGCATTTCTGGTGTAATATCAAGTACGTAGGGGTTCTCGTTATGAAATACGAGCTCTCTGAAATCTTCGTACGAAGAGTAACGAATCTATCGTCTCCATGTTGAAATCCCGCTCGGCAGTGATCGGCAAATCCCGAATGAATAACACACATAATTCCGGTGACCGAAATTTGCATAATTATAGGCCACATTGTAAACATTGAAGATGATGACGTAAAACACAACCACGCTACGAGACAGCCCAAAATGTCAACAACGGTGAGTACGATCTTCTTCTGATCTCGTTCTTTTCTTCTTATCCTTTTCCTTTCTAATTTTAATTTTGAGAGGAAACAATGAAATGTATGTAGAACTACTTTTATAGTTATATTTCAAAGTTTTTGTGGTACGAGAATAATTTAAATCGACGTGCTCTGTACAGTATTGCAAAAACCCACAGGTACTCGCTCTATTTCTTGCCCAGTAAAACCCGTACTCCCTCAAGTCCCCACCACTCAATTTTATAACTGAAAAGCATAAGGGATATTTAAAAATGCTCAAAATTGAGTAATTTCATTAATCAATTTATAAATTCTAACCAGATTGTCACCAGTGGACCCTTAACACCCATCTTTCTGACGTTTCAACCAAAGCAGAAAAGAATTTGTGTGCTTCTCCAAGTTAATACTTTACATACACAAGGTTTTAAATAAGCTTTATATTTTATTTTAAATCTGCGACTAGAATATGGAATCCAGATTCAAAACTCGGGGCCAGATCATAAAAAGGTACACACACACAAACGTACAGTCACTTGTCAGCTGACGTTTGACCACAGCTTTATTCTTGCACATGTTTATTGGGTATTGTGCACACTGAGTAAATAGACACATAGACTTTGCTTCGGTGCCCATATGAGGAAAGTAGGGGCCCTTTTTAAATTTTGGATCCCCACCCCACCCAACACTTGACCTGATCCAGCCAAAAAAACTTCCATCAAATCACAACCTCTCATGTATTAATTTCTGATCCAAAGTTAGCACTATATTCCTATAAGTTTGATAATTAATCATGAATATATTAGTTGTCAAATTATGAAATACATTTTCATATTAAAATTCATTAGACAGACTTAAATCAGCTCACTTTTAAGCTCAATTCTAGAGCGACCTTAAAGAGGAAGAGGGAGAGGAAGGATGAGGCATGGAGCAAGAAGTTGAAAAACCAGATGGGGGAGAGGAGGAAGACATGCTGTGTAGCCTAAAAAGTGAGCTGACCAAGCTCTACACATAGTTCAGACAAGGCAAACAAGAATGAGGGTAATTGTTTATTTATATCTTGCAAAACAAAGATTGATAGATATTGAAAAATGTTTGGTACTAAGTAGCTTGGCAAAGACTCTAATATCTATGTCAGTAGTGTTTTGCACAACTTAGAAAATGCATACTTGTATTAAAGGATTAGTTATTTTACCAAACAATATACGTTTAAACTGCTTTACTTTTTGTTGCTATTCAACACCCCACCCCAATATGATTTGATAAAGGAAGACTATGCACAGATACCATAGAAAATACAGAGGCCACCTCATTTATATGGCCACCTTATATAATACTAAAATGGTAAAAGTATTATGGAGACAATCTCATAGAGTACCCCATTGCATGATGAAATACATATAATTGATATGAAACTAAATACAAAAGGTTTTAACATGGGTCACTTAAATGTACAAGGTATAGTGGAAAAAATAGAACAGATTAAGTTAATGTTGTCTTCCAAGGAAAATAATATGCACGTTTTAGGGCTCACTGAAACCAAATTAAATGCTAGCCACAATGATAATCTATTTCACTGTCAAGGCGACAATAAACCATTATGTAGGGACAGAGAGACAGCGGGGGTGGTGGGTTTTGTATACATTAAAAGATGTAAATGCAGACAGGCAAACTGACTTGGGGCCACATGAAATTGAGAGTATTTTGGTGGAAAATTCTCAAAATAATGCAGAATCATTCTTAGTTGGTTTCATTTATAGGTCACCTTCTTCCAAAGCAATTTGGAATGATAACTCTTTGAAACAAATAGAAAATGTTCATGCACAGGAGAAAGAAACATATATACTCAGCAGTGTAAATAAGGACCTACTCAATACTCAAATAAGGAGTAACTGGATGGATTTTTTTAATCATTAGGCCTAGTCCAGCTGGTAAATGAGCCCACAAGTGTAACAGAAATATCAAGCACTCTTATTGATCACATTTATACCAACCTACTAAACAATGTGGCTTATGTTAATGTACCAAATGTTGGTCTTAGTGACCACTATCCTACTTTTTTGACAACAAAGGTTAAATGCAACAGAAATAGGAAACATACACACAAAACTATCACTTACAGATCTTTCCAAAATTGAAGTAAATAACAATTTCAAGATGACCTATATAAAGTTCCATGGAATATTATCCAAAATTTTGATGACATATGTGAAGCTCTAAAAGTGTGGACTGATTTATGAATGTAGTCTCTAAGCATGCACCACTAAAAGTACATTGAGTAAAGTATGAAATCCAACCTAACTGATTTACTACTGAAATTCTAGATACTATGAAAACACGAGACCAATTGAAGGCTATGGGAAACCATGCACAATATCAAGTATGGGGAAATAACATAACAAGTATGATTGAAAAGGCTAAAAAAAAAAACTTTTTATCAATCAATGCTTGAAAACACAAAGAGCAACACAAACTCCATTTGGAAAGTCTTCAGTGAACTCATTGGGGGTAACACACAAAGATCAGACAAATAAAATTCACTCACTTCTGGTAAATGACACAAAAGTCACTGAAGACACTGACATTGCAAATATTTTGAGTGATTTGTTTTCACTAACATTACAAACTAAGTTAAAAGAACCAGTGATAGAAAACAACTATAATGAACTGAAAAATCCCTAAGGAGGTATCTTTCTGTATCCCACAGGTATAAAAAAACTGCTAAAAAATATCTCAGTAAACTTGATATCAAGAAAGCTACAGGACTTGATCAGATTGGTCCACTACTCATTAAAACTTCTGCATCAGCTATTTCAAATAGCATGACATTCATAATCAATTTAAATATTGCAACCTCATCTGTCCCCAAAATATGGAAAACTGCAAAAGTAATGTCTATGCACAAATCTGGTTCTAAGAATGATGTTGATAACTACCAGCCAATTTCAATACAACCAGAACTTGCCAAATTGATTGAAAAACATGTCCATGACTCGTTCATGTCATATTTAATGAAACAGTTGCTGTTACACCCTATTCATCAGACAGAAACATTCGTGTGAGACTGACTTGATCTCTCTAACTAATAAATGCTTCAACCACTTGATCAAAGTTGAATAATAGGATCTCTATTTGTAGATTTCAGGAAAGTTTATGGGTTGATGTACATGAAATTCTTTTAAGAAACTGAAAATCAACCATTGTGATGAAAGCACAATTAGATGGTTTACTTCAAACTTAAGTGAGACAACACAGCATGTTTATATAAATAATGTTGTCGGAACCTGGAACAATTAGATACGGAGTACCACAAGGTTCAATTTTAGGTCCATTACTATTGATACTATTTATTAATGGCCTACCATTTTTACTAAGGGACTCAATTTCATCTACAGATCTCTATGAAGATGACACAACATTGTCAGACATCCAAAACACAAAGCACAAACTATAAATTTATTTACAGGATGCCCTAAACAAACCGGACAACTGGTGCACATGCAATAGCATAGTGGTAAATACTGGAAGAACTAAAATATTATTTATCTCAGCATGGCAAAAAAGAACAAATCTTGGTAGTGATGAACTATATCTGACATGGAAGGATACAAATTTGCAAATGGTTTGTCATGATAGACTACTTGGTGTTTTGGTAGATAATAACCTATCATGGACTGAACATGTCAGTAAAAAAGTTAATTCAAGTTTATGGCTCTCAGTAGGATAAGGTACAGAAAACTATTTTATAACAGTTACATACAACCTTATTTAGAAGTAAGCAAGGAAAATTGTAGCTGGTAAGTTAAAATTATTACCTATTAAAGACTGAATCCGGTTGAGAAAAGCCAAATTAATGTACATGATATCCAATAATAGTGCTCCTGAATATTTACAATCACTATTCAAGTATAGGCTTCATGGTAATACTCCACAACTGTGACCCATGTCTACCAAACAGTATAAAATTCCCAAACCAAATAAGTAATTATTCAAAAAATGTTTCCAGGACTCTGGAACTTTGCTCTGGAATAGTATTCCAGTTGACATTAGAAATGCCAACTCTATTTCCTTCTTCCAAACCAGTATATACATCGGCTTCAGAGATACACTTAAAATAGATAAATTCCTTTGTATGAGGGCCTGAAGGTAGATTAGCTAAAATCATTTCATATATAGGTATTAGTGATCTACGCTAGTGGCATACAAACATTCAATACTATTAAGGTCAACTTGCTCTTTTTTCAATTTAATTAATAAACCAACTTAAGTAATACATTTATTAGTTTTATTTTTTAAAAAATACAAAATGGTAATAAAAAGTCTATGCAGTCTTACTTTGGAGTTCAGCAATTAGACCTGACTAGATTGCAGGTTTTTTTAAAAATTAGACATGCAAAGAATTCAAATAGCCATTTAAGTCTTGTGAAATAAATACTACACATTTATTCTTCTGTTTTAAATATGATGCATGCCTTAATGTGTATTTCTAAAGCCCCAAAATATGTTAAGATAAGACTATATATGCAATATCATGATAAACATAAGGATTTAATAATCCTAAATTGTTTTATTTATCCAGAATTAAGGCTGACATGAAGGCTTGCAAGAAACTTTTTTTTTCTTCATATCTGATCTAGCATTTTTGGGTAAGAATTTTAATTGCCCAGTCTGCTTGGCATTCAGTGTTTCTACCTTTGAACTGGTGATTACTGCAAATGATTTCTGTATAACAAATTTACTCTATTCAATGGCAATTTTGAAATTTCTTTAATTCTTTCAATAACTTGTATATATTCCTTGAGCTTGTTACTGCCAAAGCTTAAAATTTTTATGTACAAAATGTATATCACAAAAGGTATGAATAACTTGACAGGTATGTTGGCTACATTACAGAAAACCTCTTCCTGTACACAGGATATGTGTAGCACATGCCTATGAATGTACAACTTGCACTTTGTACCAATAAAACCAAAATACTGCATCAATTTACAAACAGAATTAAAACTTTGATAGTTACTCTTACAATACAACATTTACGATGAATTCCATTTCCAAGGTGGACTCTCAAACATTGATAATTGATGTACATACATGATTGTTGTAAATGTTATTTCTTTGCAACCACTGTGAAAGAATTTTAAAATTGTAAGCCGTCCAAAAATAGACATGCATACATATGCAAATGATAAGGACTGTGTTTTAATTTACAATTGATACTCATCGAGTATATTCTTTTCATTACCTGATTTCAATGTGGGTACCTCACTATACTAAACAAATATAAGCTGCAATCAGCCATTCCTATTTGATCTCAATGCAGGAGTCTCTGACTTCTAGAAATGCTCCCCAAAAACTTTGAGCTGTCCATCTTAACATAAACTATCAGTTGTAGTTGCAATGGAACTCTCAGTGTTCATGTCAAAATAAAAACCATGTGCAGTTTTGATCCATGTGTATTTCACAGTGGAATTTGCTGATCAAAGATGAATAACATTTGAATAAGCGCATGTTCCTATTATTTCTTAAAATATATGTTTTTACATTTTAGAAATAGCATATTACAATTGGAATAATTTTTCAGATTTTTCAAGATCTAATCCTTCATGAGGCTGTTCTTGCCTTGTCCAGGATGTACAGACGAAATGTTCTTGTCCTCAACAATAAAGTTGACTTGATGAGTGCCAACAGTCATGCTACCTATAGGAAGTTCATACTACGGCAACATGGAAGGCTGGGGTCTGGACAGAGACATGTAATTCCCTCTTGCTGTTTCTGGCAGATACATGACAAATATCCAGATGGACAATACACTGGCTTCATCCCCTCTAGGCTTGCATGAACTTAAACACTTTCTTGCATGTATGAGTTTGTATATAAATGAAAACAATTGATTTTATTCATTGTTTTCTTATAAATGCACATAATATTGCATCAAACAATAATGCTTTCAGATTTTTTTTTTAACACCAGTCTATTTCTGCCTAAAAAACAATGTGGGCACGAAGATTATAAATAATCAATATAAAAAGTGTTCAGCAACTGCAGATACAATATTATACATTATTTTATTTTCAACTACTGATATTTCAGGATATTATATAAAGTGTAACCTGCCTTAGCTGACACCTCCATATATCAGACACTGTTTCATATTTTACGTAACTAAAATCGAGAGATCTCCTTCACCACACCAAAACTAGAGTTGATGGTGGTTCTTGAGGTGCCAGGTTTCTACAAATTCTCCTAGTTCTCTTCTCCTCTGCATACCCTGCTTTCCCTCAAGTTGACAGATGAGGGCTTTCTTTATAAGCTCCCTGGTGTGGGGATGTTTTCTTTTCCTTGCAAAGGGTAGACAGACCATCTGCCGCTTTTTTTGTTGTAACATCGATGCCTGTTTTAAAGAAAATTTTATTTTCTTAACATGTGTGACAAGGATCCCTATGCTAACCCATATTAACTTTTTACCCAATATTAGAGCCTCATGATCAGTTCCCAAGAAGGAGTTGTTGAGGGGTTGTTTTAGTTCTTATTTGTTCTATCCACAAAATACTATGTGAGACAGGATGCATTTTTGCCCATTCCTTCAGAAAGCAACATGTTTTCATGAACAGGTATTAGCTAGTAATCATCATGATGACAGCATCTACCCCAAACGTCCTGAGGATATTCCATAAACACCATATATCCTTAATAAAGTGTGTCAGTCCCCTGGGAAAGTGCTATACGTATCACTGGATCTAATTATTAGACTTGCATTGCTCAAATCAAAATAAATATCCACTAGAATGATAACAATACTAATTACAAGATCTGTATGCATGAAAATATTAAGATTCCTTACCACAAATATAAATGTGTGTCCATTGTTGCAAAATGACTTGTATCTAATACAAAGTTTTCATGACTTGTACATGTGAATAATGCTCCATTCGTCTGATCTCCAGGCAGGGATCATAATGCACAATCAATATATAAAATTATTTCTAATGTCCTGTAGTGAAACAAGCTTACACTATCTCCCCTTCCTTGTTTCTCATTACAACTCAGCCACTATGGATATGCGATCCAAAGCAGCTAGCTCATTCCTAATCCTGTACACAGGAGGGATGTATGAAAATCTCTTGGCACTGTACATCATCATCTGCTGATGAAAAACTTCAAACTCAGCAGTGCTTCTGCAGTTATCAAAAACATGTATCTTGTAACATGTGTTATTTGTAATCTGCTAACAGATTGATACAATTATTAAATAATCATTACTGTTGGTAATTTTTGCATACATAAAATCTTTACTGAAGTGTTTATTGATAGAGTGTCATGGAATTGTTTATACCTGATGTGCATGTATTATACCTGAAATTACCAAAGAACTTGAGAAGGAGAGTCACTATACATGTATCATGTGCACATATCTTATGAATTCTAACTTATTCAGATCTTCAAATGGTAAATATATACAGTAATTTATTATTTAGTTTGGCAACCTTGAAAAGTAGGTAGATAAAATAAAGTTAAAAATGCATGAAGAGCAATCATCAAAACAGAAACAGCTTTTCAGTTCCAAAAGTTTTATAACAGTAAAGAGCGAAAACCAACAAGTCATTTAATTCCCAAGAATAAAAAATGAAATTTAAAAAGAACTTACAGTATTGTAAACTAAATCCCAAATAAGTTATATCACCAGTCCTAATGAATAAAGTTCTAATGAACTGCCAGTGGTTTCCAAAAACAAACTTCAACTGTTATCTCAGTATTTTGTTTTTAAATTAAATATGTCTTATGTGCATTCATCATGAGCTAAGTGGATAGATAGGAAGAGGGTGTTAGCAAGAACTGCATGTGGGACATAGATACATGTACATGTATAAATGGAAAACGGCATAAAGAAAGCATATGAGGCATGTAGACACAATTTCAATATACAATCACTGATCCTCTAAGTATTGAGTGGGAAGAAAAACAACAGCTGTGATTATTGGGTTAGCCAGCACAGTATACTGGAACTATTTTGCATAACCAAAACAATGACAGTTTAAATTATGCCTTTTTCTATGCATCAAGTGGCACAGTTGAAATACCCAACCCCACGTCTGAGAAAGCGAAATTCAAGGGTTTTTTTCGAACTCAAACTAAGAAAAGCATGAAGTGGGAACTCAACCTGCTGGCAGTTATAATAATGTCCTTTATCAGCATTGCATTTGTTACATCATTGTTTTCAGCAGAATGACAATTGTAAGACAACCCCCACCCAAACACAAAAAAATCTGCAAGAAATTTGTCATTTTTACCTTCCTGATTCAATAGCAAATACTTCAGATACTGAAGGTGTCTTCATTCTCTCAGTATGTTGCAAAAGCACTTGGCCAGGTGTTGATGTGAAGCATGAAAATGTACTGGCCATCGGTTCTGTATGCTTGGGTTCATCTTTTGCTATATTCTTTGTAACTTAAAATATGAATTAAATATTCATTTGTATTATAAGTTATGTTTTAAATCTGTTTCTTTGTGCACTGTGTTAAACACTTAGAACTGAAATTCTTCATTTAAGCAAGAATACATAATAATAGATCTAAACAAAATTCACATCAATAAAACTAACTTGTCTGCAGCTCAAAACTTTAACTGATAACAATCTGCCAGCCATATATTCTGGTAGCACTACAACATCCTTTCCTATCATGACTAGAGATCCTTTTGTAATTGTAGTCAATACAGTGCTTTATAATAGATGCATTAGTACTTGAAAGATATACAATAAAATCTTATTATTTGTGCAATCACGTTTACATGATAAGGTTATTAAACTTTTATGCAAATAATGTGCATGTCACATTAACCTAAGGGATGTGTGTCTGTGTGGGGGATAGATATGATGTAAATAATGATAACGCTTGTAAATGTACCTAAGTTCCCTCGCCGAATTTTAAAAAATCCTGTCTCACGACGATAATTGACATGTGTACAAAATGACCTTTATGAGCACGATGTTATAAAAAAATAATATATTCCACCCCAACATACAATACACAAAATGCAGTCACAGAGTGAAATATTGATCAGCCGATCACATTTATTTTGGGCATATTACAAAGCAAGTCCTTGTGCAAACATTGTATTAATAAAACAGTGTGCTTTCAAACATACAGTAGGAAGAAGATATTGAAAAATGGAGAACACATACATAGACATCACAGTCACTTGATTTTGGGGAAACTAATGTGTATCACCATATAACACAAACATTGGCTTACCTGTCCAACAACAAAATTTGCCATTTCAGTGTCTGATGCCAGTCCTAACTCTTACATCAATGCTCTCCATCGAACAAACTGGTCCCCAAGACGAATCCTTGATAAGTCCCGTTCGGTTTCTCAGACAGTTTTTCGACATTTCTTCTCGGAAAGCGACAAGCACGGGCGACCTTTACGTTTTTGACTCTCACGTGTGTCCACCATTTTTGTTTATAGTAGATATTTAAATTACAACCACGTGACTCATAACCCGCCCACTGGACGAAGATGACGTATACGTTTTTGTGGTCATGTGAGGCTTCCGTAACAGTTCGTGACCTACAAGTTTCAATTAAAGCGGTCCCCCACAAAAATTCATTTTCTCTCGTTTATTTATCAAATGCCCAATTTAATCTTCTCAAACTCAAGGTTATTTTGAATTATTTCAGCTTATAAGTCGACACATTTCACTAGTTACATTATCTGTAACATTCACAAAATTACAGACACTTTGCACTATTGTGCCTTTAAGACTTCACATGTGACCAAATATGACATAATGGATTGGAAGTTGACGAAATTCAGTACTTAGAACAATAGATATGTATTTGACAGTCCAAAATAATTTTATGCCAGTATTTAAACCTTAAAATTACATGGAACTTTGTTAATTTGTGGAATCATCAGAACAGTTATTCAGCGTTTATCTTTTAATATAAAACATCCTTTTGGGAGTTGCCAGTCTCAGTTATATATGTATCTACTTTGAGTATTTCTTTTCTGAAGCAATGATAAATATATTTGATAAATTGCTGTAACTAAAATGTTTCATCAGTACATGAGTACGTTTGACTTATGTACGATTTATGTATGATTCAGTTGTACTTAATTTGATTGATTCCACAGTTCGCCTGCAAAACATTCCTTCCATAGTATAAAGTATGCACTGCCAGAATAATATCACTCTTCTCATCCGGGAGACTTACGATCGATTTATGCAAGTTTCCTTCCCAACTGTGGGTGTAATTATGCGCGTCTTCATAGTACATAGTTCAGCTGACGTGAAACTCGGGTCTTCATCCTTCAAAATGTCATTAAATTTATGACATTTTAATGAAGTACCGACTGCATTATATTCACAATTCATGTTCTAAAGATATTAGTGAAATGTTTTTCAAGGTAACATTCCATTCATTGAAGAAGATTAGTTTAATATGATGGTTTTAATTCTATTGTAAAACTATGGTGCTCTTGGTAGAAATGAACAACTCGTAGTGTGGCAGTCAATGTTAATGAGACAGCAGAGAATCATGTATGAAATTCCACTCATTATGTTGCTTATATAAAAACTAATTATTGGTACAACGTTTTTGAATTATGTCAAAAACGTTTATATAAAATGTATTATGATATGAAACTGCCTTGTTTTTTCTCCAAAAATGACTTTATATATCATAAAAGCTTTTACTAACAATAAACAGACTGTTGTTATGACAATTATGCTGCAATTGTTTAAATTAGAAAACCCAATTTTAACATCTAAATTACGTAACTTTTTATTTCATTAATTTGATATTTTCAAGTTCTTGTTTATTTATATAAAATCCGATGCTTTATATAAAATTAACTAAAACGTAATATTCATACAAGAATTGTTAATATTAACCGCTCCTCTGTTGATCTCTACCCATTTATTAATCATTGAGCAGCTTGCAAGCATTAAATGGCGATTCCTGATTATGTTTGATGAGAAGGATTATCCAGTCCACCTTACAGTCTACTGGCCTATATTTACATGTAGTTCGTCGATATTTCACACACTTTATCAAATTGCAGCATTTCAAAAACACTCGCGAACAAACTATACATGTTAAACTATTTGTTATATAATTGTGTCGTCTTTTGATAATGAACTGTGTTAATATGTTTTGAGGATTATTCTTTTTTAAAAAAATAATATGTTGAAATTGTCATAGGTAAAAGCTCGTATTTGAAATGGTTTATGCTAATCATTTTTGTTTAAGAAAATATTTTTAAAAACTGCTTGATCTACATGGAAAAGGAATCAGTGCAATGCCGTAACAGAGAAACATAATCGAGGGACCCTTTTACAAGCCATGCTGTCATAAAGTTTCATGAATATGGTTCAATATAAATGAAGCATGTAGAAAAGAATTATGAAATGATTAATCGTTCGGGAATGATGTCCCCAACACTGATTTCCCATAAACAAATAAATAATCGCTAGGTAAATAATCATTAAATTCTAGCAAGGCTATAAAGGGGGTCGTAAACAAAAGTAACACAATCCTAGACTATTGCAGAGAGAGAGAGAGAGAGAGAGAGAGAGAGAGGGAGGGAGGGAGGGAGAGGGAAGAGAGATTCATATTACTCCGCCACAAAAGAAACTATATTTACATTTATGTTAAGTTCTTCTGTCGCCATTGTCACTCATTTGCACAATTCGATGGAAATAAACTAAACTTGACCAATAATGGAAATGATTCCATTCGAATGGAAACTATGGGGGGGGGGCGAGGAACAAAGTAAAATAAATGTCCCCTATTCCTGGAACCCGTAAAAGAAGGGGTTGGGTGTAAAACATTAGTTTAGTTTACTAAGAACGGTACTACAGTTTGTTTGTTTAAACTATTTTATTGTCACAAAAGGATATAACGGGATTGGGAACAAGTTCCAACAACTTAAATTAGCCCTCTCCCTACATGATACAAGTACTACAACATATTCAACATGACAACATAACAATGAAAAATTATTGGAGAAAGAGAGACAAAGGCACAACGACAGTAATCACGATTTGAGTAAGTTATTGAAATCGTCCAGCAGTTGTTATATATTTGCATACATGGTGTAAAATTCTGTGTTTCATTTGCATCGCCCTTTCCCCAAAGCAGTCAATCTAAGCTAGTAGTTGCACATGACAGAAAATAATTTTCTCATCACCTCAGTTCGTTGTCTACTATACTGTAAAGTGCACGCTAGTTTCGATCCCACCGCAGGAACAAAACGAAGAGTCATCAGATTGAACATGGTCAAGATCAGCATTTAATGAACTTAAATTATGTCGTAATCTTATATGGAAAATATCCAATAAAACTTGGCATTTTGCTAGATACAATTTTTGGACATAAACACTTTTTCAAAGCACTGTACGACATTTAGTATATTGGATAACATTAACCAATGGGTTACAGAAATTCTATTCATGCCCCTTTGATATTAAAAGTGTCAAGTTCACTCTTTGCTAAAAAAATTATTCTCGTGATTTTCTTTTCTTTGCTATTATTATTATTATTATATAATGCATGCTCATAGCTGTTTATCAACACTCTAATTACATATACACGATGTCAATATATTATTCAGACTTTCTAACGCCGATCTCTATTTCCAAGTCAATATAAATAATATTCACCTGGAATAATTACAATTAGAATGACAGAACGTGAAAAGTATATAGATAATAGCATAGAGAAATTACAGCGTTTAACCTTTAAACATTTAAATTAAAACTAAAATCTGATTAGTGTCAGCGTACAAACGGCCATGCTAGTGTCCCGTAATAACGCTCTAATTTGCAGGAAACAGTACGCCTCGCAGTTAAAAAATAGAATAATGTTATTGTAATAAAACAATTTAAATAAAAAAACAGAATAAGGTTATCTTAATTTACAATACTCAAACCATAATAAACAATAATATTGTGCAAACTAAAATACCAAAAGTATAGAATAATGTTTTTATAAATTAAAATGCCAAGACAGTATAATAATATTATTTTTAATTAATATTATTTTCACAATCGTCAGACTAAGATCCAGGATTCTGAAAATCGGTCTGTAGACGTTTTCAGGGTTTGAACTAATATTTGCCCGTTAGTCAGAAACTAATAGCTTTCACTGCAGACTAAAATTAGTCTTAGTTCCCAGCCCATGAAACGGATGGATAGGACTCCATGACCCTGTCACAGTGGATATCTGACTACCTATCCCTAACAAACAGATGTATCTGACTCTCCAGCCTTGATCGGTCACTTTTCCCAACTTCATCTATGCGAAATAGGTGTCACCATAGTATAACAGCTTATAGACTTTGTCACTGGACGTTATTGTCGCCGGTAATGCTGGATTTGCGAGCAGTTCACAAAATAATGTCCGACGGAAAGTTTGATAAACTTTAATTGAAAACTTTGTAATTTGTTACCTTGAGTGCAGTATCTATTTTCTTTGCTTATATGTGCGTTCTACAAAGGGTCTCGCAGGGTTAGACTCCACTTGTAGTGGCTGGCGACCATCCCATACTGTTATTGTGAATGTAACTCATGTGGTGATTCATTGGTTTTCTGAGATCAAAGGTTTTTCGAACATATTGGAGTACACTGATTTTGCATGACGGGGGATGGATTACATTTCTGACTCGACACATCAACTTCACATTAATATTAAAACCAACTCCAATAGCCGAAGTTCAGAACGATTTGGTCTTGGGGAAAATGCTTACATATAAGGCAGTGGATGTCTTTGCAATTGTATGTATCTGAATCTGTGGTCTTGTCCACAATTACTGTCAAACATTCCAGATGGTCGGGAGATTTTCAGGTCTTCTTTACGCAAAAATAAAATCTTTGTGTAATATGCACTTTATAAGCTCGGAAGTTTCAATTTGGCGGCAATGTTTCCAACTTGTTGTAAGTTTTAGGTTTCGGGTTGCGAATACTAGTAGTGAACATTTTCACAAGCAATTTGCGTAGCTGAAATAAGAACTTACAGTTTGGGTATTGTAGTAGTGAACATTGCTGCAATCTAGACGCACTGGTACTAATGTTTGAAGAAACGAGTTAGCCAGAGGAAGCCTGGCAAAATAAGTAGCTAGAAATGTGTTAATGCTATAACGATACTGTAGATTTCTCAGGAGTAAGTCACTTCAAATTCGAATTGAGTTGTAACACTCAAATCTTCTCATTGATGTTACATTGGCCTTATAATAACCTATAATTTGCATAGTAATGTAATAAGCTCTACACTATTATGAGACACCAATTACATTATATCTAGAGGAATGAAATCTAAAAGGTACCTTTTCAAGATCTTTTTGCGACTTATATGTTACATACGCACTGCACATTTAGTGGAAGGAAATTTCCCCAACATAATGTCCATTGTTTGTAATGAATACATATAATCTGTGTAAAATTTTACTGCTGCTTAACATAAGCATATCAGTTTGTCACGTGATCTTCTCCATTGTCACGGTTACATCATCATGGAGCTTTTCTACAAATTAACTTTTTCTTGTCTTTCAAGATGCAGACATTCATATGAAAACAAGGAAGGGAGTTTCAAGATTTTTGGAGTGTATTTATGTTTCTGCTCCTTCTTTGTACCTTGCATAACAGTTTTAATTATGAAGTTGTGCCATAGCCAGGTCTGTTTTAGATATACAAAAACATTAATTTGCGATTTTGCAATAGCACCATGTTGAATTATATAACGAAACTGAAGAAGGTTTGGTGGGATAGCGTCTTCAACATATTCTTCATCTAAAAATTTGTCAAGTTAGCATTTGTGATCTAGCATATATAGTTGCATTATTTTAGGTGCTTTTGCAAGGAAGATAACTTCATTGTACACAAGAACGTGTTAGTGAACCACGCCAACATCTATCGTGAAAGCAAGGAATACATCCTTTCATCTCTGGTGCGATGTTATCTCTGGTTTTTCGACCAGAACTGTTTTTTTAAAACTGGTTGAGTTGACATCTGATAACTCTACCTCCGGTTGTTGAAGCCACTGTTTGAATGCTTGAATAATTTCGTTAGATCTGCAAACTAAAATATGGTGGGAAACGTGCCTTCATTGCAAGATCACAGGTCCGCTATATAGTTGACTAGTTCAGAAAATGCCAGTGAATCATAAAGTGTCCTCTCTCTGTCTCTGTCTCTGTATCTCAGTCCCTTTGTCTCTTATACAGTTCTACCAAACTAGCAGGATGGCATGGAGCCACAACATCTCCACCTTGATTGTTGCCAACAGCCTTCCATCACTGAGACCCCCTGCACATTCATTCCGTTTGTTCTTGAGTTGTATGGTTATTGCTTTCTTAATGCATATTCCGGAGCCGCTTTATCACTCACAAACAAATTCGGACGATTGCAAAATAATAGTTCTTGTATACAGCCAGGTTATAGTAATTTGACCGGTACCAGATGAATGGTCAAATCATTGATATCATGAAAAAGAGGAATATTCGTTGCAATGTTGCTATAGCCATCAATTTATTCCACACTATGTGAACTTGAACTCTTCTTTATTGTCCTGCAGACAAACGCAACATGTACTCAAATCGAACAGGAATGGCCATTTTGAGTGTTTCAAATTAATAGTTCAAGGTTGGGTTGAGGATTTATCATTTTACTACTTCTCTCACCTAAGCACTTTAATATATAGTATACAGTTAGATTTATGTCTTGCCTTGCACCAAACCCGATCTTTCATCCAGTGTCATTTAAGTCCCGTGAGATCTGTAGACTATCCAGAGGACCAAATCCCTGTCAACCGGTTTCCCACGCTCACACATGCTATCGATTCAAGTGTAGCTACCTACCTATTATGGGTTTAATTGGGTAGGAGTATCCAGAGAACTAAATCCCTGACATCCGGTTCCCCACGCTCACACATCCTATCGATTCAAGTGTGGCTACCTGTAATGAGATCTACAAAGGTGATGCCTCCCTGGTGGTACACTGACAACCTTTCAACTCATTCTCATCACAGAGTCCTGAAGGGATACATAGACTATCTCGGAAGTTGCAAAATAGTAACATTAGTTACTACATGCTCTTAAACATATAAGTTGACACTTAAATCATCCAAACTGTAGAAATCGGTCAATTTATGTAATGCAAATAACAAATGGAAAAATGGCTAATACTTTATTACCCAAAAATACACAATTGTGAATATCTCGAGCAAACTTTAAGCTTGTATCAAAATTTGAACGATTCTTTGGGGCAGTGAATGGCAAGGATCGGCACTCTGGATTCAAGATTGGACGGTCATGATAATCAGTTAAATTATCTTTCCCGTGACCTGTGTTACAAACTCTAGTTGTAGGCTGCCATCAGTACACTGTAAATTAAACTGTTTCAGTTTGTAATAGCGTATTAACGTAATAAAACTTGAGAGAATGAATGATCGGCACGGACATAATGCGTATGTGGTGGCTGGATTGTAACACGATTATGCGCACCCATACTGAACTGTGGTAGCATAGATGATATACAATGTTGTTTTATTCCATCTCGAGATATTCCCAAATCCCACAACATAGATCTCGGCCAATGGGCTTAAATACAATTATAAACAAAACATCAATTTCTCTTAAGTAACACCAGAAGTATGTATGTTCACTCGTATATATTTCATCCTTAGTATAAGATCTAAAGGTATATATGTTCACTTGTATGTCTCTCATCATTGCTATAACATCCACAAATCAGTCTGTTCACTCGTATGTATTACATTCTTATTATAACATCAATAAATAAATACGCTTGTATGCATTGCATCCTTATTATACCATGGCGCTTCTGTATTTTTGGCTACTTATATCTATACCCCGTTACAAACATTGGGAACTGTCCGACCTGTTAAATATTTGCCTTTATGTCACGGATATGTTTTCATTAGCGAGTAAGACAGGCCATTGAAAAGTAATTAGCTCGCTGAATCCGCTAAAGCGTTATGCTCACTAACATTTGACAAAAATGACCAAATATTTTTAAAGGAATCATAATCGATACCTAATAAAGTCTCAGTCTGAGCAGCATATTTGAGAAGTTAGTGAAACTGGGTCTAACATATCACAAATGCTTGATTCTTAGTTTGAACTCTGAACCAATAAAAGACAAGGTTACAAGGGCAAGACAAGAAAATTGATATGGGATGGGCTAACACAAGAGCAATCTTGTATTTATAAAAGAACTTAAGTTTTCCTTATGTATCCCTTATTTGAATGATTTACTTAAATATTTGTCATCTGGGGTAATATCTTTGATGCCCAGTTTGTACATGATAGCATAGTAAGCTGTCTTCACTTACCTTTTACTCTGAGAGAAATAGGTAACTGTATCTATTTCTCCAGGATTAAGGTAATACTTGTGTATTTTCGTAATTTGTCTTCACCAGTGTGACGAAATTTTGTCATGTTCCGTGTTGAATCTGTTTATAATTTATTGTGAAATGTGTGCCATTTGTACTTTGTTTAAATAAATCGGGCACCATTTTTACTACTGTGATACATTGGCTGTTCGGCTTCAATATTTGGTAATACTCGTGAAATCTGTGTCGTTGAATTGCCCGAGTGTATTCCCAAAACCTACAAATAGCGGCGAGATCCGCCGTTCTGGCAGTTGTTTTTCAGCTGGGTTCCAATGTAAAAGAACTTACGGTTTTACTAATTAAATTCCAAATAATCCTAGAATTTCTAGCACAAGTCTCAATGAATAAAGCTATGAAAAAACATTAGTAGCAATCCATAATACATTCAACGTTGAAGGTGTTGATGTGAATGATGGCCTGTAAAGTGGAAATGTGCCAAACAAAGGTCTTTTTTTTGAATCACAATAATGTTATCCAAGAATTTATCCTTATTTGATTTACATTATAACTTTAAGTCTCCCTGTCCAAAATATTATCTTAAAGAACTTTTTATTTCCAGAGAAGAATAATTTGAATAATTCCAAATCAAAATACTGTACACAGTGATACCAAGTTGATTCTACTAAAATGTTAATGCAGGAATTATTAATTTTCCAGTAAACAAGATTTATAAATAAAAACTAAACCTGACATAAAAGAAAACCTGAATAGGGGTCAACATTGCATTGTTCTAGAATTATCTAAGTTATAACTAGAAATTTGTAACATAAATCATAATAAAGCATTTGACAATCATCAGATCAAAAGGTATAGCTAGATAAATTACACAAATGTCCTTAACTCAAAATAATAATCCTAATTTTCTTCCTTCGGTAAAAAAAATGATTTGTTTACAAAACTGTCACTGATTCTGGACACGATCAGCAACTAGATACAATTTTACATTACCCATATCATATTGTAACATCGCCCTCTTAGTATGATGGCTGGTTAATTGGATTTGGCTGGCGTTATCTAGGGAATGACCTCCCTCGATTTTATAGCCCGGTGGGAGTGGAAAGATAGAATATTAACAGAAAACTGAGCAAGACTATTGGGAAGAAATGGTGCAATATAAGCCCCCTTAGACAAGAAAAAAATACCAAAATTAATCTATAACAATTAATATCAGCAATTCCAATTCAGCTTACGTTATGTCAAAAGAATTTAATAGCAGTGTCTAATTTGGATTTATTTCATCAGAATAACAAGTGGCGAAAAGAGCGCAATGTCCTCGACTGACTGCATCACCTTCCTCCCTTGACCGTGTATCAACGTCTTCCTATTTCCTCGAGCCTTCCTATTCTCTACGCTTCCCGCCTTCCTGGACGTCCTAAGTCCTTATTCTGAAATCGTCACTTCTTTCTTTGGACTTCCGTATTCGGACTCTCCCGTCTCTCCCCAGAAAGCTGCTTCTCCTCGAAGGACAAAAACCCCTAAATCTCAATATGTATTACTTTCTATACGTACATAAAATTCCCTCACATACGTTACTCAGAAGCATAAATAACTATCCGAGCACTGCATAAATTGTGAACTAATCCGATAGAACATCACCTTAGCGTCACAGCGACTGGCCATAAATTAACACCTGAGAGATATATCTAACATTACCGTATCTCTTTATCTATGCTACCACATGCTCGATTGTTATTGCATAACATTCCCAAAATTCTAGCTCATAGAAATCCCTAACTTATAAGATTATTTAAGCATTAGAAAATCGGATATAAATATGTGATTTTCGTTAACTCACGATAATCAGTATCGTCCTAACCGACAAAGGAAATTATTTCATATAACCCTCCTACACATATGAAAACTTGGATAGCATGCAATCATCAATTCTATTAATGAACTAGTAACTGTAAAAATAAAGAGATAAATTGCATATCAACTATAGCATGAACAGCATTCCGTGAAATTGAATAAACGATACATAATATGGATCCTAGTCATATCAAACACATTTGCCTAAAAGAAACAATCAAAATAGAAAATTACGTGAAAAATTTAAATTGCGTACATTAATGCTGCTCTCTTTCAGAAATTGTGCGTCCTAGCAGTAAACCCTGTCTTCTTTTACAAGACAGCCACCTGGTCCCCTTTTCTTGTTTAACGAGGAAAGCACTATTCTTTTTATTCTTCCTCGAGGCCAAACTACTCCTCTCTCAGGAAATTTAAGACTAACGAATTTCGACCAAGGTCGTCACTTGAAATTCACATTACGTTCAAAGTGTACGCTGTAATTTACTCTGCCCAATCGTAAGCAGCGGTTCCTAAATTATCCCGAGATAATCATTTCTCTCGACAGAATTTAGATAGCATAGAATCTCTGAACTACGGTCATGTCAATTTCCCTTTGAAAATGATAATTTGACATTGGTTCCTATCAAGCGGTTATGGTTGGTAGCTCAAATGTTTACTTTCTCAAGACAGCGCTGCAATGCCCTGATCAAATCTCAGTGAGTCATAAATGCCAGCCTGTCAAGTTTTAACACTAACACGGAAGGGGGGGGGGGAGAGAAGAAAGGTCGAAGTGATCCTTCATAAAGACTTGTTGGGGGCTTAAATGTGATAAAATTTTAATGCTCAATGTATTCAACTTTAAAGTTCATTACTTCTTCAAAATTCGACACTTTACAAATATAATGAATTAAGAATGCAAACTAACAAACAAGCATGCAAATTAAATATAGATAACAATCACACAGAAGTTTATCTCGCTCATTTGATTTCGACTGACAACTCTGTGTGTTGGGGGGACTTGGATTTTTAACGTAGCTTTAACAATTTGTCAGTCATATCGATACCATGTCTGCTGTGTGACCATTTATAATGATGTCTAGTACTGGGGCATCATGTCCCACCCAGTCACATTATACTGACACCAGACCGACTATAACTACAGCGTAAGACACATCGCCCGATATTTTTGTTCTGGGAGGGGGCTCTTACTAACTAACAGCGTTGTGTAGCGTGTTTTGATGTCGACTAACAGTGTAACGAAAGTCAAATTTTCAGGAATATCATACACAACTGACAAAAACGACGCTATTCTAAAAGTAAAGTTATAATGTTTTTATCAGACTTTACTTACCCTTATGTCTTTTCTCTAATAAATCCAAATTCTTACCAAAAAAATGGACCTGTTTCTTTGGCCGACATTTCAACTGCCTGGAAAGCGATGAAAACCGGGAATACCGAATAAAAATATATTATGCATATTGGAACTGTAAGCAACGTTTCGTTTCGTTCAAGAAACATATCCCCCACATGAACCTGCTTCAGCATACATCGACTACCATCGCATTGCAACAAATTCAAATATATGTAAACGGAACATGAAAATGCATCCATTTGCTAGTGTCATATTATCATTCCGGCAGGATAAAGACAGCACAGTAAGTATATTAATTACATATAAATTAGTGGAAGAGTGTCGATATAGACTGCCAAGTGTGTGAGATATTCCTGAAACTTTGACTACTCATTCCGATGTCAACCGAAATCGGAACACGCTATACAAAGCCGTTACTTGGGAACTAAGACATATCACTAAAACAGAAACAACATGTACTATGTTGGAACTAAAATAAAAACAAAATTTGCTATGTCTTACATTGTAGGACTACAGGCCGACCAGTCCTAGCACTAACCTCTTAATACTGAGCGCAGCGAGTCAGCTGTTAGTACCATTTTTATAAGTATTTGGTATGACTGGGCTGGGGTTCGAACCCGTGACCTCCTACATCCGAGGCGGTGACTGATCATTAATTGGAGCATTATTTAGCAAGGTAGACTATTTACTTCCGACACGTTAAATTATCAAACATGCATTAGACCTAGATTCATATAGTCATTTTTAGTTCTGACCTTTCGGGTGTCTTCACACGCATGGCAGACCACATATTGAGAACGGTGTTTTACTGGTCATTTTCCAGTAATAACGTTGTTCGTTGAAACAACGCTATGTTAGTATAAATAATGCTATCCATTGGTAAATTATTATTCAGATTGGCATTATCAAATTTACTACACTGTTACATGTATTACTTTGAAATCACATATTTGCATCCATTTTGTATGTTGTTTTGTTATTTGGATGTTGAAACAATATACGCGACACACCGACAAAATTTGTCGCTATACAGAAATACAGAATGTCTCATCCAACCCACGCAACACACTACTGGTATCCTATTCCAGAATGAGTCGGAATTGGGTCACAATTATTACTTCCTGTTCAGAATGTAATCCCATGCTATTTTTTGAGCATTTTCTTCTCTCTCCTTTTGGTGGTGATAAAAGATTTAGGAATTCTTAGTATTGATTTATAGGTAATTGTATGTTCTTTGGAATCTGAGCATTATGGTGTGGCTTTCTGTGTATTTCTGTGACAGTGACCAGAGAGTAATGAGGAATTCATGATGTTCCAGTAGTCAAATCTGTGACACAATGCAAGGTGCTTTGTTTACAGTTCAGCACCTCCAAAAATTCCAGATAACATATGACACGAACTTCACCACAACTTTAACTTTGAGGCTACTTAGAATAAGATACGATTTATCATCATTTGGACACAGTGGAAGAATCAGTACAAAGAAATAAATGTAGAGAACATAGAGTAAACTTGTTTGTGACCCGAGTCAAGTCGCTACGAAACGACAAACTTTATCGCATCCAACTTACGCAATACACTTGATATCCTATTCCTGACTCCGCGTCCAACATATTTACCATCATACTCTAACCACAAACGCACGTCTGGTTCCAAAACTTGATTTGATTCGCAAAATCACTACAACTTCAGTACGTAATATGAACAAACTTTGGTGACTATTAATGTATTCTTTTGTGCAATATCAATTATGAATTATGATGAACAGAATATTTTGGCTGGTTTTCGCCCGCTATTGAATACTGATATCAGTGCTGTCAGTTCAACCTGCTTCATCACTCATCTGTTGCTTGTATTATTCTGCTCGTTGATAAGTATTATATTTCGCCATTTTGAATACTACATTTTGTGTGAGGAAACACAAGTCTTGCCGCAATATAATAAACTATGTTGACTATTTCTTTGTTTTGTTTTGTAACTTAAGTTACGTCTGTGGTGAAAACATCATGTCTTGACACTACAATACACTGGAGATATCTAGTAAAAGAAACGGTTTCTTCTGTCCATCTATTCATTTTATTTGGCCTTGATTGCCAACACATTAACATATCGTGCAAAGAAAACAGTAAAATGCCTTTCACAGGTTTCCTAATCATCTGAGTCCTTAATGATACAAACATAAAGATAATAACTGCTTTTATGAGTTGAAGTGCTCAAACTTGCTAAAGTCGCTCACCTTCCTGGGAAAGTAAATACCAGATTGTTATACATGGTAGCTTGGTAGTCTTTCATAATTACGTCGATTCTATCCTTCTGCTCTACAAAGATGGCAGGCCTGGAACAGAAGACCATACCCTGCACCTTGGAGACAGAACATGGAATATATAATATCCGTTAACTGGATTAAGTACTCCTCATTCAAGATTGCACATATTCCACTTGTGGGGCCCAGTACTTTGATGCTGGGGACAAGAGATTCAAACTTGTGCCAAGGGGCTGATATCGGCGGCTTCATCCTATGCTTGGGAACTATAATGGTGTGGATGAATGAAGAGCCTTGGTTGCAAGTATTGTGTCACAGCGTAATGATATTCATCCCTTGTTATCAGTCTTGTTCTAAGCAAATCATTCCGTTGAGTGCTGGTAGTCATTGCTTGTGGTTTATAACAATTCAAAACTATACCTTCTACCTCCTTGCATACAAGCAAATCTGCACTTGGCTGTCTTTATTACAGCATTGATATGTATGTGACTGAAACATTCTCATATGCGAAAAACAATTGACATAGTTCTGCTAATTGGACCCAAACAGTTTGGGTATTCGCTCTTCCACTCCTGCTTTGCTAACTATGACCTTTTTTCATACATAAATTGCCAGAAACGTCACCATGTGGATTTTATTCGAATAGTGAATTATTAGCCAAGGGTGGATCACAAAGGGTGATGTGAACTACAATTTGCCAAGTAGTACCATAAAATGAGGAACTTGTGAAACAAAGTTAGTATGATGGGGATTCAGGGACTTTACCTCCTTTACATAAGGATTAACGTTTTCAATGTATCATTAACATACCGCTGCGCATCTAATTTAACTGAAATCCAGCAATCCTTAGTACAGTAATGCTGCAGATACTCAGAAGGACAGGTAATCAGGGGCTATAACTCTTTTCAAAATGAAATAGAATGCTAGAAATTATATTTATTGACTCTTATTAATATAAACCTATATACCAGATATGGTTAAAACTAGGAATCATTGGTAAAGTAATGATGTGGAAACTATATATGCACAGTGAAAGCCAAGGCAGGAAGACAAATATTCACTTCTCTAAACAATGTCACTGAATGAACTTTCAATACAGAGCACCATATCTACATTGGTTGAAGTCTAATAATCCTTGGTAAAGGTAATCTATACAACTTAATGTTAAGATGACATAATTCGGGGTCACCACTCCCTTAATTGATATCACAGGAGTAAAATTGGACTATTTTGAGGTCTCAATCGGTGTTAATTTATATAACAAATTTAGCTGAAATCCAACATTTGCAGTAATTTTTTTTCTTGCAAAAACCAAATTGTTGACCGACGGACGTTTTGATGGATTGATGGATGTGAACCTCACTATAGATTTTGGTCATAATAAATAATCTCGAATGTGAAATGATTTGATATTGAATGTATGTAATAAGTTGAATAATTTTGCACATTGTTTGCACGCACAAGACGGGAATCATTCAACGAGTTTCCGAAATGTAATATTAAATCATTACCCATCTGAGAGTCTGTTTTTATACATCTTTTATTTCGTGGAAACGGTTTAGATAAAAAGAACAGACACAGTCAAAGAGAAACAGCCCTTCAAAATCAATACAAAATTTGACAACGATATAATGAACTTACAAGTCCTGTCCATAAATGTTAATGGAATAGACAGAAATAAACTACTTAAATTTCCAAAAGATTTAAACTATGATATTATGCTTTTTCAAGAAACACATAACGGTTTTAACAATGAAATTAAAGCTTTATGTGAAAGCCATTTAAATGGTATTCTTTTAACGAATGATTATACAGGAAATGACAAAAGGGGGAGTAGCCATTTTAATAAAAAATAAAAGAAGTATATTTTGGGGAAAAATAAATGAAGGTAGTTATTTTAAAGGAAGGCTTTTACATATTATGATTGAAAAACACACATTTTATCAACCTTTATATGCCAGCCAGTAGGGATCATACAATTTTTAGAGAAACTAACAAAATATTTAGAAAAATATACAATGGAGAATGTTAGTATTTTTTGGGGGGGGGGGGATTTTAATTGGATAGGAGAAAACATTGACATGGAAGGGGAATTAACATCAAATGACTTAAGAATTAAACCTGAGATGGAACAATTTTTAAGAGAACATAAACTAGTGGACGTTATATAGAAGATTAAATATTTTACGGAAGGAATACACATATGAATATAGAATTAATAAAGGGAGTAGACTAGACAAATTTCTATGTACATATTTTGATGAAAAATACATAAAGAAGCGGGAATATCTAACATAAAAATTTCGGACCATAAACTTATATTCATGACCATAGAAATAAAAACTAAACAAAGATGGGGAAAGGAAAATGGATGTTTAATACCTCACTTTTAAAAGATATAAATTTTGTAAATGAAATAAAGAAATAAATAGAAGATTTTAAACAAAAAGAAAATATAGACATTATTATGGAATGGGAAATTCTAAAAATGAAATTTAAAGAAATAGCAATTAAATTTTCAAATATTAAAAGTAAGAAATTAAAGTGGGAAAAGAGTATTAAATATCAATTTCAAGTAACAAATAGTAGTGATTTAGAAACAAAACTAAAAAAGAGATTAGAGGAAATTATAGAGGAGGAAATGAGAGGCAGGCAAATTAGGGCTGGGAAATTTACCCAAATTTATAAACAGGCAGAAGGTCTATATAAAAGAGAAGAGAGAAGAAAAAAAAGTGGGGGGGGGACATTGGATAAATTAAAAATAGCTGAAAATAAAGTAACAACAGATCCGAAGGAAATTATGAACTACATTAAAGACTTATTCAAATTTATATAAAACACAGGATATAGCAGGAATAACAATCGATGAATATTTGGAAAGTATCTCCTGCGAAGTGATATCATCAGAACATAAAAGCTTATGTGATGATTTCATCTCGCAGGAGGAAATAAAAGAAAGCATACAAAATGCAAATAAAGGGAAATCACCAGGAGGAGATGGACTCTCCGCAGACTTCTATATGAAATTCTGTGGGGAGTTGTCGCCCATACTTGAATGGTTATACAATAATATCCTACTTAGAAATAATAAAATGTCCGAAACAATGAGGGAAGGAGTTATAACTTTAATATATAAAGGAAAGGGAGATAGAGAAGACCTTAAAAATTGGAGTCCCATCTCCCTCCTAAATATGGATTATAAGATTTTAAGTAAGATTCTGGCAGACAGAATAAAAAAGGTATGGACCAAATTATCAATATACACCAGACATGTGGACCTAAAAAGAGAAATATACAAAATAATATTCTTAAAATAAAAACAATTTTAGATTATCTAAGAAAAGCTGCCATGGTACTTTTCGATCAAGAAAAAGTGTTTGACAGATTAGAGCATAACTATATACAAAAGGTTCTAAAACAATTCGGTTTCGGAGAAAATGTCCGAAATTGGACTATAATATTGTACAATAACATAACCTCGAGAATACAGGTTAATGGGATCATGACGGATAAATTCGAAATTCAAAGATCAGTGAGGCAAGAATGCCCACTATATATGCTGTTATACGTAATAGCAATTGAAATGCTAAGCATCAGCATAAAACTCAAAGAAATAGTTGGTATAAAAGTTTCAAATCTAAAAGATGTGAAAATGCTGCAACATGCAGATGATTGCACAAACTTTATAGAAGATCCAAATTCCTTTAAACACTTAATAAAGGAATTTGAAAAAGTTGGCAAAGCATCAGGATCGCAAATTAATCAAGATAAAACAGAAATTTTAGAAATAGGCAACTGGCGAGGTAAACACTCAGGGTTACCAGCACATCTATTTAAAAATACATTTAAGGCACTAGGTGTATACTTTGGATTAAATGAAGAAAAAGAAAACTGTAAAAAAAAATAGAAAATGAAATTTTAAAAAAATGTTGATATCTGGGCACTAACGCCGCTATGCATCATGGAACGAGCCCAAGTGGCAAAAACATGTACGCTAATATTAATTATATCATGAAGTCTATTGACATAAATAACCTTACTTTAAATAATACAGATAATCAGATTATTAAATACATATGGAATTGTAAAATGCATTAAAGTAATAAGGAAACCTTATATAGGGCCAAAGAAAGGGGTGGGATAGGAATACCTAGCCCGATACTTTTAAAAATAACAAACATTTTAAATAGGTTTAAAAGAATAAATGCAGACCCTTAATTACCGTGGGAGGGAATATATATTTACTGGTTTGTTTTTATATTAAGGAATAGGATTGATATTTATAAAAACAATTATCTTACAAAATTGCTCGAAAGCCCTAGGAAATTTAAAAGTATTAAAGATCTATTGTTTAAACATAGAGATAGAAAAGAGCTATAGGAAATTGATGAGAAACTTACTTATACTTGGATAAGAGAGGAAATAACAGGAAAAATACTATATAAAATAGAAAGAGAACATATGTATGTTAATTGAAAAAGAGCATGGGGCACTGGTCGAAACTAGGCTCCCTAAAAATTCAAAGCCTCTACTTCAAATACATGCATGATGCGTGGTTGACGGGAGAGGCGGCAGCGAGACGGCATATGCCCAAATGTCCTTTGTGTAAAAAAGGCCAATTTGATATAAAAAAAAAACATACACTGCTGCAATGCACACAAACAAAAGATAATAGAGAAAAAGTAATAACAGAAATACAAAAAAACGATACATACAAACAACAAAATATACTATATCTAGATGGTAACTTTAACAAAAACACACTTTACAAAATAAACTTTATATTTACAACAATGAAAGCATGCGGTCAAGTTATAATAATAGACAAAAAGTGATAAATTCCACCATAAGGAAAAGTACAGATAAAGACGTTATGGGACTGTGTCACATGGCGCTACGCGAAGTGAACAGGCCCATAAAAGAGTCTGGAAAAGGAACCCTTATGGCTTGGACTTTTATACAATATTACAGTTTTAAATATTACCCTTTCCTACCTTTCATTTCTCATTACTAACAATAGTACAGATCTATAGTGTACAAACCACACCGAAAGGGAAGACAATTTTCATATAGAATTATTCTGGCTCTTTGGCATAAATTTCAAATACAAGATAGACCTGCTCGAAATGGGAGACATACAAAAAAATAAAGTATAAACCCCACCTCGAGCACAGTTGAATCTTAATTTTATATGCGAGAGATAAATTTAAATACACAAATATAAACCAATAAGGTTTCAAAATTATACATATAAAGAACACTCCTCGCCAAATTTCGAAATTAAATGAACACTCCCGATGTAAACATAAACACGGGAGAAGATAAGACAACTGGGTTAGATTTGGCATACTTTGCTGTCCCAACATGGAAACAAAAATAGCACTCAGAACATACAGCACACACATATAGCAAACATGGGACATAGGAGACCCTAGCAAGGTCGACAAATTTATTAGGGAAGAGATTCCGAGAGGATAATAGAAATCATTCTCGGATGATCAACCCTATTAACAAACTAGGGAAACTTAGAAATACCCTACTCCAAAATTTCTAAACCAAAAGCTTTTAATAAACCTTTTAAAAACAACACAAACAACACCTTTGGGGGTAACAAACAAACAAACTATTTATAAGCTTTGGCTAAGTTGGGGGGGGGGGGGCATCTGTCTAGTGCCCCCCCCCCCCCAAAGAAAAAGGATATAATTTTTGAATATTGGATCTATAATGGAAATTCCTACGTAATGTCACATTGTTTGCTCGCTTTGATAAACTAGAGTGTCATGTATGTGGATTTTAATGTGACTGTTTACGATGTTTCCACCTAATATGTGTAGATTCTACTAATGCAGCATTAATGTTGTAATGTTTTACTGTGAAGTGATGATGCAGAAATGTTACTAAATCTAAGCTGTAAAGGTCTTACTATGTATATTAGTAGTTCAGGATTTGATGTTTTGTTGGGAGTTATTTGCATTATTTAATTTGGAAGAATGCTCTGCTTCCACAACGTTATCATTTATGAGACAGTTCAAAATCTTTCAAAAGAAAGGCGAGTTGATTGACTCCTATAATTTGACATTTAATGCACTTTTGTCGTGGGGGTAGGGTAGAATGTACTCTTGTTCTAGTTTTACCACCATTCCTCTATTCGTTGACAGATACAATTAATGTCAGTCCTAAATAATCCTCTGTGGCACAAATCGGCTAAATTCCGACAGACGTCTTTCTCCAATACACATACGGCAAACAATTGTGAAGACGGCCACAAAATTATTAATAGTAATACTAAAAAAGAGATTCCAGAAGGCAGAACAAGAAAACGTCATGGTTGCAGAAAAAAATCAGTAATGAGAGTACTGCCTAAGAATGTCATGGTCTTCTTTGGAGAAATAGGAGTGACATAGGTGGGGTTAAGTCAGAGTACACTGCTCAATTTACAGCCTTGCATAATGTTATTCACGGTAGATTCATTTTATCCAAGTGAGTACAACCAAAGATACTATGAGATAGAGAACGTCTACACTCCTCATACATAGTTACATCACACAATGTGAGGTAGGTCAAGCTAGTTGGCTACTATTATCAAGTAGATCATTCCGAGATGTAGGTTTTCGTGGTGAGTAGAGCACACAAACTGATCCTATTATACTACCACACTCCTCACAGTCAAATCCGTCAGTGTGAGGAAGCTCAGTTTAGTTAGGTGGCCCTGACAATGGTCAAGACTGGATCACTGATCTGCTTTCTAGTGTTTATTCATTCTTCCTTAATAGTGATTCTTTGACTCTAGTGCAAACCTATTAAGACATTCATGTGGCTGTAAACTACGTTCTCTAACTTGTGCTTTAATTTCATATTTATTGAAATAAATACAATTCATTAATGACACAACAAAAAGATATTGTTGTGCCAATGTATAATTGTTGGTGAAAGAAATCATTCAACAAACTGAAACATTTAATCTGATTTACGTATTCCATTTTGCATGTCTTACAATCCCAATACGCCTTTACCCATTCCTACCAAAGTCGTACGATACTGAAATTCTGGAATGTACGTGTCTTGGGTCACATAAATATGGTTAAGGTGATTAAAATATACTGAAATTCTGGAATTTACGTTTGTTGGGTCACATACATATGCTTAAGGTGATTAACTTTCCAGTATTTGCTTTATAATTCTTAATATTAGTGTGTCATGACACAGATGATATAATTTTATGAGTGCCAACACATCAATAAATCTTGTTTTTCACCAGGAAAGAAAGAACACAAAATATATATGTCATGTGCTTGAATTTTATATTTATTCAGCAAAATAAACTTCATTAACGACACAGGGAAACAAAAGCTGTTGTACAGATGCAACATATTAGGTGAACGAAAATCATTCAACAAACTGAAACGTGTAACCCGATTTCAAGGGTGTATTCCACTTTGCTTACAATATGAATCACAATTCAGATATGTCTTAACCCTTTCCCACCAAAGCTGTAATATATGTAAATCCTGGGCTGTATGTTTGTTGGGTCAGATAAACACGGTCAATGTGACTTACTTTCCTGTACTTGCGCTATATTTCTTAATACTACTGTGTCCAGCCACTGTAGTAGTGTAATCTTACGAGTGGCTGATCACTTAAAAATCTTGTTTTTCACCAGGATACAAACTACATGCCTCGAGTCTGAAGTTAATGATAAAACTTTTTACACACAATATTATGAGCTCAGTAACACTTTTATTAATCATGACATCAGTGTTTAAAAAGTCAAATCTTTCTGTGTATTCATCATTCGTTATATTCGGAAAACACAGATTTGTAAAAATGTTGAACGTTTCAGTTTTGCATGTATCCAGAGTGATATACAGCATATTGGTGTCAGCCAGTTCCAACTGTTATGCTTTAGAAGGCATTAAAGTGCTGCAAAATAGTTCATGAATATCATACACCAATTCAAACATGCAACCATGAATTGATACCTGTTTTTGATTGTACCATTAAACGTCATTTAGATCTTAGAGACAAATGACTCTTGAGTTGATAATCCTTAACTAGATTATAAGGTTAAGAATCATTAAAATATTAAATTTTCAATTCATGACGTTTTACCACTGAACTTGGGCATTACAATTATTAAACAATGACAGGCTATGAAGAGAAAAAATATATATGTCAGCTATCTCTCGTTTCGTTTCGGGTCGAAATAATAAGACTAGCTCGTCGATTGTGGGAATTTGTTAATGGTACGAGGTAAACCTAATACAAAACGCATACTTCGAATAGAAGACAAATACAATACAGAATATAACCGACACAAATACAATTCACAGTATACAACCCACCCACCGGCATTTATAATTTTAGCACAGAAAAACTAATTATCCCTTACCAGACTCGAAAGGAATATAAATTTCCAAAATTGTATTCAATCCCTCGCCTTTCACTTGCGTGAAATACCAGTGCTCTTTACAGCTCGCACTGCTCGAGGTGTTGTCCGTCTCAGTCTAGATTTGGAATGCATGAAACTGTTTTTCTTAGTTTGGCGGGGAAGTGATTTTAATACACCTGACGCACGGGAATTTCGCTCGCTCACTCATGACAACCACGCACATTGGTACACGACGCAAGTCATGGTCACATATAGATGTAACTACGTATTTAAATTGGAACTCTATTCATGTCTCGTATTTTAGATTTTGTCCCCAGTAAGAGATCATTCAGTATATTATTAACTTATTAAGCAACTTAATTTTCAGCTTACAAGAAAATTCAAAATCCCTTGGAAAACACTGCATTGAGGTCGACCGTCTTTTATGTAGCCCTTTACAATTAAAATGAATGTTCACGCTCCTAAATGGATTTCCAGGAAATGTCAAATTTTAGTATGGAATGCACTGCAAGACTTTCTTATGCTCAACTACCATGAAAATTAACTGACAATATTAGTTGCATACTCATTTTCTCTCTCCAACATTCTTCAAAGATATAGGTATAATGACACTGAAGTTTTTCTACCTACAGTAAGTCCTGCGTTTGACATGCTTTATAATTGGTACATTTGTGAAGTTAATGCTTGCAGTTAATTATTGTATATTTTTGAAATAAAATCTGCATTTTTCATTTCAACTATAATTATGGTCTAGCTACAATAAAATATTTTCTATTTTGTAATTTGTGATTTTAATTTTCTACCTAATCTGGACCGGAAAAAGAAACAGTTTGGTTGATCAAGAAAAAACTGTTCATAAGGTATTTAACATTTTGAAAAGAATGGAAATATTTAGTGCATCTATTTGTAAACCAAAAGGCAAAACCAAATTAAATGAAAACATGCAATGAAATAGATGGCAAATCATGACAAGACCAAGGATTTAAGTTGCACAGCCACACTCAAATGGTAACCTCAGAGTTTAATGGGCATGGAGAGATTAATTAATTGCCAAGTTATACAACCTCATATGCATTTTTATATTCTTCAGTTTACATCAGAATTTATTCTAGAAATCTGGATAACATGGTAACTGCACCATTTAATAAACCTTAGTTGCTCTAAACCTTTAAACAAGAATCACATAAAGGGACCGACTTTTAACTGGGCGAAACAAATTTCCAGGAATTCAAGATAAGACCATTTCTTCCTCTTAACTGTCAAGTGTTGAAACCATCTCATAGTTTTCAGCAAATAACAAGATTTTTAAGGTAGCTGTTGTGATACGCATCCTGAATGCCATCTTGGCGCAATTATTATATAGGATAAAGTGAATATCATTTGAAGTATTTTGGTAAAAACCCAATGCCATAATGAACATCCATTCAGGAAAACAGCGACACCAAACTGTTGGTGTAGTGATAAAAAGAGTTTTTAAGGCAGCTCTTGTTGCAGTCATATTTATTTTAGGACTTGTTTAAAAACCTTTTGACCAGCCAATCAGGAGTAATAACGATAACACTGTTTTTAAAATAATCGCCCTGGCAGCCACCTTCATTTAGAAGCTACGATATCATAAGAAGCATATAGATGAAAACCTCATCATGTTACAGTCATCAACTGAGAAAATAGTAGAGATAACACTTTTTAAAAAGTATGACTTTCCATTTATGATTAGTAGCAATAACAAGATTTTCCAGACAGCTGCTGTAGTAGCCATATTTGAAATCAGATCAGCACCACTTTAAGACTACCTAGACATTATAAAAAGCCTTGTAGTGAAAATTCCACGTCAATATGACTTCAGGTCAAGTAGAGTTGTGATAAAAATATTTTTAGGATGTCTTCCATGACAGCAACACTGGATATCCAATCAGCACAGTTAGACATCACAAGAAGAATTTAAGTTAAAACCCCACTGTGATGCGAGTATCCATAACAAGATTTTCATTATGCTTCTTGTGGTGGACATATTGGACATCAGAATGGAACCTTTCTCATCTTGAACAAACTATACATTAGAAGTTTGTTTTAGTGAAAGCCACATGCTGACATGACAGACCATTCAGGAATTGTACTGATATATGGCTGCTGTGATGGCCATATTGTACGTGTGATTTGCACCATTTTCATTTAGGACCAACTAGACGTTATAACAAGTATTTTCATGATCATAAGAAACATTTTCTTAAAAAACTCATGTTGGCACGGCCATGCATTTACTAGAAGTAGCATTAAAAAGATTTTCCTGATGGCTGCTGTGATGGCCATATTGGATGTCCGAACGTGACCATTTTCAAAGCATGACCATTTTCCCAGAGGTCTGCAAATGGATTTTTTTGAAAATTCTTTTAAAGATATTAAAGTTATATTATATTAAAGACATTATGTCAAATGTGGAAGTAATATCTAAATTAGATACAAGCTAACCCTATATACATGAAGCTGATTTTTCACGTGGCATCCACTAGAAGACTTTTTTTTACATGCATATGATATTAAATACAAAGGTAAAAACTATGTCATTAACTCACAACACGGTTAACATTGCTAGTATATGAGACATTACGATATCAGAAAATATTACACCCTCAAATGTTTGTGAATGCATGATATATTAATTTCATTTAAGGATAGTTTTCCCAAAATATGGAAAAATTAGGTCTTAGATAACAATACAATACAAATAATAGCGTTACAAATGCCCACAGTTTGTATGGCATAGTCGAACTCTACCTCCTACTAACTCCACCCCAGTACTGACCCTGGTCTCATAATACTAAATCTGTCGCATATCTAATGCATATTCCTGCTTTAACTACAATAATAAAGGTTGGTCAGAAAATATTCAAACATATCTGTTTGTGATACTGATTCAAAAAAGCCCCATGTAACGTTTGTACAGCTCACACGTATTTTCGAAACCATCACGGAGCAATACAATACTAACAAATCGCAACCACGCCTCAACTAGCACCCTGAAGGGTTATAAATCCGAGACCCTTGGGTTATGAATCTGACACACGACCTAATGAGCTTGCGCAGAAATATAGTCTTGTGTCTATATGACCTTACATTAACTTCAAACAGTTGAAGAAATATCAAGGGTTATTTTAGAAATCTATCTCTTGAGTGTCATTACTGCTGTCTAGTCCTTTTATTATATTCAAATTCAGTACGTTGACCTAGCAATGGGTTAGCACGCAATACTGACTAAATTCTTCATTCCGGCAGTGAAGGCATATTTCTCCACTGTATAGTTTACTGTCGAAATTTTCAAGCACAAATTTTGATGACAGCAAGATGCAAATTGAATAAATCCTAATAATCCTCAGATAATTCAGGTAAAGTAACAGGTGGTACAAGCACTGCACACATAATCACAAACGGAAAGAAATTTTGAAGAGCGGAAATGTAGGGACTGGCTGTTGGATGACTAATAGAGACATTCTATAACTGATGAATGTGACCTGTCAAATCATCAGCTCAGACGGACGGAGATTGGATGTGGGCTCAGTGTTTTCCTTGGGTGCCAAACTGCGTCTTTTTGCGCGTTAAAACTGTGAAATGGAAGCATGAATATAATTGTTCACACCAAATAATTCTTATTATCTATTGTAAAGTGTTGATAGATGCCGAATGTTTTAATTTCCGTATAAATTTCATAATCAATTTTACTTTCAAATGGCCCTCTAAACTGTAGTCATAATGTTGCAATGGAAGAAGGTTCCTAGAAACTGATTAACCAGTTTGATGAATACTTTAGCAACCGATACAGATCATCCATGCTAGGGATAGTGCATTTGACAGTAAGGTCATTTAATTTACGATAATCACAACATAGCCTACCCTGTATAATCACAATCACTAGACATATATCCCAGGGAGAAATGCAGATTTACATTTTATATTGTGCAAGCGAACTGTTGCCCCATCCCATTTTCTTTTCCAGACGGGTATATGGTATACTGTTTGTTTTATGGGTATGGGATTTTAAATTCCTGTATCTATTCAGTAGATACCTAAGGTTTCATGTCCTGCATTACATGAAATATCCATGTCCCATTTTGATGTTTTATTAATAATTGTTTCAGTTCCTATTTCACACAACTCGTCAAGCATTCACAGCTTTATTCATACAATTGCATACTAATAACTCGAATGCTAACATGATTTTCACAATATGGTTTCTTCTTTAAAGTAGCTGCCGTATCCCGTTTGTATTTCACAAGTTTAATATTTCATAGATTGCTACAATTGTACTGTCTGTTTATTTTCTTCTTCAGGCCTAGATTTGTTATTCTCACTGGAATCATCTCATTCATTTGCACATCTAAAGCCTTCGCTAGCAACAAAAACACTGTATTTTATGTAAGATATAATATTCCTAATTTTAACGCAATAATACCATCAATAGCTTTCCTAGTACCACTGATTTAGTTTAAGGTGTTTCAACATACTGCTTCACTACATGTCTACAAAAACCTGAAGAAACACTTTCATCACACACATAACCTAGTTCGCTCTCTTTGCTGTACCGTATACAGCTCTGACTCCACGTAAAATGTGTCATTTTTATAACTAGCTCATTATGTGGTCCTAAAACGTAAATAAACCACATTATAAACTAAAGCGAATAAAAGAGTAATAGTGATGAGAGAGAGAGAGAGTTGCATTGTTGAATACAATAGCTTCGGGTTCAGTGGCAACAAGTATCCTTTTCTACTGTTGTTGTTAGCTTTTCGGCATAAATTACGTTTCTCGTTCAAGATATCCAATCTTCGAAAGAGCGTTAGAGAATTACTCAAAGAGGTTTCAACAAACATTACATGTGTACGAGCGAAAACGTAGTGTATTATGTGACTCTTTAATGCACATAGATGTGGATACATTCCAGTGTTACTGTTGATTTAGAACACAGCGAACACTTTTTGTATCAAAATGATAGACGTTCCTTTTGAGAAGCAGCAACTCCAAAGCTCAATTTGTATTCTCTTGGTAGAACCTTTCAATCGATTTCATTTCAAATAATCCTTGAGCAAATGTTACCTTATTGATATTATCCAATATTATGTAAAACATATTTCGACTAGTCCATGCAAATTAATTGAGGTTACATATGGCCCTGACCGAAGGTTTTAAGAAGGTAGGATTTACATGCCCTTTAACTTTTGTATTCTATCCCGACGATTTGATACAATCTATATAATTAACGTGATGATGCAAACTATGGTCAAATTAAATGTAACAATGCAAGAAAAACTACCACCATTTGCAGATCCAAGTACAGTCAGCACTAACTAGGCTCTTACGGAAATACCCGAGGGCATCGTTTTGACGGATGGTTAAAACTTGCTATTTTTGAACATATGAGGATATATCACATATATGGTGATTAAATACTGAAAGAAAATTACAAGATAAAACTGAAATACTGATTTTACTGGGCAAGACGTATTTAATTGAAAATTATTCCTTAAAGTGTTGCATGCGCTCTAGATATTACCAATACTACTGGTTGTTATTTTGTGGGTACATTGTTATTTATAGTGCTTTAGATTTCGTTTCAAAAAAATTAAACAATATATATGACTTAATAACTTGAAAAGATCATGATGTTGATTGAAACTTTCTACACACAAACAGCCATGCTGAACGAATAAACGAAGAAATCTATTAAGATTTCTTTCACTAGCGTATCGCGATTTTATTCACGTTCACCAAATAGGGACCTCTGTGTGTGTGTGTGTGTGTTTACTATAAGAACAACATGAAATCCACATCTGCCTTCACATTTGAAGCGGTTTCTCAATATTTTTGTAAGGGGCGATAAATACGCGAAACTGGGTATGTGTTTTGTTATGGTTCGGTTGAAAACCCGAGTTTGATGGCACAGGGATATGTAAATGCTGTCTGGCCGAGATTTATTCATAAGATATACCAAACGAGTCCTTTCCTGGACTCAGTATAAAACAAGAATGAGAGTTGCATTTATTACATAGTCCCATTTACGCTTTCTAACTATTTTAGCTTTATTGTGTGAATAAACTTCAGAATCAATCAAAAATAACTTTGCACGGCTCTCAAAGAAGGCACCTAAGTTGTTCGAACCTGGATGTTTGTGATACGGAAATGCGGATAGAACAGCTGTACCGATCGCCAGATTAGCCATGTACACTAAATGAGTGTTTAATAAAACGATAGAGTGGTGTATCACACTTTGTGCTTCCAGAAACTTAATGCCCATAATTCCACCCCACCACAGTTTGTGTCAGTAAAACAAACTTAGGATATAATGTCAACTTTTCTATCCATAATTTCACTTCAGGTTTCTTGTATCGAATGATTTATCATCAATTGCTGTTATAAGGGTCACGTAAACAGGTGTATTGGGAATTGTGGAGAAGATGGTAAATTATCGCTCAAAATCTCATTGCAAAATAGTAGAATTATCAAAATTGTTGGTTTAAGATATCGAGCGTATATTCTGCGCCTTAGCATGTACAAAATAACTTCTCTCATCCCATTAGTCACATTATTGATACTGATTGACCTGATTTGGTGAATTCATTTCTTCTCACCTGTATATTTGTTGTTATTCTCGTGATTATTTCCTCAAAAGATTGCTTTCCCATTGGACTGTTATTTAATCGTCTTTTGCTTCTTTTATAATTTGTATTCAACTCCTGCTGTCGAGTCGTATTGGAATCGAAACAACCATGGGCAAAAAAACTAATTATCATTATTACTTCTAGGCGAGGAATCAGTTTTATTTTCTTTGATTCATTGCACAGTTAAAGACAGTTC
The DNA here is from genome assembly GCA_028554795.2 of Sinohyriopsis cumingii. Classification (NCBI taxonomy): domain Eukaryota; kingdom Metazoa; phylum Mollusca; class Bivalvia; order Unionida; family Unionidae; genus Sinohyriopsis; species Sinohyriopsis cumingii. Next base: position 109,601,559 of record CM068838.1, on the reverse strand, counting down.
GTTTGAGTTCTTCTAACCACTCTACCTCTCTATCGAAAATTCTGCCTGCTTCTACTCTTTCGGCAGTATTATATGTCTCACTTAAAGACTTTAGACCAACGTCAAGTTCAGACTATAACACAGAACATCACACCTAAACACAATTGTCTTAGACAATCGGGAGCGAAAAAATGCAGTGAAGCTCTTGGATTTAGTCCTTTGCTACTCATTCAATTCATTCCAAATGGAACGTGCTAACCTATTCAAAATACTTGCAAGAACCATCCCTCTCGGTCCATAATATCAAACTGTGGAAGACAATTGTCCAAATCGTTAGTTAAATTAAATTGGTGAATGTTCACTCTGGTATTGGAATTGTATAAAGATATATAGGATATTTGTCTCCCTCGACTAGAATTAAAACTCATCTCGACAACTCAGATTTATTGATGAGTCCACACAATTTGTTTTTGTGCCATTACACAGATGCTCCTCTGTGATGGCATGCATTTTCATAATACCACATGTGTTAGTATGGTTTGTGAAACGTATCGATCCGAGACAATCAACAGCTCTTCTGTTATTAACTTTCTTCTCCAATGAATTAAATTTATATTCAGTGTAAGAAAGACTTTAGTGAGCCGTAACCTCTAAGACTGCTCTTTATTTACTGCAGTTGATCATCGATATAATAATTCTCATCTAATGAGATTTACGTACAACCGAAACATTAACTTCAATGAAACTTTTAACTCACTCGTCCATTTTTTTAAGTTACTCCAGTGACCATTACATTTCAGTTTGGTTTGTTTCGGTTTCAACCTAGGAAAAACAAAGTCCAATCCAAAGTGTTGTGCAAACTGCTATTTCTGGTTTACACAGAAATGTGGAACTATTCAATCGGTCAAAGATTATCTTAATGAGTTCAGCACTCAAGTTTTTACTGCCTATTAGCAGCATGGGCTTTCAAATTTTACTTTTAAAGAACCCCAATTTCAGAAGAATCGGCCAGCTGGGGCTGCCAATATGTAACTCCTTACTGCCTCTTCAGGAATGCAAAGTACTGTTTTGATCAGACAAAATGCATGTTTTTATACCTCAACGGTTGTGAACCAGGACAAGATTACAAGATGTTTGATTGTCGATTTGACTATGGTGAAGTGACACAAAAATATATATTACTAATTTTCAAGAGTAAAAATATTTTATTAAATAAGGGTAAGAATTAACCATGAAAGAGATCCCAAGCGCTCGTACTGGGGTTAGTCCGTCTATTTCATCTTCGAGGTGGCTGGCCTTGTATTTACAAAAAAAAGCAGGCCCATAGATGACTTGAAGAATACATTTTTGGCCTGATATGTAGAGAAAAGTAGTGAATATTATTTCATATAATGTTGGAAAAAGTAAAAGAAAATAAAAATTCTGGTTTTTAAGAAAGCCCCATGCTCCCTCTTCCCTCTGACCCACACCTTCATTTGGCTGCTCCCTCCCCAAAGAGGAATTAAGGATGGCAGAAACCGAAAAGACAGCTAGACAAACAATGGTAGAATGAATGCATGTAGTTTATATGTATCGAAAATTCACCCAAGAATTTTGTCAATATAGTAAGTAACAAGGCTGATTCAAACAATCACAACAAAATTAATGCTTCTGCTATATAATTAATTAGTTATGCTGTTTTTCATACAAACATAGTGACTAATTATTGTTTTAAATAATATGACTCAATATATTTATTATTTGTTTCTACGTAGAACTCTACCCAGTCCAGCGATCTCTACGCAGTAGGAATATCTGCGTATGTTTAAGCGTTTCACCTTGAAATCCACTATCAAATGCACAATGTAAGGTAAGGGGGTATTTTCGTCGAAAATTCGTGAGATTAAATTCTTAGATGTTTGGTTCTATTTTCTTTCCATACAGAAATCTGCAGCGTAAGTATCTACTAATATAGTATGGTAAATATGTATGTACATTCTGTCACCCTTCAAAACGTGTCCTTTTGTTATGATGATTTGAGCGTTTATTTGAACTAATTTCCAGAATCGGTACATCTTCCTACAAATTTATGACATGAATCAACTATGTATAGGGTGTTGAAAACACGTGTACTCTTGAATACATCCATGCCTATCGCCACAGAAGTGTACATCCTTTACAAAATATTCGCATATTTTGCAACATTTACTATACTATAAAAACAATGAAACTTATAAAGGAGGCGTAGAAGAAGGGATTGAAAAAATGTCTGAGCAGCAACGCATTTTATCAATTGCATCTGGAAAAAAACCCAGCTGGAAGACAGTGTGCAAAGCGATTTATTTTTCAGTGTCTCTTTCAGAATCGGTCTTGGAATGTTGTGTAGACGCTACTGATGGTGTTTTGGATTGATTCAAGAATATTTAATGGAATGCCAGAGATGCGTAACATTCATGAACGTCTCTAATAATTGCCATGGTTACGTGATATCTTTCAATATAGAAATATAATGCACATACCAAAAGCTACCCTACTGATTGAGTTAATTCTACACAGTTTTCCAAAGTTGCCTTGAGCTCTTGTACATCATTTGGTGAAAGCAACCATTTATTTTTGGATTAGGTCTATTTAGGTTCTGCCTATCTGATTATTGTTTCTTTTTGTTGTTTGGTGATTTTGATGTTTGTATGTTATTGAATGAAGTCTGAGCGGATATTGTTTGTCTGTGGTTTGTAATGTCGAGTATTTGAGTTTGCTGCTTAATTGTTGGTGGGCAGGTACATGTTTCGGTCTGTGCGTCCTTAGTTGTTTTCGAACTGGTCTTCACTATAGCTTCAACAGTCTTTCTGGCCTCTAAAAAGGGATATTGGATATGGATTTCACCCTTTGTATTTCCTTCTTCTGTTCTAGGTGTCCAGTTCTTTGAATTGCTGTGACGTTCCTTTCCGCAATTGGTGCAGTGTGGAGTGGCTTTGCGCTCTGATTCACGACGAGATGGGTCTACGCATCGGACATATACTGGGCTTTTGGAGCAACTGTCATCATGATGGCCATACTTCTGATACTTGGAAAATCGAAGTGGGTATAGGATGGATATCTCGATCTTAACTTGTATAAACCAACATTTACTACTTCGGGTGTTGTTGGTCTGTTGAACGTGAGTGTAATGGCATTGGTATCCGGCAAATTTTCGTTACGTTTGCTACGAATTCTACGGCTGGAGTGACACGTTAATTTTTCATGCCTTCGATGATTTCTATGTAAACATACAAGTAGGTTATGTGGCTACCAGAACGCACTATTAGTGACTTCAATCAATCAAGATAATGCTGCTTTAATGAAATATAATGGAAACAGGTCTGAAAATTTACGAGAGATGAATTCCTGAGAAAACAGTTTCACTGACTCTGTGCAAGCAATCTCAGCACCGTTTAATGACCAGATAAGAAGACTCTCGGCCTCAGAAGTTCCAATTAGTTTATCATGCGAAAGTGACGCCATATAAGTAATAACTTGCAGGTTATATCTTCTTGATTTTCTCTATGAATATATTTGTTGGCCAGTTGAAATTCCTATATCTTTCCAGTCAGTCTTTGGCAACGTCTGGTCTCTAGCCCCTGAGGCAAAGGATGGTAACGATTTCTGTCACAAGCCTATCAGCAGCATACTTAATGATAATGCATGGATGGTGTAGAGAAATCTTGTTTTCCCTTCCTTGAAACCGCAAAACGCTTTTCATACGAGAATCACAATATTATTTTACAAGGATATTTTATGGCTATTAATAGTTATCTTTAGAGAGAGAGAGAGAGAGAGAGAGAGAGAGAGATTGTATCGCGTCTCCAGCGAGGGCAAACTGGCTTAAATCATTCCACTTACCATCCAAGATCTTGACTCTAGTGTACCCTGGATGAGCTCTATGTGTATCCATCACCACAGTGGCCATTTTATTGCCGTCTATCTCATCAGTCTATCTGTCATTACAGAGCTTGAATATCCCCTTGGCTTTATACAAAACATCCGTTTCAGACGTTTCACCCGATATGCCTTCGGCACAGATTACAAGAGTAGTGGTATTTCTTTACTGACAAAATTCAGAAGGTTTGTTCCTGTTACATGGATTCTGACTTGTTCTTTTGTTTTTTGACCTACATATTCTGTGTACACTATCGTCATTTTTAAATAGAATCATCACGCTCATCTCTGTAAAGCTCCATGATTGGTCTTTCAATTTTATTCCTCAGTTCCTCGAGAAAAGTTCGTAAAGGCTTCCATATATGCTATGCTGTTTCACTAATCCATGCTATTATCTATTTATTATCTATCTCATTAGAGTCTCAACTACGCATCGGAAATATGTATCGATTGAAGATATTTATCTTTCGTTTTGAAAGATGTGACACAAGAATGGTTCATCATGTGCTTAATATATCAACTGAATACACATTTTACCTACGATTATGAATTTCAATTTCAATCCATTTTTCCGCTTCTAACATTTTGAAACGATCTGCTAGTTATTATTCAAGGTTGTAGGTGTGAAGAAGAATCGGGGTTTCCTACCACCACCACCAGAATGAAACAGCAACATCTCATGTACGACTTTCGAAACTGTCACTTTCTATCCAGAACGAAACGACATATATGCTTAAGGGAATGGAACATCTCAGCAATAATGAGGTTGTAGATATATTACTATGTACAGTGGTGTAAGGGGTGCTCATTGAGGTGTACTACCTCTGGTGGGGGGTAGCAGCCGTACTCCCTTGGGAGTAGATAATCCACCTTTGGTCTCCACTTGGCGCTCAACTCTCACCTGTTGCTCCAGGAAGCTGTAGCATGCTCAACGGCCACACCACAGGCGACGGCTTCGACTGGCCGGCCAAACTAGGCTTAGGGTAACCGCTGAGTTTCAGACCCCCAGTGAGTCAGGGATTGTCACCCATTGTATGTGAAGACTGGAATCGGCAGACTGCGCGGAGGAACCATCAGCTGGTCAACGGGCAGAAAGGCGGACCCAGCAAAGTGATGTGGTCATCCACTGCATCCAGTCTCCATTCCAGCTGTCTTGACCACGTCTTGCAACTGAACAAAGTGGAGCCTTGACGTGAGAATGAGGCTGACGCAGTACAACTCTTCCTCACGTTAATCCAACTCAGGCGCAGGTCATTTATGTCATCACCCATGCCCAAGTCCTGCGGCAATTGGCGAGCTGCGACGCGGCAGGTGTGGATGCATTGGCAGCCGTAGTGTCGGACCTGCACACAGGAGCCTCAGGCCATATGGTCGTCTTCCATTGATCTGAAGCAGAAATAGATGTCGGCAGCCGTCTGAGCGACTAAGCAGTCCTCTTCAGGATAGCGCTGCTTACCTCCATAGCCTGAGGAAGGGGCTAGAAAAGGTGCCCTAAAAAAGCTTGCTTCATCTACCCCGACCAGCTTACCATGGCTGGAGGGAATCCCATTCTTGCGGTCGAAACACAAAGAAAACCCAAAAGGTTCCACTCTTGGTGCGTGGAACATGCGCACTCTATTGGAACTTGCAGAGGCTGACAGACCAGAGAGAAGAACTGCCCTGATTGAAAAAAGAACTTGCTCGCTACAAGATAGAGATAACAGCCCTAAGTGAAACTCACTTGGCCGACGAGGGCCAACTGACTGAAGTTGGAGCTGGTTACACCTTTTTTCTGGAGTGGACGTGGCACCGATGAACGTCGGGAGTCTGGAGTTGGGTTCGCTGTCAAGTCGAGTTTGGTGAATAAGCTGTTCATCTTACCAAAGGGAATTAATGACCGGCTTATAATGCTGAAGCTACCCTTACATGGAAAAAAGCAAGCCATACTCATTAGTGCTTATGCACCAACCATGACCTACTCGGAGGAAGCCAAAAACAAGTTCTACCAAGGTCTGGAAACTCTGAATGCTTCGGTACCAAAGTCAGACAAGCTGATTATTCTTGGTGATTTTAACGCCAGAGTTGGCGCGGACCACATCTCGTGGAAGGGAGTTATTGGTAGACATGGAATTGGCAACTGCAACAGCAATGGACATCTACTCTTGAGAATGTGCGCAACATTTCATCTCCTAGTCACAAACACCATCTTCCGTCTGCCTAACCGCAATAAAACAACTTTAATGCACCCACGCTCTAAGCGTTGGCATCAGATCGACTACATCTTAGTTCGTTGGAATGACAGGCAGGATGTCCGTGTGACCAAGGCCATGTGTGGTGTTGACTGCTGGACAGACCACAGGCTACTGATTTCCAAGATGAATCTTAAAATTTAACCTCCTAGACGTCCGCAAGGAATTAAAGTCCCAAAACGACTTAACGTCTCCAGACCGAAAGTCTGCAACAATGAGCAAGCTGTGTCTGAAGCTCTGACAAGCCAGCTAGAAACCACAGACTATAATACCAACGACATAGAGAAATGCTGGATGGCCTTCAAACATCTGGTGTATTCCACTGTATCTGAAGCCCTTGGAGTCACTGCGCGAAAGCACCAAGACTGGTTTGACGAGAACTGTGATGAAATACAGTCGCTGCTAGAGGAGAAGCATCGTCTCCATCGTGCATACAACATCGACCCCAAGTCCGCTGCAAAGAAAAATTCCTTCAGCAGAGTCCTCTAAGCTGCACAGAAGAAACTACGTGAGATGCAGGACACGTGGCTGAGCCGAAATGCTGATGATATCTAATCCTTTGCTGACAGACACGACATGGAGAATTTCTTTAGTGCTATTCGTGATGTATATGGCCCATAACATCAGGCACAGTCCCACTCTTGAGCTCCAGTGGCAACACTCTCATAACCGAGAAGGAGAAGATACTGGATCGCTGGGCGGAACACTTTGACGGTATTCTCAACAGACCCTCTTCCATCAACGATGAAGTGATCAACCGTCTACCACAGGTGGAGATCAACGATAGGTTGGCTGACCCTCCAACAGTGCTGGAAATTCATAAGGCCATTGAGCTCCTGTCTAGTGGAAAAGCTCCAGGAGAAGACTCCAGCTCTGCTGAGATCTACAAGTCTGGTGGGCCTAAGTTACTGGGAAGACTAACAGAGATTGTTCTGTTGCATGTGGAAGATGAAACGCATACCCCAGGAATTCAAAGATGCATCCATCATCCACCTTTACAAATGCAAAGGCAATCGCCAATCCTGCGACAACCATAGAGGAATCTCTACTCTGCATCGCTGGCAAGGTCCTTGCCAGGCTACTGCTAAACCGACTCACAGAACACCTTGATCATGGCCAACTGTCAGAAGCCAGTGTGGCTCCAGAAAGGAGAGAGGTACCATCGACATGATCTTTGCTGCCAGGCAGTTGCAAGAAAAATGTCTTGAACAAAATGTCCAGCTAAACACTTCCTTCGTGGACCTGATTAAGGCACTCGACACTGTCAGCCGGTATGTCCTTTGGAAGATCATGGCCAAATTTGGATGTCCAAAAGTCTTCATTGAAATGGTGAGACAGTTTCATGATGGCATGCTTGCCAGAGTCCAGGACCTGGGTAATTATTGCAAACCCTTTGCAGTCACGAATGGTGTGAAACAAGGATGCGTCTTAGCCACACTCTCTTCAGCTTCATTTTCTCCTCAATGTTGATGGATGCTTTCAAGGACAGCGATGTTGGAGTAGGTCTCCGATACCGTCTGGATGGGAAGTTGTTCAACCTGAGGAGGCTCCAAGCCAAAACTATAGTCCAAGTAGTGAACATTCGCGACCTGCTGTTTGAAGATGAATGTGCCCTCAACTCCAGCACGGAGGCAGGCATGCAACAGAGCACTGACCTTTTTTTTTCCACAGAGTGCTCCAACTTCGGACTCTCCATCTCTACTAGCAAGACTGATGTTTTGCATCAGCCAGATCCTGGAGAAGATTACCTGGAACCATCCATCACTGTCAATGGCCACAAGCTCATAAATGTAGACAGGTTCACATACCTCGTCAGCACACTCTCACAAGCAGTCCACATAGACGATGAGGTCAACATTAGGATTGACAAAGCCAGCATAGCATTTGGTAGACTCCGCTCAAATGTCTGGGATAGGGGACGCATCAAGCTTGCCACCAAACTCAAAGTCTACGCAGCGGTTGTTCTCCCCACCCTCCTCAATGCTTGCGAGACATGGACTGTGTATAGCCGCCATGTTAAAAAACTGAAACACTTCCCTATGAGCTCCCTGAGGAAACTACTGAAAATCAGATGACAGGACAAGGTACCAAACACAGAGGTGCTCACTAAGGCTGGCATGACAAGCATCCACACCATGCTCTGCAAGGCACAACTCCGATGGGCTGGCCATGTTGTCCGCATGCCGGTAGAACGCCTACCTAAGAAGGTCTTTTATGAAGAGCTACAACAAGGCAAAATATCTCACAGTTTTCAAGAAAAGAGGTACAAGGACACAATCAAGGCTTCGCTGAAGAACCTAGGCAGTGATCCTAATAGCTGGGAGAGTGTCGTTGATAACCGATCTGCTTGGCGCAGTCACGTCAACGCTGGTGCAGAAGCCTTTGAGCAGAGAAGACTGGTGGACGCAGCTGAAAAACGTGATCTGCGCAAATCCAGGAACAGCAGTTCCGCAAATCCCGGCCAGCAAACTGCACATCCATGTCCCCACTGCAACAGACTCTTTCGGGCCCGGATCGGACTGATCAGCCATCTCCGGACCCACCCCCAGTGAATCGATGACATTAAATGGATCTCACCGACAGCAATGGACGAACATCATCATGACTATGTACAATGGCGTGTTGGTTTAGACTGCACTTTGACAATCAGTTCCAAGAATCTTTCAGAAAGAAAGTTCTGCATAATAGTTTATTGATATTCAGATATATCATGCAAGTCAAGTAAATCCAAATTTGAGATAATACATGAGTGTTTTGAATTTATGACCACTTTCATCGAAAATAGCATGATACAGTAATGCAAATAGGATTAACATGGTGAGTCGCTTTGGTATAGCCAAATATCACGTGTAGTACTTAAAAAGTCAACATTTCTAAATTATTAAACTTATAAAAACTGTCACTTAAATATACACGTGCAATATGGTTTACAGAAAAGGTTTAATATGAGCTAAATAGGCAATTTCATGCTCAATGTTAATAGCAATAGATCATAGCATTGAGCTATTGCATTGTACTTTTTCGTGTTGCATAAAGACTAAGCAAAATGCAGCGAACGTTACATGTTTCATATGTATCGGACCTTGCGTACAATGCATGTGGCAAACAGCATAATGACATGTAATATGGCTGCCACAATGGTTTTCTTCCAGTCAACCCTGTCCCATGACTGACAGTCGTAGTACTCATATATATGTAACCCAATGACTATCAAACGTTCCGTATTGAAAATACAGTTGTTGTCCATACTGTTATTAACTAAGTCATTTCCTGAACGTTCCTGGAAAGCATACTGTGACATGCCTTATTTCCTTGTCTACGTTTCATATATAGTTTACTCCTTTACTTCTCCGCTTGTAGTTCTGTGAATTTTAATCCCCCGAAAATTATATCATGGTCTATTATCAGGTCTTAGTTCCTAACACCCGTCTAAAGACAAAAGTACTTGACATCAGCTAATTATTCGAAATAAGCCTTATATAGTTTTAGTTTCAGTGCAAGTATGGGGACATTCGTATTTATATGTTTCCGCTAATATGTAAGAAAGCACCTCTCGAAGAGCAAGATTGTGGTTGAAATTAAGAAAAAGAAAATTTTTAACAAAATTACAAACTGATCTTGCAAGATATAAAGGATATTTGCTTGAAAGTAGTGAATAACGGATATAAATCATCGAGTGGATGAAAATACTAGAGTTTTTCACCCACGAGATGAAATGCATTTGCTATTCACTCGTTTCAAGCAAATACTCGTTTTATTTTATGCTCTCGCATACGTTGGCTACCTAAAAATTGTGACACAGTGAATTAGCAGATTTCTTACGGTAATATCAGCTGTTTACCGTACATGTTCTGCTGTGCTATGTGTACCTGCGCACATAATTTGTTCTACATCAGATTGATAACAATTAACTGATATTTCCAGAATAACAAACTACAAGTTTCAAGGATAACAGACAGGGATTATGAATATGAAAACAACCACAAGTAATTCATCAATGTATAATTGGTTTTTTATTAGCGCGCAAGAAAATATTTAAAAAATTAAACGAAAGTGAAATTGACGAGACGCCATTTTTTAACATTCGAATAGGTAATAACGGTGAGTGAATGAAGCTGAATTTGGCTAACATAACAAGACTACAGGATCATGTGAGAACCTTTTAAACATATATACAGCATCTAGAGGACATAGAAATATATTTTATTCACTGTCGGTGTCACTGGAAATAATACGTCTCCATTTCCTCGGCTGTGAAGACACACTCCCGCTGCTCTTCGCATTTTTACCACTGACGTACTGTGTAGTCTGTGAAAGCGACTGAGATTCGCTTCTTTGCTGAAGGTGTATATGGACGTAGCCGTGAATAATTGCATTTGTAAGAATACCATGTGCAGGAATTGATTGACATTCTTTTGTAGAGGAGCTGACGGTCGCTGGTGCCATTGGTGGGGCTGTTTCACGTATGAAAGGCTGGAGGACGTATGATAACTCATGTACGTTAGACAAAATGCTTGAAATATTTCTACTTTGGGCGGGGTTTAAGTTACTGTAGTTATTTAATGAGTTGATGTTTTTGTGTTCGAACTATTTGATTCGCAGGAATTCCTTCATCATTGAGCTTCTGGATGAGGTGTTTCCGAACACTATAAATAGAAAGTGTAAATTGTAAATAGCATAAATTATAATTACATGTGTGTAAGTGATATGTACATGTAGGTGTTCATAGCTTACAGTAGTTTTACATTTTTCCTTACTTACTTACTTACACAGTTTCACCAAAGTACTTGCTATGATACAGGTAAATTGCATTATTACTGTATTTGTTAACTTGTTACAACTGTCTTCATATAATGCTACGGTGCAGATGAGAATTTCAGATTAGCAAAGGTTATCTATGATATTTTAAATTGAACAGGATTACTTCAATGAGATTGCATCTACTTAAATTTGATGACATTTGCATGTGGTAAATAAGTACATGTATTTAGAATTTACCTGTAAGGAGTTATACGCATATCAGTACCTGTATCACTGTAAGTCATCATTGTCTTCATGATCCCATATAATTTCTTGATCTCCATAGGTGTCTTTTTGTACCAACACTATCCAGGTTTGGGGTTTGCCACATTTATTGAGAGCACAAAGGGACTCTCAGGGCCATTCATATCTGCAGGATGCTTGTTTCTATAACGTTTGTAAAGACCTACAGGGTCTTTCTGAGGGATGTCAGGTATGGCATATGCTCTTGGTTTTGCTAGTCTGAAAAAATAGAATGAATGACTTCATTAGATTTAATTCACTTGTACACATGTACAATCATTTGTTTTAATGACAAATTAAAAACTTGATTGATTCAAGGACGATGCGTTATTTTCTTTTCAGATCTCTTCAACTCGTTCAGCTTTAACAAGGATAATGAACTGAAACCTATGCTTGCTAACTTGAGTTTTTTGGGGTACTTTGCTATTTGATTTGAAGTAAACCAGAAATTCATTAACCAGCATAGTGTTTAATGTGCAGCACTGGCAATGAGTTTTGACACTTCTTGTTACATCAGAGTGACGGAAGAAAATAAAAGGTTTTTTTTCTACCAGGTAAAACTTTTCAAACTGGCTTACTTTATACACTAAACAAAATTCCAGAAATGTATGACATTAATTCTTTTTACATCGTGCACTTATTCATTGTAATTATATGCTTTAATTATTTTAACATTATCCAAAGTATTTGCAAGGATCCATGACATGCATTACCTTATATTTCCTTCATTCACTCCGGTTCTTGTTTTTGTCTGTCTTTCAGTATTATGCACAATATACTCCTGGTTGCTGTCATCTACTTGAAGGGATATGTCACCCCACTGCAGGTTGTGTGTTCCATTTCCTGTTCGCATTCCAAAGTGCATGGTACAGATGAGCCACATTGAATGTAAAGGAGCAGTCGGATTGTCAGCACCTAGAGTCTTAGCCTCATACATCGTATGTAGGTCCTGGTCAGAAATTGGGTCTGATGCCCTCGATTTGTTGCCTTTTCCCAACTTCTTTAGATCCTTCACCTTCATTTTTAGAACAGATCTACTCTTGTCAAATTGAATGTCATTTATTATGGAAACTCCATATGATTTTGTGCGTAGATATCGATCAAATGATGATATCATACCTCTAAGGGATGATGGTTCAAAAAACATCACCTCCTTTTTTCCTGACAGATAAGATGAAATGAGAAATGTGTTGGTTTAGATCTAATGATGGGATAAACTCTGGGAATCTTTGTTCCCCTTCACTCTGAAGAAAAGCCACGAACAATTTCAAGTCATCTTCAGTTTTTTCTTGGTGTTAATATTTGCCTGTTCTTCCAAGAAAACATCCACATCTTCAGAAGTCACTTTCTTAAATCTGTCACATTGAAAGAAATTTTTGGCTGTATCATTTGAAAGTCTATTTCTTGAAGATTTTCATCGTCACTTGTCACATCTGACAATAATAGTTCTACTCAGTTTTTCCATTTTTATTTTGGTTGCAGATGCCACAGAAGTGACAATGACATGTACACAAGGAACATTAGTTCAGTGACAGAAAATGAAAGGGAGGTAAGTATGTTCTGACCCAAACAAGTAGTTAACTACAGTGAAATATAAATATTATTTTAATTAGAAAATATAGTAATTCGCTGCTTAGCATAAAATAAATATGAGTAACTGCATACTTAAGAAATGGATTCATCATATAGTACTGAATGAAGGTACAATTCTCACTAATCGTGAATGGAAAGTTTAGCATCGGCAATGAGCTTAATGACGATGACTATGACATGTATACATTTATATATCCATGTAGTTTTCTGCAGTGGATTCTATGGCGTGATCGAATAGGCCACATGTAGGGAAAGTGTTGACTCTCTTTTTGCAATTAGATATGCACATATTAGTGGTGATTTAGTGATACCTTTTGTATTTATGATAAATAGTTATTGACATTGTTTTGTGTGATATTTGACCACTAGGTAAGTTATTAGGAATGTTATATTCTTCAAATTTTTAACTTCGCTGATCACATTTAGGACAATAGTACAATGAATGATAAAGAATCCTAGAAAGAAAATAAAATGTTGAGGCGATGAAAATAATAATGGGTGCAACCAAAAGTGCATCTCCTTCACAATTGTACCAAGAAACTAGGTGGGAAATTCTAAACTCTCACTGCTGTAAGTATAAACTGCTTCAGGTATTTAAAATTTACCATGGACTAGCTCCCGCACCGTTATTTACAGAACATGAAACCTACTCCATTCAATCTTCAAACGATTCTCGTCCCCCCCCCCACACACACACAACAATGTGTAGAGCAACCTTGTTCTATAATTCATTCCTGCCTTCAAAGATTCGCATATGGATCGTGTTACCCGTTAATGTAAGAAAAAACCTTCATTACATAATTTTAAAGCCTACTTTAATTGCGACAAAGAAACCACTCAATGTTAATACTATGCTGGCGACAGAATGTCTCAGATCGTGCATGCTAGGCTAAGAACAAATTGTAGTAATTTAAATTACGATTCGTGTATCTAATAATAAGTATTCCTCCCTTGGTGAAATTGAGAATGCAAAACATTTCTTTTAGGCTGTTCCACGTGTTCAAATCATAGATATCAAATCCTAAACACATTCCGTTGCGCTTTTATGACTGAAATATTATTATTCGGCAACCCTATGTTAACTAGAAAAAAACAAACAAATATTTTCAGATGTGCAACATTATATTAGTAGACTAAGATATTTACTTAATTGACGGCAGTCACAACCATTTGAGTCGCAATTAATTAGCTCTTATTCATTGTTATGCTTTGTCTGTTGTTGTTGTGGGGTTGAACGCCATTTTTCAGCACATGATAGGCTATGCATGGCGGCCAGTATTTATGGTGGAGGAAGAACCTGGGAAAATCCTGGGAAGAACCACCGAACCACGAGAAGCTACTGGCAAGCTTTCTCACGTACCCACATTGGCCGAATCCTAGACCCGAACCCACGCAGGCAGAGGTGAGATGACAGTGATCCGTAACGGAGAGCGCTTTAGACTACTCGGCCACTCTGGACCCCTGCTTTGTCTGTGTGTGCATATTTTCTTTATAACCATTGCTACCGGCATGGAGATCCGTTATGTTATATTTTCTTTCTTGTTACAGTTGGGGAGACAGTACTAATAAGCTTATGCATTCTACTGAATCTCCCAGATATTATGATTGTAATAGTATTTGACAATGTCTCTAAAATAAATATGGTTTAAACTAACTAAAGAAATGAGATGATGAGGTGCTTTAGAAAGCATTATGCATGGAGTTCAATTTCGCATGACAGAAAAATTAGAACAAAATCTTATATTTTTTACATTTTGCTTCAAATCCATATAAGGGTACCAATAAAGTGGGTAGAGATACACATAAGATAAATTAATTAATACAGTCAGAAATGTTAATTATCAATTGAGACAGATAGATAGATAGAAGTACGTCATAGACATAAATACGAGTGAGAAGAGAATATGAAACTATTCCACACGGTTCATTTGTGGATTATCTAATTTGTATGACTGAACATTTTGTCATTATTATAACCAAAATACTTATTCATTTGTGTCATTGACTTCGTCATAAATAGCTGCTTATGGGGCATCACTTATATACTTATATTTTAGACATTTCTTCACACTCAGACTACCATCCCCACCTACCTATACTGAATTGAGCATTACCAATAACCCTAAAAATACATACATTGGTGACCGGAGAATATGCTTATAAATGCACCTTATCGACCATAGCAATCGACACTTGATCCAATCCTTTCAAATATGGATGACAGCTAATTGAAAACGTCTGGGGGAGGGGGTCCCTACAGCATTCACATAAAGGAACTTCACGTATTATCTTCTGTTAAACACAGTACATTAATTCCAGGTAGGTAATCGTTGTTTGCCTTGTTTATTCAATGAGTATATTTCAGGCGTTCAATGCAAAGCTTTAAATAAAATATGTGCCATTATAGAAACAGGTAATTATATACGGTACTGGTATTGTATGAAATCAGATAATGTATGTAACAGTGGACAGGTGGATTATCTTTAAAGATCTGTTTTAATAAAGTTTGGAATAAGACCCCCATAACAGTACTTGAAATTTCTTTAGGGTGAAATATTATCTATAGCGTACATATAGACTCAAAAATTGATAATGGCACAAATCCAAAATGGTTTCCCAACATTTCGGGCTAAGCAGACTCTTCGTCACGGGAGAAAGAAATTACAAAAGAAACACTTATCAAACGCTTACAAAGCATTCTGGACTCCTACATGTTAGAATCATTGAGGGCAAGTTACAGCAAGACATATATCAGTACAAAGTTGTGCAGGAATAATAGACAAGCGGGTTCTTGTGTCTGACACAAAATGGATCACCAATATGTTTTCACCTAAATTCTAAACTAAAAACAAAGAATGAGACAAAGCGTGGGTAGAGATCGACATCAGAAATTATAACCTGGTAGAGTTATGCAAGGAGGTTTCGAAAGAAAGATGTTAAAACAATTATCTGTCGGGGAAATTGGTTTGAACAATAATAATAATAATAATAATAATAATAATAATAATAATAATAAAGACAATAAATCATTTAAAAAATTACTTAACAGGGTGGATTTTAGCATAAACATTGCGTCATGAGCAAAATTAATGACTGTAATTTCGACGAGACTGCAACGAGAAGGTAAGATGTTTCACTTAGGCCGAATTCCCAATGAGTTTTGTAGTGTCCAGTTTCATTCCTTACGTGTTTGTTCTCTGTCTGTCCACCCTAAGTTAGATTTAGCTGGTAGCATCTCGAGCGACTCCACTGATCGTCCATCTGAGCAGTGCCAGATTACCCAAAAGGACGACTAGGCACAGGCAAATGGGCCCCATGCCTTTTAGGGGCACCGCGACAACGGATCAACATAATATTGATAAGATATAATTTGCGAGGGAAACCCCAAGATTTCTACTGCCTAAGGACTGCCTAAGGGCCTCCACAGGGTTTAATCCAGTACTGCATCCCAGTTGTCGTGTTAGGCGAATTTCGCTTTGATTTTGCTGTTAATGTGGCTTTTGTGATTATTCGTTCGCTTTCTGAAGTCAATGATTTTGCAAATATTTGATGGCATAGATCTTGCATGTCAGAAGATTGATCGTGTAATTAACTCCGGTTGTCGAACTTTTGAAATATTTGGTCTCAGGCATATGTTTACAAATGTGGCAAAAGTTTGACCAAATAAGACGTTGGAAGAGATAAATCAGCTCGACTGTCCTTGCAGGCTACGATACCTTCCACAAACGGGATGTTGGTGTATAAGGGACATACATCCATGGTGACAAGGAGAGTGTTATTAAGAACGTTCGTTATTGTTGTTTTGCCACGAACGGTGGAAGGCGAACATCAACGAAATCAAATATTTTCTCAGTGGGCTGTCTGTGTCAGGAGATTATTAGCATTCCCGGGTTATCCTCTTTGTGTATTTTAGTGAGTAAATAAAAGCTCCCTGATTTGTAGTCCACACTAGGAGGTAAGTTAATATTATGTGAACAATGTGTCTTGCTTTATGCATGTCTCTTAATGTCTGATGCACATTTTCAGCATGTTCAGTTTTTTTATATTTTTCTTGTTCCAAAAATCTCTGGTCTGAAAGTTGGCTGTTCGCCTCATCGATATAGTAAGACGTATTCATGATAATAACACAGGACCCCTTGTCTGCAGGCCTGATGACAAAATCATCCATCTGGCTCAGTTTTTCTAGCGACTGTCTTTTCTGTGGGTTAGACTTTTGGATTGCCTCTGTTCGCGAGAATTTATCTCACTTTCTACCACGGACAAGAGTGCCTCTAGAGCTGGAGCTTTACTAGGGTGTGGAATGTAATTGCTTTTAGGTGGTGTCTCTGAGGCTCATTAGTTACCACGCTAGAATATCCAGCCTCATCCCTAAATTTTCTTTAAGACTTATTCTTCAAGCAAAACTCATGAAGCCTTCTTCCAATTCCAGTACATTGCACATTTTCATCTGGAGAGGAGACTTATGTCTGAGTCACAAAACTTAACTGATGACATGTTTGCAAAAGTGTTCACATTCTGGGGTGATGGAATTTTTTTTCTTCCAGCAAAACTTTCATTTTATTTTTTATTCCTTCTATCATGATAACCTGTTCGGCCTTTTTCAGTCTAACATTATCTCTAGAAAAGTTGTTGTTTCGTGTTACTGATAGTTGCCTTTATAGGCTCGTTGAAAACGTATTCAATTTGTCCATATAGTTATGAAATGTGATTTTCATCGTAATGATTTCGGTGAAGTTTAGAATGAAATTTAGTACCTGACTCCAACTGCCTGGTTATATGTAAACATTTAGCTTGAACGATTTCCAGAAGCTTTAGAGCAATGGAATGAAGAACATAGTTTCATCTTTTCAATAAAGATGCAGAAGTTTCCCCCTGCAAATTCGAATTTTCAAAGCAAATGGGATAGTTTTGTTTTCCAAAGTAGGTTATATAACAGCCAAATGATGTTCCGCTCTGACTTTCTATTTACTGAGAGATCCCAGATTGGAGAAAGGAGACGTAGTGTCCATTTAGAAGAAGGTTATATATATATATATATAAAGCTAAGTATCGAAAAAAAGAGCGAAAGCCAACATGTTTTGTACAATGCAACAAAGAATTTATTTCCTTAGAAAGAAATTAAATTTCGGTATTGTTGATATGCCTTTAGTGGCTTGCATTGTGGATGTGTGCCAACAGCCTTTTAATGAATCACAATAATATGATCCAAGATGTCCTTGTTTTAATTTAATATTTCAAATTAATGTTTCTGTTCAAGAATATTGAGCACTTTGCAATTATTATGAATAATAATTTGAATGAACCCAAATAAAACTAAACTGAACACAACAAACATTCTGCTTCAGATGTTATAGCAAGAATGAATACTTGTTCAAGTATTAGGACGAAGGTAAAAAATTCATTTCTTGAAAATTCTAAGTTGTCAACAAGATAAAATCTGTTATCAAAATATAACTAAAACATGGTAAACATTAGGGGAATACCAGTGTTCCTGAGTCAGATTAAGATAATGATCTTAATATCTAAACTACATTCATAGAAAAATATATAAAACGTGTATTATGTTGTAAACAAAGCAACTATCCTAGTCATATAGACATGGACTTGATTTTGGACAAGGTCAGTTAAAAAATACAATTTATACATAACAGATAATCATGATGATAACATTAGCAAACAAAACAAATTAGATACACATAAGACTGTTATGAGAATTTATATTCAAGACAAATTTAAAGGGTCTATGCTGCAAATAATTCAAATATACTGCTTATTAAAACAATTGTATACCTGTGGTGATCTTTAATAAATCCAACCAATGACAAAATAATATATATATATATATATATATATATATATATATATATATATATATATATATATATATATATATATATATATATATATATATATGTACATATGTGTGTGTCTGTGTGTGTGTAAAGTCATGAAAATGTCTCGATGTTTTATTAAATATCATCATGATATCGAATATTTATGATATTTCGCTGATGTACCTGGAATATTACGCAATGCATGAGCATCATCGAGATTGCTATTTCATCTGGACGTCAATAACCAGATGCACGGGAAAAGCTAAAAGGGATTCGTTTCAAAAATCGTTCCATACTTACAAATGCTGGATATGTGTCTACTATTATAGTATGGAATCTACCTATACACTGCATCACCCCTCAAAACTCGCCCTTTTGCAACAATGACTTGATTGTCTCTTTGAAGTAGTTTCCAGATTCGGTATGTCTTCTTAACAATTGATGACATGAATCACCCAAATGCAGGATGTTGAAATCTTTTGTTGTCTTGAGCACTTCCACGTTTTCTGCCACAAAAGTTTGCATCTTATTCAAAACAGCTTCACATTTTGCAGCATCCCCTGACCTGAAGAAACAATGAAATTGCATAAAGAAGGCATAAAAGAGGGGATGGATAAATAAAGTATCTCCGCCGTAGGGCTTTTCCTGAATCGTGGCTGGAAAAAGACATGACAAACATGGCAAGATGACAGCATCCAATGCAATGTAATTTTTCAGCGTCTCATTCAGAGTTGGTCTTGGAGTGATTAGTGGATAATTATCATCTTTTGGTGTCTTGGATCGATTCCAAAACGTGTAATGAACCACCTGAGATGTGTATCGTGTCTGAACTTCCTCGGTGATTTCCAAGGCTTCTTGATATCTTTCTATGTAGAAATAAAATGTACATAGCAGAAGCTTACTTGTTGAGTGAGTTAATTCTGCATATTTTTTCAAGCTTTCTTCGACCTTTTTTGTGCCAGATGGCGAAAGTATCCCATCCATTCCTGAGTCAGATTGAGATTCGCAGAAGATGACAATTGATAATATGGCTTCCAGCTCTTGTTCAAGGAACTTGCAGACATCTGGGAACATGTCCTTGTCGTCACAACATTTCAGCTCATTTATTCCTTGCATGAGCTTATCTTTGCTGTCCTTCATGTTCGAACCCTTTATTGAGTTGTAAATGAAATGGCGAGCTATGCTAAGACTATTTATCATAATATGATAATAATATATATCATTCTTGCCCATCTGCAAAAGTTTTTCTTTGATTAGCATCCGAAAATATTCTTCTCCTGCTACGGCATACATTTTTAGCTCTTTATGAAGTATACCAAGTGTCTCCTCTGCTTCGACTGCCTTGGCATCCATCATATTATTTTCGGGAATGAAAAAATTTTGAATACACTTTTCTTCGACACATGTAATTAGTTTTGATAATGATCTGTCCATACATGCCAGTAGATTCTGTGGCTGCCAGAAGGTACTATCAGTTTCTTCAATTAGCCAGAACATTGCTGATTTAATGAAATAGGATGAAAATAGATCTGGAAATTTAGGATAAATGAATGCATGAAAAAAGAGTTTCATACACTCAATGCAAGCAATCTGAGTGCCGTTTAATGACCAAATAAGAAGACACTCCGCCTTGGAAAATGAAATTCTCCATTCCAGTTCCAAATCTGTCCCGCGCGAAAGGCGATGCCCTATAGGTACTAACTTGCAGCCAACCGCCTTAATCTCCTCGATCAATTCTTTCGTTGGCCAGTTAAAATTCCTCTTTCTTTCGAGCCACTCTTTGGCGACTTCTGGCCACTCACCCCTGAGACAAAGCACAGTATCAATTTCTGCCACATCCTTACCAGCAGCATATCTAGCGACAGTAGATGGACCATGAGAAGAAATCTCATTCTTCAATCCTTGAAGTGGAATTACCTTTTTCATATGATTATCCCAGTATTTCTTAACAAGAATGTTTGACAGGTATTTAGAGTTATCTTTACCAAAAGTTTCGCAAAGAGATCGCAGCCCATCTTCAATGGAGGCAAATTCACTCAAATCATTTCAATCGCCTTCCAAGATTTTAACTCCTGTGTACCCCGAATGAACTTCATCTGTATCCATAACTACATATACCACTGTATTGTCACTTTTTAATCCAATCTGCGCTTCATTAGATAGTGTGAGTATCCCGCCAGCTTCATACATAAAATCAGTGTCAGACTGTATACTTGATATACCTTCGGCACGGCTTCCTGAGTAGAATATTGGTACCTTCCAAATTTTATTCATGACAAAATTTAGAAGCTTTGTTCTCATTACACGTTTTCTACTACATTCTATTGTTTGTTTAACATATTCTACACTCTCAGTCTCCATCTTGTAAACCAGATCGAAATGTTAAGGCGTATAAAGCTCCATGTTATTGTATAATTTTTCTTCCACAATTCGTCCAGATATTTTGCATACAGGTTTCCAGAGAGCCTATTTATATCATAAACTCTAGGATTAAATTTCCATATTCCATGTATGTCTCCAGTTATAGCCGCTTTTAAAGTTCTGCTCAGTTATAGTTCAAGTTCGTAAATACGAAATACAAACTTGATTCCCATTCCAGATCAAAGAGTTTTATCTCCTCAGAGAATGTTTCGAAATAATCACATTCTATCCAGATCTAAACCGACTGTTAGGCTTAATAGATTAACACAGCTCACCGTTTATGTAGTTTCGTATGCATATATCTCTTTGTAATGGTTTAGACAACAGTTCCACAATATTTCATAAAATCTTTGACAATAGTACTGAATAAAGGTTTGTTCATGTCCGTTAAGTTCATTCACACTCGACAGACTCTTATATGTGTCATTGATTTTCTTTGTTCGCGACATTTAAATAGAGGAACTTCAAATTATTTTATATTGAAAGACGGATTGCATTCCAGGTAGATAATCAATGTGTTCCTGACTTACTTGTGATATTGTGTAATGAATGTCTTCGTGGAATTGTTATTATACAGTTGGGAAATATTTAAGGGCCCTAATTTCTGTCAGATAAAAGATCGTAAGTAGTATAGTTTGTCATTTGATAGTCTAGGTGAATCCCATGTAAAACATTGTGTATGACTCAACTTTACACACTCCAGCCAGAAATGCTGGAACTTGAAGACTTGGCACTGCTCAGCAACCACCAGTTCAAGCTCACCCTGTTGTCAAACCAAATGATGTAGCTAGCCACTTATTACAAGTGGCAAAAGCACCCCTGGAGAGACAGCACCAAGGTCAAGTACGAGATGAATGGTGACAATACTGCCGATGGAAGTCAGATGAACTAGATCAAAATACTCCAGAGGCATTTACAGCAACATAACTTGAAACAGTGCTATGCAGCATCAAATCATCAGGATATTTTAACATCCTGTCTGAGTTCTTGAAGCATTATGGCCCGAATGCAATGGAATGGCTTACCGCTTCTTACACCTGGGTTGTTTGGGAAAAGTGCATGCCAACTTTGTGGTGCCAGGCAAAGATTAGTATGATCCCAAAGCCTGGAAAAGAGTTATCAGCTGATCTCCTTGCTTTCACTCTGTTTTAAAGTACTGGAGCCCCTGAATCACCAGAGAATGTCATAACTGTTGATCAGGCAGGCTTCACACATGGCAGTAGCACTTGCAATCAAGTCTCTGTCTTTACTAAATTTGTTGAAATTTTTTCACAGGAACATTCAAACTTGAGTTGTTTTCCTTCATTCAGTCAACAGTGGTAACATGGAGAGTTTCAAAATGTTGGTTAAAATATATAAGTATTCACACCTCAGCATAGTTAGTTTATTGTATGCAAGTATTTACACCTCAGTATATTTAACTTACTGTATGCAAGTATTCACACCTCAACATAATTAGTTTATTGTATGCAAGTATTTACACCTCAGCATAGTTAATTTACTGTATGCAAGTATTCACACCTCCGCATAGTTAGTTTACTGAATGCAAGTATTCACACCTCAGAATAGTTAGTTTATTGTATGGAAGTATTTACACCTCAGTATAGTTAGTTTATTGTATGAAAGCATTTACCCCTCACTATAAATAGTTTATTGTATGCAAGGATTCACACCTCAGCACAGTTTATTGTATGCAAGTATTTACACCTCAATATAATTAGTTTATTGTATGCAAGTATTTACACCTCAGTATAATTAGTTTACTGTATGCAAGGATTCACACCTCAGCATAGTTTATTGTATGCAAGTATTCACACCTCAGTATAGTTAGCTTACTGTATGCAAGTATTCACACCTCAACATAATTAGTTTATTGTATGCAAGTATTTACAGCTCAGCACAGTTAATTTACTGTATGCAAGTATTTACACCTCAGCATAGTTAATTTATTGAATGCAAGTATTCACACCTCAGAACAGTTAGTTTATTGTATGCAAGTATTTACACCTCAGAATAATTAGTTTATTCTATGCAAGTATTCACACCTCAACATAGTTTATTGATGCAAGTATTTACAGCTCAGCATAGTTAGTTTATTGTATGCAAGGATTTACACCTCAGTATAGTTAGCTTACTGTATGCAAGAATTCACACCTCAGCATAGTTAGTTTACTGTATGCAAGTATTCACACCTCAGCATAGTTAGTTTATTGTATGCAAGTATTTACACCTCAGAATAATTAGTTTATTCTATGCAAGTATTCACACCTCAACATAGTTTATTGATGCAAGTATTTACAGCTCAGCATAGTTAGTTTATTGTATGCAAGGATTTACACCTCAGTATAGTTAGCTTACTGTATGCAAGAATTCACACCTCAGCATAGTTAGTTTACTGTATGCAAGTATTCACACCTCAGCATAGTTAGTTTATCGTATGCAAGTATTTACACCTCAGTATAGTCGCAGTTTAAAATAAAATCTTAAAGGAGTGCAGCCAGGAAAATTACCTTTGCTAAACTAACTGATCTGATACCAATAACATTAAAACTTCTAAACTGCCTTGCCAATTACATCAGCAAAGGAGATGATCATACACTAATTACCTATAAATATGTGTATTCTTTAATAATTGTGAACATAACTTAATCTGTGCTGGCCTTTAAAAGACATGTCATACATTTATGCACTACATAAGCTTACCTTTAATAGACCTGTTATACATGATTTCAAAGAAATATTTGTCAGTGTCAGTCATTGTATTGTGTCACGCTCGTATTCATTATCAATATCTGGACTAAATATTTAGATATAATTTATCATTTATAAATCTTGCCTGGCTGAGTTTGTGAAAAGGCCAGGGTTGAATCATAGTCATAAGCAGTCTGTATTCAAGCATTCCTTTATTTTGTTTAAAACAGTTAACTGAATATTATCCACAAAGATCTAGGTTTGTCTAGGATCCGCTTTCTAGATTTGTTTTATAATTATAACACAAGGCAGGGCTGAGCAATTTTTTTTAACCACTAGTCCAGGACAAGTGGTTTCAGAAAATTAATTTGTCCCACCTTTCTCTTCACTAGTCCCACCTTACTCTTCACTAGTCCCACCTTACTTTTCACTGGTCCCAAAATGGTAATCACTTCCCGAGATTTGATGAGACGTAAGTACTTAATCCATAGAAGAAAAAAAAATATAATATACAACATAATTATTTCTTAAAAGAATTTAATTTTTCAAAAACATTGGTTGTTATACATTTGGTTTCTTCAGGTTCATGTATATATGTTTTAGCTGATGGATTTGAAAATATGTCCATGTATATGTCTGCCACCTGCACCAGCACTAAGCCAGCAGTTGATAACTGTGTCTGGGTTAAAATCCTCAAGCTTTGGTCCATTTGCAGAAATGTTCATTAGCATTTGTAAACTCTTTTGGTTTAAGGAATTCCTTAAAGAAGTCTTTATTAAGTTCATTGAACTAAATCCTCGTTCACACTCAGAAATAGCTAGCGCACACTCAGTATCTGTCTTACATTTTATCCCTCCATTTTCAAATTTGCCTTCGTCGAATCGCCGTTATTACCTTCCTGCGAAAATAATTTAGCAAACTCATTTTATCCACAGAGTAACTATCAGCTTGCTTGACAACTACTTCTAAAGTGATCGTAACATCAATTTTCTCCTTTAAATACAAACTGAAACAGCTCATTAATTAGCGTAATTGTTTCTCTTCAAACACAATATCACACGTGGACGTTAATCATCTGTATAATCAATTATAAATTAAAGAATCATTACTGTCATTTAATCAGTTCATAAAGGAAACCAACAATGATGTCAGTAGAGTACCTTTCATTACTTTAATTACACTGACTCGCTGGATTAATATCATAGTGAGCCGCACGATATGATCTAGACTGAGTAAACTCACTGGAACAAAACCGCTTACAACACTGCTAATTGATCATACTGGCTTTTTTTTGTTTGACGTGTTTTGATTTGCCGATAATTTGGTCGCTTAGCCCAATATGCAGTCAAACGTTAACAGGATGTAAATCATGTATACGCGAAGAGGTGTAGAATCAATTATTCAGTACGCCCAGAGAGCATGATTGGCCAAATAAAGGCAGATATAGTGATTAAAGCACAAAAATAAGGACTAGACCAACTTTTTTAAAAAGCACTTGTCCCGGACTAACGACTTGGAAAATTTTACTTGTCCGACTTCAAAAATGACTAGTCCGGGACGTCGGGCTATGGGATTTGCTCAGCCCTGCAAGGTGTAACAAAATTAAATTTAGTGGCAAAATAATGATGATCAATAATTTTTACATATCTTATGATTATGCTAAATGGTCATTCATCATAAAATATTTAATGAGTACCACACAGTAACAATTGTTTCATTCTATCCTACTAATTGATTTTTGAGTTGGGTTTAAGTTATTAATAAATCTTAGTTTTATGGCTATTTGGAATTTGGTTTTGAGGTTTGAAGCATTTCTGTCCTTCTTATCAATGTACTGTAGCCAGGACAAAATAGTTGGAATAACCTGGAGGCCATATGATAAAAAAGAAAGAAAAGAGAAACAAAATAAAACATCTTGCTACATCAAATTAAAAGTATGAAAGGACCTTTGTTCAACATCAAGCTTATGCACTGAAAAAATACAGATTACAAACAATTGCACACATCTAGTATCATTAACATGAAGAAAATAATGATCAACAAATGAGATAACATTTTTCTAGTACTGTCGGTTTAAAAGGTCTCAGTACTGTCTTTGTCATATTGTCTTTGTGTCCTTGATAGTCTGTGCTATCCTGATGTGTCTGCACCAATCTTTGCCTGTCTTTGCAATGTCCAGTAGGACTTAAATAAAGGTCACCATAAAAGATCTCAATCTAAACAAACCATCCTATATTTTTCTGTAGATTATTAACTATTATTATGCACCTTTGAGAATACAACTGTCAAAATATCTAAAGGGGGGTGGGGGCTGAAGTTGTTTCGGTGGGTCATACAAGTATAATGGTATAAACAACACAATCCATAGGGGGTGGAGCTAAAGTGTCGGGAATACTTTATTCAGAAACAAACAACAAAGCTGTGATTGGTGCATTATGTATGAAATGTATCGCATGTTAGGTAAAATAAAAGTTGTGTCATTTGCTATATGTGAGGTTAAGTCAGTTTATAGTAACATGATACTTTGTATTTTTCGTGATATTTTTTAATGTGATACACATCAGACTGATGATCAGTGGAAATGCATCTCTTTTTACAAGATTACCCAAGTCTAGTTCTAGCAGAATTACCTCTCTTAAATGCAGTGGAAGATAGTTCTCTCGTGATACCTACAGACCCACTCTCCACTAGTCCTATAATTAAGACTCCTTCCCTGATATTTGTGTTTTGGGGGCTTTTGAGACCCCAAACACACAAATATCAGGGGAAGCGTTTCACAATTTGTAGGACGACCCCAACCACTTCATACTATACAATTCCTCTAGTCACCAGGGGCTCGTTACAAAGAAAATCAAGGGATGGAGGTATTCTAACCTGTAATAATATAACACAAAGGAAGACACCGGTCCGCACCCCTCGGTAGTTCCAACACTGCTAGTTTATCCTAATTGCGTCTGCTAATTTCCAACTTAGGCTTGTTGTAAGCAAGAATAGTTCAATTTTCAAAACAGCTCGACACACTTCGTTCAATTTGTGATATAATGGAGAAAATGCAATAATTGTTTGACGATCTTGACGTCTGGACAACAACCCAACTCGAATTGCAAATTTGCATTCAGACAGTTTTGGATTTCACCATTGACCGGAAGGTAAGATCCGAACAAATATCGTCAATGGTGAAATCCAAGACTGTCCTAATGCAAAATTGCACTTTAATGCAACGACACGTATAAAAAAAATAAAGGAAGAACTGGATATATTTTCTGTTTATCCTAAGAAAACCTCACACGGCTACCTGTTACCTAATACGGCTTGGTCACGAGTTACGGTGACGCAAGGCATAATTACATCATACTCAAATATAGTAATCGTGCACTGCCAGAAACCAGTAAGATCTACCATTGACAAAATAGGTTGTAGCTGACACACTGAGAGAAGAATTTACGAGTGAAATCGAAAATCCTGATGGCTGACTAGTCCTACCTGTAAGACCTGACGCTGATGTAGCACCTAAACAAAATCAAAATGTGCAATGTCTTACACGTAGGACTAATGACTGACGTTATCTGTCTGAGAAAATGTTTAAATGAAAATGAAGAAAAAATTCAACTCAATTCTCGTAGACAAAGTATTAGAATCTAAAGGGTGTCCAAAACAAAGCAAGAAATTGAAGGAAGAAGAAAGAAATAAACGAAAGATAAAACACCGATGAATTCGTACTTAAACTGGCCGGTGATTTCACTATTAGTGATATCAACAGAAGCCACACGGTTGGATCCTTGTAACAGGAAAACAGGCCGATCCTGGTTAAATCTGTGAACTATCACAAATATTATGAGATGATGAAGCCCATTCCTAAGCTGTAATCCCTTAATTATTGGTACAAAATCTACAGGAATTAAGACTTGACAAGCACTTGGGCAATAATTGAGAGGAAGGCAAGATAATTGAAGAAAACTGGAAAGATGTGAAATTCGTGAACTTGGGATGGAGCTATTTTTATTAAGAAGGAATATGATTCAGTTTCCATCATAACAACATGGGCAACGACGAATAAACGGGTCAAGGAACTCGGCTTCAAAGTTCTAATTAGGAACACTACCCTGTTTATTGAGTTCACAACAACACAGCAACACGAAAATCATAGCTCCAACCAAACTCGTACCCTTACTGACTCTAATGATATTGACGACGAGGGTGATGATTCCATAATGTCATTGTAATCATATTGTTATCATAATTAATTTTTTACCTCATAGACTACGTGCAGTCTCCTAATTTGTTACATGTATGATACTGATAGTTAAACACATTCTAATGAGCATTCTTATGTCACGTGTTTAGGCTCGAATAAACAGTAACAAAAGAAAGAGTGAAAACAACAAGCTTTGAAAAATACAATAATTTATTTCCCTGGAAAAATTATGTAAACATTTAGAAATATGAACTTACGGTTTTATGGAATCAAATCCAAAATTATCCAAGAATAATCCAAGAATAACTTTTTCGAAGACATAATAACAAAATGTTCTGCTGATTTCAAGTTCGAATCCCAGCGAAGAATCCAAGATGGAAAACGATGACGTATGCTGCAATCTGTATTTGTTATATTATTACAGGTTAGAACCCCCATCCCTTGATTTTCTTTGTAACGAGCCCCTGTGGCTGGTGCCATTGGTGGGGCTGTTTCACGTATGACAGGCTGGAGGACATATGATAATGCAGGTACGTTGGGCAATGTTTGAAATATTTCTGCTTTGGGCGGGGTTTAAGTTACTGTAGTTATTTAATGAGTTGATGTTTTTGTGTCCTGATATTTAAACTATTTGATTCGCTGGAATTCCTTCATCATTGAGCTTCTGGATGAGGTGTTTCTGAACACTATAAATAGAAAGTGTAAATTGTAAACAC
The DNA here is from genome assembly GCA_028554795.2 of Sinohyriopsis cumingii. NCBI lineage: Eukaryota > Metazoa > Mollusca > Bivalvia > Unionida > Unionidae > Sinohyriopsis > Sinohyriopsis cumingii. Next base: position 109,572,965 of record CM068838.1, on the reverse strand, counting down.
AGTATAATGACATGTATGTAAGTGATATGTACATGCAGGTGTTCATAGCTTACAGTAGTTTTACATTTTTCTTTACTTACTTACAGTTTCACCAAAGTACTTGCTATGATACAGGTAAATTGCATTATTACTGTATTTTTTAACTTGTTACAACTATCTTCATATTATGCTAAGGTGCAGATGAGAATTTCAGATTAGCAAAGGTTATCAATGATATTTTGAATTGAACAGGATTACTTCAATGAGATCGCATCTACTTAAATGTGATGACATTTGAATGTGATAAATAAGTATTTAGAAATTACCTGTAAGGAGTTATACGCTTGTCAGTTGGAGAGAGACCTGTATCAGTCATCATTTTCTTCATGATCCCATATAATTTGTTGATCCCCATTGGTGTCTTTTTGTACCAGCACTGTCCATGTTTGTGGTTTGCCACATTTATTGAGAGACAAAAGGGACTATCAGGGCCATTCATATCCGCAGGACGTTTGTTTCTATAAAGTTTGTAAAGATCTGCAGGGTCTTTCTGAGGGATGTCAGGTTGGTTTTGCTAGTCTGAAAAAATAGAATGAATGACTTGATTAGATTTTATTCACTTGTACACATGTACAATGATTTGTCATAATGACACATTAAAAACTTGATTGATTCAAGGACGATGCATTATTTTCTTTTCAGATCTCTTCAACTCGTTCAGCTTTTACAAGGATAATGAACTGAAACCTATGCTTGCTAACTTGAGTTTTTTTGGGTACTTTGCTATTTGATTTGAAGTAAACCAGGAACTCAATAACTAGCATAGTGTTTAATGTGCAGCACTGGCAGTGAATTTTGACACTTCTTATTACATCAGAGTGACGGAAGAAAATAAAAGGTTTTTTTTCTTTCTACCTTGTAAAACATTTCAAACTGGCTTACTTTATACACTTTATGCATGGTACAAATGAGCTACATTGAATGTAAAGGAGCAGTCGTATTGTCAGCACCTAGAGTCTTAGCCTCATACATCGTATGTAGGTCCTGGTCAGAAATTGCGCCTGATGCCCTTGGTTTGTTGCCTTTTCCCAACCTTTTTAGATTCTTCATCTTCATTTTTAGAACAGATCTACTCTTGTCAAATTGAATGTCATTTATTATGGAAACACCATATGATTTTGTGCGTAGATAGCGATCAAATGATGATATCATACCTCTAAGGGATGATGGTTCAAATTCATCACCTCCTTTTTTCCTGACAGATAAGATGAAATGAGAAATGTGTTGGTTTAGATCTGATGGTGGGATAAACTCTGGGAATCTTTGTTCCCTTTCACTCTGAAGAAAAGCCAAGAACAACTTCAAGTCATCTTCAGTTTTTTTTTTTGGTGTTAATATTTGCCTGTTCTTCCAAGAAAACATCCACATCTTCAGAAGTCACTTTCTTAAATCTGTCACATTGAAAGAAATTTTTTGGCTGTATCATTTGAAAGTCTATTTCTTGAAGATTTTCATCGTCACTTGTCACATCTGACAATAATAGTTCTACACAGTTTTTCCATTTTTATTTTGGTTGCAGATGCCACAGAAGTGACAATGACATGTACATAAGGAACAGTAAGTAGTTCAGTGACAGAAAATGAAAGGGAGGTAAGTATGTTCTGACCCAAACAAGTAGTTAACTACAGTGAAATATAAATATTATTTTAATTAGAAAATATAGTAATTCGCTGCTTAGCATAAAATAAATATGAGTAACTGCATACTTAAGAAATGGATTCGTCATATAGTACTGCATGAAAGTACAATTCTCACTAATCGTGAATGGAAAGTTTAGTATCGGCAATGAGCTTAATGACGATGACTATGACATGTATACATGTATATATCCATGTAGTTTTCCTCAGTGGATTCTGTGGTGTGATCGAATAGGCCACATGTAGGGAAAGTGTTGACTCTTCTTTTTGCAGTGAGTTATGCATATATTAGTGGTGATTTAGTGATACCTTTTGTATTTATGGTAAATAGTTATTGACATTGTTTTGTGTGATATTTGACCACTAGGTAAGTTATTAGGAATGTTATATTCTTCCAATTTTTAACTTCGCTGATCACATTTAGGACAATAGTACAATGAATGATAAAGAATCCTAGAAAGAAAATAAAATGTTGAGGCGATGAAAATAATAATGGGTGCAACCAAAAGTGCATCTCCTTCACAATTGTACCATGAAATAGGGTGGGAAATTCTAAACAATCGCTGCTGTAAGTATAAACTGCTTCAGGTATTTAAAATTTACCATGGACTAGCTCCCGCACATTTATTTACAGAACATGAAACCTACTCCATTCAATCATCAAACGATTCTCGTCCTCCCCCCACACACACACAACAATCTGTAGAGCAACCTTGTTCTATAATTCATTCCTGCCTTCAAAGATTCGCATATGGATCGTGTTACCCGTTAATGTAAGAAAAAACCTTCATTACATAATTTTAAAGCCTACTTTAATTGCGACAAAGAAACCACTCAATGTTAATACTATGCTGGCGACAGAATGTCTCAGATCGTGCATGCTAGGCTAAGAACAAATTGTAGTAATTTAAATTACGATTCGTGTATCTAATAATAAGTATTCCTCCCTTGGTGAAATTGAGAATGCAAACAGTTTCTTTTAGGCTGTTCCAAGTATTCAAATCATAGATATCAAATACTAAACACATTCCGTTGCGCTCTTACGACTGAAACATTGTTATTCGCAGTGTTTCCCTTTACGCACATTTGTGCGTCAGGGACACATGCTGGAAAAAAATTGATGCACACATTTTGTTGCCATGCGTTTTTTTGACACAAGGGATTTGCATAATGCAATCAGGATTTTTTATTTAATATCCAATGCATTGTACGAAGGGTGGCATCGTGTATACTTCGAGCATAGGCATTGACTGGTTCCCCGCTTTGTTTACTCCATGTGTTGGGCTCCTCTATTCGTATAGCGGAGTGGAACGCAGGGAACATACGAAATAAGGAACCAGACTAGCATAGGCAATGTTATGACGGAGTAGCTTCCCCCAATCTCGCGAGCTCTCACACGATTTCTATTTAGCTCAGCAAGATGTCATCTTGATGTTTAACCTCAATGCTTGTTGCACTAGAAAGTGATCTCCAGATTAAAAGGTCGTGCACTAAAACTCATTAGCGAAGAAAGTGAAAGAAGCAGAACACAAAAGAGTAACTGTGGATCTAACTTTAATGAAAAATGGAGAAAATAATTCCCTTGACTGGAATACGGCACGATTACCGGTGTGACTTCTGATAGCGTGATTGCGAAGACTGCAGAAGTGAATGATCCTTTTGTGACAGGGTTAAGAATTTTAACAAATCTGCTCTCGTTCGCCACAAGATATCTGGAGAACACATTATAACCCAAGACATTCTTTCACAACAAAGAAATCAGTAAGCTTGCCGAGACAAATGCGTTTATTTGGATTACACAGTCAGGGGGTCATTGCAGATTTTGTTGGTTTATAACTTTGCTGCAATAAAAGAAAGACCTTAAAGTTCAAGTGAAACTTATAAGAAACAAGATGAATCATTAGCCTCCTTCATTTTTGGATAAATTTGTTCTAGGACGAAGTACAATGAAACCGATTATAGTACACATTTTATGACAGGCTGTAAAGTGACTGCCATTCGGTTAAAAATATTTATTAGGCTTTTTGTATTGGCTTGTATGTAATAAGATTATAAGGAGACTGTTAAAATTACGATTTTAAAGGAAAAGTTAACTAATACCATTATTCTTTGAATAGACAATGCATTTGTTTGTTAACTGTGCTTGTTAGTTTATTTGTATGTTTAGAGAGAGAGTATGTTGTGCAAGTGGCAATATCCTATTTCAAGCTGAAAAAGTACGAGTTGGATGAAAATTTGTCAATATATTTTTGACCCCCACATTTTTTATTTGACCCCCAGTTCTGACACCAAGGGTTTTTTTTACCATCAGTTTTACACCTCTGGGGGATACATTGTATTCGGGAACTGTATGTTAACTAAAAAACAACAAATATTTTCAGATGTGCAACATTATTTTAGTAGACTAAGATATTTACTTAATTGACAAAACTCACAATCATTTGAGTTGCAATTAATTAGCTCTTATTCATTGTTATGCTTTTTCTGTTGTTGTTGTTGTGGGGTTTAACGCCACACGATAGGCCATGCATGGCGGCCAGTATTTATGGTGAAGGAAGACCCTGGGAAAACCCTGAGAAGACCCACCGACCCACGAGTAGCTACTGGCAAGCTTTCTCACGTACCCACATTGGCCTAATCCTAGATCCGAACCCACGCAGACAGAGGTGAGATGACAGTGATCCGTAACGGAGAGCGCTTTAGACTACTCGGCCACTCTGGACCCCTGCTTTGTCTGTGTGTGCATATTTTCTTTATAACCATTGCTACCGGCATGGAGATCCATGATGTTATATTTACTTTCTTGTTACGGTTGGGGAGACAGTGCTAATAAGCGTATGCATTCTACTGAATCTCCCAAATGTTATGATTGCAATAGTATTTGACAATGTCTCTAAAATAAATATGGTTTAAACTAACAAAAGAATGAGATGCTTTAGAAAGGATTATGCATGGAGTTCAATTTCGCATGACAGAAATATTAGAACAAAATCTTATCAATCTTACATTTTTTAAATTTTGCTTTAAATCCATATAACGGTACCAATAAAGTGGGTAGAGATACACATAAGACAAATTAATACAGTTAGAAATATTAATTATCAATTGAGACAGATATATAGATAGATAGAAGTACGTCAGAGACATAATTACGAGTGAGAAGAGAATATGAAACTATTCCACACGGTTCATTTGTGGATTATCTAATTCGTATGACTGAACATTGTGTCATTATTATAACCAAAATACTTATTCATTTGTGTCATTGACTTCGTCATAAATAGCTGCTTATGGGGCATCACTTATATAATTATATTTTAGACATTTCTTCACACTCAGACTACCATCCCCATCCACCTGTACTGAATTGAGCATTACCAATAACCCTAAAAATACATACATTGGTGACCGGAGAACATGTTTTAAAATGCACCTTATCGACCATGGCAATCGACACTTGATAAAATCCTTTCAAATATGGATGACAGCTGATTGAAAACGTCGGGGGGGGGGGAGGGTTCCCTACAACATTCACATAAAGGAACTTCACGTATTATATTCTGTTAAACACAGTACATTAATTCCAGGTAGGTAATCGTTGTTGGCCTTGTTTATTCAATGAGTATATTTCAGGCGTTCAATGCAAAGCTTTAAATAGAATATGTGCCATTATAGAAACAGGTAATTATATACGGTACTGGTATTGTATGAAATCAAATAATGTATGTACCAGTGGACAGGTGGATTATATTTAAAGATCCGTTTTAATAAAGTTTGGAATAAGGCCCCCAAAACAGTACTTGAAATTTCTTTAGGGTGAAATATTATCTATAGCGTACATATAGACTCAAAAATTGAAAATGGCGCAAATCCAAAATGGTTTCCCAACATTTCGGGCTAAGCAGACTCTTCGTCAAGGGAGAAAGAAATTACAAAAGAAACACTTATCAAAAGTTTACAAAGTATTCTGGACTCCTACATGTTAGAATCATTAAGGCCAAGTTACAGCAAGACATATATCAATGCAAAGTTGTGCAGGAATAATAGACAAGCGGATTCTTGTGTCTGACACAGAATGGATTATGTTTTCACCTAAATTCTAAACTAAAAACAAAGAATGAGACAAAGCGTGGGTAGAGATCGACATCAGAAATTATAACCTGGTAGAGTTATGCAAGGAGGTTTCGAAAGAAAGATGTTAAAACAATTATGTGTCGGGGTAATTGGTTTGAACAATAATATTAATAATAATAATAATAATAATAATAATAAAGACAATGAATCATTTAAAATATTACTTCACAGGGTGGATTTTAGCATAAACTTTGCGTCATGAGCAAAATTAATGACTGTAATTTCGACGAGGCTGCAACTAGAAGGTAAGATGTTTCATTTAGGCCAAATTCCCAATGAGTTTCGTAGTGTCCAGTTTCATTCCTTACCTGTTTATTCTCTGTCTGTCCACCCTAAGTAAGATTTAGCTGGTAGCATCTCGAGCGACTCCACTGATTGTCCATCTGAGCAGTGCCAGATTACCCAAAAGGACGACTAGGCACATGCAAATGGGCCCCGTGCCCTTTAGGGGCCCCGCGACAACGGATCAACATAATATTAATAGGATATAATTTGCGAGGGAAACCCCAAGATTTATACTGCCTAAGGACTGCCTCAGGGCCTCCACAGTGTTTAATCCAGTATTGCATCCCAGTTGTCGTGTTTGGCGAATTTCGCGTTGATTTTGTTGTGAATGTGGCTTTTGTGATTATTCGTTCGCTTTCTGAAATCAGTGTCAGAAGATCGATTGTATTATTGACTGGACATCCCAGCTTCTGATTGATCGTGTAATTAACTCCGGTTGTCGAACTTTTGAAAGATTTGGTCTCAGGCATATGTTTGCAAATCTGGCAAAAGTTTAACCAAATAAGACCTTGGAAGAGATAAATATGATCGACTATCCTTGCAGGCTGCGATACCTTCCACGTGTGGGATGTTGGTGTATAAGGAACATACATCCAGGGTGAAGAGGAGAGTGTTATTTGGAAGGTTAGTTATTGTTGTTTTGCCACGAACGGTGGAAGGCGAACATCAACGAAATCAAATATTTTCTCAGTGGGCTGTCTGTGTCAGGAGATTATTAGCATTCCCGGGTTACCCTCTTTGTGTATTTTAGTGAGTAAATAAAAGCTCCCTGATTTGTAGTCCACACTAGGAGGTAAGTTAATATTATGTGAACAATGTGTCTTGCTTTATGCATGTCTCTTAATGTCTGATGCACATTTTCAGCATGTTCAGTATTTTAAAATAGTTTTTCTTGCTGTAAAATCTCTGGTCTGAAAGTTGGCTGTTCGCCTCATCGAAATAGTAAGACGTATTCATGATAATAACACAGGACCCCTTGTCTGCAGGCCTGATGACAATATCATCCGTCTGGCTCAGTTTTTCCAGCGACTGTCTTTTATGTGGGTTAGATGTTTGGATTACCTCTGTGCGCGAGAATTTATCTCACTTTCTACCACGGACAAGAGTGTCTCTAGAGCTGGAGTCTTACTAGGGTGTGGAATGCAATTGCTTTTAGGTGGTGTCTCTGAGGCTCATTAGTTACCACGCTAGAATATCCAGCCTCATCCTTAAATTTTCTTTAAGACTTATTCTTCAAGCAAAACTCGTGAAGCCTTCTTCCAATTCCAGTACATTGCACATTTTCATCTGGAGAGGAGACTTATGTCTGAGTCACAAAACTTAACTGATGATATGTTTGCAAAAGTGTTGACATTCTGGGGTGATGGAATTTTTTTTCTCCAGCAAAACGTTCATTTTATTTTTTTATTCCTTCTATCATGATAACCTGTTCGGCCTTTTTCAGTCTAACATTATCTCTAGAAAAGTTGTTGTTTTGTGTTACTGATAGTTGCCTTTATAGGCTCGTTGAAAAAAAATTTAGTCCCTGACTGCAATTGCCTGGTTATATGTAAACATTTAGCTTGAACGACTTCCAGAAGCTTTAGAGCAATGGAATGAAGAACATAGTTTCATCTTTTCAATAAAGATGCAGAAGTTTCCCCTGCAAACTCGAATTTTCAAAGCAAATGGGATAGTTTTGTTTTCCAAAGTAGATTACATAATCAGCCGAATGATGTTCCGCTCTGACTTTCTATTTACTGAGAGATCCCAGATTGGAGAAAGGAGACGTAGTGTCCATATAGAAGAAGGTTTTATATATATATATATATATATATATATATATATATATATATATATATATATATATATATATATATATATATATATATATATATATATATTTACAAAGCTAAGTAACAAAAAAAGAGCGAAAGCCAACATGTTTTGTACAATGGAACAAAGAATTTATTTCCCTAGAAAGAAAATAAATTTCGGTATTGTTGATATGCCTTTAGTGGCTTGCATTGTGGATGTGTGCCAACAGCCTTTTAATGAATCACAATAATATAATCCAAGATGTCCTTGTTTTAATTTAATATTTCAAATTAATGTTTCTGTCCAAGAATATTGAGCACTTTGCAATTATTGTGAATAATAATTTGAATGAACCCAAATAAAACTAAACTGAACACAACAAACATTCTGCTTCAGATGTTATAGCAAGAATGAATACTTGTTCAAGTATTAGGACGAAGGTAAAAAATTCATTTCTTGAAAATTCTAAGTTGTCAACAAGATAAAATCTGTTATCAAAATATAACTAAAACATGGTAAACATTAGGGGAATACCAGTGTTCCTGAGTCAGATTAAGATAATGATCTTAATACCTAAACTACATTCATAGAAAAATATATAAAACGTGTATTATGTTGTAAACAAAGCAACTATCCTAGTCATATAGACATGGACTTGATTTTGGACAAGGTCAGTTAAAAAATACAATTTATACATAAAAGATAATCATGATGATAACATTAGCAAACAAAACAAATTCGATACACATAAGACTGTTATGAGAATTTATATTCAAGACAAATTTAAAGGGTCTATGCTGCAAATAATTCAAATATGCTCCTTATTAAAACAATTGTATACCTGTGGTGATCTTTAATAAATCCAACCAATGACAAAATAATATATATATATATATATATATATATATATATATATATATATATATATATATATATATATATATATATATAAAATTGACTTTACAACCAATTCTCTCCATCTCTCTCTCTCTCTCTCTCTCTCTCTCTCTCTCTCTCTCTCTATATATATATATATATATATACATATATATATATATATGTATGTACATATGTGTGCGTCTGTGTGTGTATAAAGTCATGAAAATGTCTCGATGTTTTATTAAATATCATCATGATATCGAATATTTATGATATTTCGCTGATGTACCTGGAATATTACGCAATGCATGAGCATCATCGAGATTGCTATTTCATCTGGACGCCAATAACCAGATGCACGGGAAAAGCTAAAAGGGATTCGTTTCAAAAATCGTTCCATACTTACAAATGCTGGATATGTGTCTACTATTATAGTATGGAATCTACCTATACACTGCATCACCCCTCAAAACTCGCCCTTTTGCAACAATGACTTGATTGTCTCTTTGAAGTAGTTTCCAGATTCGGTATGTCTTCTTAACAATTGATGACATGAATCACCCAAATGCAGGATGTTGAAATCTTTTGTTGTCTTGAGCACTTCCATGTTTTCTGCCACAAAAGTTTGCATCTTATTCAAAACAGCTTCACATTTGGCAGCATCCCCTAACCTGCAGAAACAATGAAATTGCATAAAGAAGGCATAGAAGAGGGGATGGATAAATAAAGTATCTCCGCCGTAGGGCTTTTCCTGAATCGTGGCTGGAAAAAGACATGACAAACATGGCAAGATGACAGCATCCAATGCAATGTAATTTTTCAGCGTCTCATTCAGAGTTGGTCTTGGAGTGATTAGTGGATAATTATCATCTTTTGGTGTCTTGGATCGATTCCAAAACGTGTAATGAACCACCTGAGATGTGTATCGTGTCTGAACTTCCTCGGTGATTTCCAAGGCTTCTTGATATCTTTCTATGTAGAAATAAAATGTACATAGCAGAAGCTTACTTGTTGAGTGAGTTAATTCTGCATATTTTTTCAAACTTTCTTCGACCTTTTTTGTGCCAGATGGTGAAAGTATCCCATCCATTCCTGAGTCAGATTGAGATTCGCAGAAGATGACAATTGATAATATGGCTTCCAGCTCTTGTTCAAGGAACTTGCAGACATCTGGGAACGTGTCCTTGTCGTCACAACGTTTCAGCTCATTTATTCCTTGCATGAGCTTATCTTTGCTGTCCTTCATGTTCGAACCCTTTATTGAGTTGTAAATGAAATGGCGAGCTATGCTAAGACTATTTATCATAATATGATAATAATATATATCATTCTTGCCCATCTGCAAAAGTTTTTCTTTGATTAGCATCCGAAAATATTCTTCTCCTGCTACGGCATACATTTTTAGCTCTTTATGAAGTATACCAAGTGTCTCCTCTGCTTCGACTGCCTTGGCATCCATCATATTATTTTCGGGAATGAAAAAATTTTGAATACACTTTTCTTCGACACATGTAATTAGTTTTGATAATAATCTGTCCAAACATGCCAGTAGATTCTGTGGCTGCCAGAAGGTACTATCAGTTTCTTCAATTAGCCAGAACATTGCTGATTTAATGAAATAGGATGAAAATAGATCTGGAAATTTAGGATAAATGAATGCATGAAAAAAGAGTTTCATACACTCAATGCAAGCAATCTGAGTGCCGTTTAATGACCAAATAAGAAGACACTCCGCCTTGGAAAATGAAATTCTCCATTCCAGTTCCAAATCTGTCCCGCGCGAAAGGCGATGCCCTATAGGTACTAAATTGCAGCCAACCGCCTTAATCTCCTCGATCAATTCTTTCGTTGGCCAGTTAAAATTCCTCTTTCTTTCGAGCCACTCTTTGGCGACTTCTGGCCACTCACCCCTGAGACAAAGCACAGTATCAATTTCTGCCACATCCTTACCAGCAGCATATCTAGCGACAGTAGATGGACCATGAGAAGAAATCTCATTCTTCAATCCTTGAAGTGGAATTACCTTTTTCATATGATTATCCCAGTATTTCTTAACAAGAATGTTTGACAGGTATTTAGAGTTATCTTTACCAAAAGTTTCGCAAAGAGATCGCAGCCCATCTTCAATGGAGGCAAATTCACTCAAATCATTCCAATCGCCTTCCAAGATTTTAACTCTTGTGTACCCCGAATGAACTTCATCTGTATCCATAACTACATATACCACTGTATTGTCACTTTTTAATCCAATCTGCCCTTCATTAGATAGTGTGAGTATCCCGCCAGCTTCATACATAAAATCAGTGTCAGACTGTATACTTGATATACCTCGGCACGGCTTCCTGAGTAGAATATTGGTACCTTCCAAATTTTATTCATGACAAAATTTAGAAGCTTTGTTCTCATTACACGTTTTCTACTATATTCTATTGTTTGTTTAACATATTCTACACTCTCAGTCTCCATCTTGTAAACCAGATCGAAATGTTAAGGCGTATAAAGCTCCATGTTATTGTAAAATTTTTCTTCCACAATTCGTCCAGATATTTTGCATACAGGTTTCCAGAGAGCCTATTTATATCATAAACTCTAGGATTAAATTTCCATATTCCATGTATGTCTCCAGTTATAGCCGCTTTTAAAGTTCTGCTCAGTTATAGTTCAAGTTCGTAAATACGAAATACAAACTTGATTCCCATTCCAGATCAAAGAGTTTTATCTCCTCAGAGAATGTTTCGAAATAATCACATTCTATCCAGATCTAAACCGACTGTTAGGCTTAATAGATTAAAACAGCTCACCATTTATGTAGTTTCGTATGCATATATCTCTTTGTAATGGTTTAGACAACAGTTTCACAATATTTCCTAAAATCTTCGAGAGTAGTACTGAATAAAGGTTTTTTCATGTACATCAAGTTCATTCACACTCGACAGACTCTTTTATATTTGTCATTGATTATAAAGGTTTTCTTTGTTCGCAACATTTAAATAGAGGAACTTCAAATTATTTTATATTGAAAGACGGATTGCATTCCAGGTAGATAATCAATGTGTTCCTGACTTACTTGTGATACTGTGTAATGAATGTCTTCGTGGAATTGTTATTATACGGTTGGGAAATATTTAAGGGACCTAATTTCTGTCAAATAAAAGATCGTAAGTAGTATAGTTTGGCATTTGATAGTCTTTGTGAACCCCATGTAAAACATTGTGGATCACTCAACTTTACACACTCCAGCCAGAAATGCTGGAACTTGAAGACTTGGCACTGCTCAGCAACCACCAGTTCAAGCTCACCCTGTTGTCAAACCAAATGATGTAGCTAGCCACTTATTACAAGTGGCAAAAGCACCCCTGGAGAGACAGCACCAAGGTCAAGTATGAGATGAATGGTGACAATGCTGCCGATGGAAGTCAGATGAACTAGTCAAAATACTCCAGAGGCATTTGCAACAACAGAACCTGAAACAGTGCTATGCAGCATCAAATCATCAGGATATTTTAACATCCTGTCTGAGTTCTTGAAGCATTATGGCCCGAATGCAACGGAATGGCTTGCCGCTTTTTACACCTGGGTTGTTTGGGAAAAGTGCATGCCAACTTTGTGGTGCCAGGCAAAGATTAGTATGATCCCAAAGCCTGGAAAAGAGTTATCAGCTGATCTCCTTGCTTTCACTCTGTTTTAAAGTACTGGAGCACCTGATTCTCCAGAGAATATCATAACTGTTGCAATCAAGTCTCTGTCTTCACTAAATTTGTTGAAAACGGTTTTCACAGGAACATTGAAACTGGAGTTGTTTTCCTTCATTCAGTCAACAGTGGTAACATGGAGAGTTTCAAAATGTTGGTTAAAATATATAAGTATTCACACCGCAGCATAGTTAGTTTATTGTATGCAAGTATTTATACCTCAGAATAATTAGTGTATTGTATGCAAGTATTTACACCTCAGTATAGTTAGTTTATTGTATGCAAGGATTCACACCTTTGCACAGTTTATTGTATGCAAGTATTTACACCTCAGTATAATTAGTTTATTGTAAGCAAGTATTTACACCTCGGTATAATTAGTTTATTGCATGCAAGGATTCACACCTTAGCATAGTTTATTGTATGCAAGTATTCACACCTCAGTATAGTTAGTTTATTGTATGCAAGTATTTACACCTCAGAATAGTTAGTTTATTTTATTCAAGTATTCACACCTCGGCATAGTTTATTGTATGCAAGTATTCACACCTCAGTATAGTTAATTTATTGTATGCAAGTATTCACACCTCAGTAGTTAGCTTACTGTATGCAAGTATTCACACCTCAACATAATTTGTTTATTATATGCAAGTATTTACACCTCAGCGCAGTTAATTTACTGTATGCAAGTATTCACACCTCAGCATAGTTAGTTTATTGTATGCAAGTATTCACACCTCAGAATAGTTAGTTTATTGTATGCAAGCATTTACACCTCAGAATAATTAGTTTATTGTATGCAAGTATTCACACCTCAACATAGTTTATTGTGTGCAAGTATTTACAGCTCAGTATAGTTAGCTTACTGTATGCAAGAATTCACACCTCAGCACAGTTAGTTTACTGTATGCAAGTATTCACACCTCAGCATAGTTAGTTTATTGTATGCAAATATGTACACCTCAGTATAGTCATAGTTTAAAATAAAATCTTAAAGGAGTGCAGCCAGGAAAATTACCTTTGCTAAACTAACTGATCGGATACCAATAACATTAAAACTTCATAACTTCCTTGCCAATTACATCAGCAAAGGAGATGATCAAACACTAATTATCTATAAATATGTGTATTCTTTAATATTTGTGAACATAACTTAATCTGTGCTGGCCTTTAAGACATGTCATACATTTATGCTCTATATAAACTTCCCTTTAATAGACATGTTATACATGATTTCAAAGAAATATTTGTCAGTGTCAGTCATTGTATTGTGTCACGTTCGTATTCGTTCTCAATATCTGGACTAAATATTTAGATATAATTTATCATTTATAAATCTTGCCTTTCTGAGTTTGTGAAAAGGCCAGGGTTGAATCATAACCATAAGCAGTCTGTACTCAAGCATTCATTTATTTTGTTTAAAACAGTTATCTGAATATTATCCACAAAGATCTAGGTTTATCTAGGATCCACTTTCTAGATTTGTTTTATAATTATAACACAAGGCAGGGTTGAGCACATTTTTTTAACCACTAGTCCAGGACAAGTGGTTTCAGAAAATTCACCAGTCCCACATTTCTCGTCACTAGTCCCACCTTACTCTTCACTAGTCCCACCTTACTTTTCACTGGTCCCAAAATGGTAATCACTTCCCGAGATTTGATGAGACGTATGTACTTAATCCATAGAAGAAAAAAAAAATATAATATACAACATAATTATTTTTAAAAGAATTTAATTTTTCAAAAACACTGGTTGTTATATATTTGGCTTCTTCAGCTTCATGTATATATGTTTTAGCTGATGGATTTGAAAACATGTCCATGTATATGTCTGCCACCTGCACCAGCACTAAGCCAGCAGTTGATAGCTGTGTCTGGGTTAAAGTCCTCAAGCTCTTGTTCATTTGCAGAAATGTTCATTAGCATTTGTAAACTCTTTTGGTTTAAGGAATTCCTTAAAGAAGTCTTTATTAAGTTCATTGAACTAAATCCTCGTTCACACTCAGAAATAGCTACCGCGCACTCAGTATCTGTATTACATTTTATCCCTCCATTTTTAAATTTACCTTCGTCGAATCGCCGTTATTACCTTCCTTGCGAAAATAATTAGCAAATTCATTTTATCCACAGCGTAACTATCAGCTTGCTTGACAACTACTTCTAAAGTGATCATAACATCAATTTTCTCCTTTAAATACAAACTGAAACAGCTCATTAATTAGCGTAATTGTTTCTCTTCAAACACAATATCGCACATGGACGTTAATCGTCTGTATAATCAATTATAAATTAAAGAATCATTACTGTCATTTAATCAGTTCATAAAGGCAACCAACAATGATGTCAGTAAAGTACCTTTCATTAATTTAATTACACTGACTCGCTGGATTAATATCATAGTGAGACGCTCGTTATGATCTAGATTGAGTAAACTCAGTGCAACAAAACCGCTTACAACACTGCTAATTGACCATACTGGCTTTCTTTTGTTTGACGTGTTTTGATTTGCAGATAATTTGGTCGCTTAGCCCAATATGCAGTCAAGCGTTAACAGGATGCAAATCATGTATACGTGAAGAGGGGTAGAATCAATTATTCAGTACGCCCAGAGAGCATGATTGGCCAAATAAAGGTAGATATAGTGATTAAAGCACAAAAATAAGGACTAGCCCAACTTTTTTAAAAAGCACTTGTCCCGGACTAGCGACTTGGAAAATTTTACTTGTCCGACTTCAAAAATGACTAGTCCGGGACGTCGGGCTATGGGATTTGCTCAGCCCTGCAAGGTGTAACAAAATTAAATTTAGTGGCAAAATAGTGATGATCAATAATTTTTACATATCTTATGATTATACTAAATGGTCATTCCTCATAAAATATTTAATGAGTACCACACAGTAATAATTGTTTCATTCTATCCTACTAACTGATTTTTTAGTTGGGTTTAAGTTATTGATAAATCTTAGTTTTATGGCTATTTGGAATTTGGTTTTGAGGTTTGAAGCATTTCTGTCCTTCTTATCATTGTATTGTAGCCAGGATAAAATAGTTGGAATAACCTGGAGGCCATATGATAAAAAAGAAAGAAAAGAGAAACAAAATCAAACATCTTGCTACATCAAATTAAAAGTATGAAAGGAACTTTGTTCAACATCAAGCTTATGCACTGAAAAAATAAAGATTATAAACAATCGCACACATCTTGTATCATTAACATGAGGAAAATAATGATCAACAAATGAGATAACATTTTTCTAGTATTGTCAGTTTAAAAGGTCTCAGTACTGTCTTTGTCATATTGTCTTTGTGTCCTTGATAGTCTTAGTAAATGCTATCCTGATGTGTCTGCACCAATATTTGCCTGTCTTTGCAATGTCCAGTAGGACTTAAATAAGGTCACCATAAAAATCTCAATCTAAACAAGCCATCCTATATCTTTCTGTAAATTATTAACTAAAACATAGCATGCACCTTTGAGAATACAACTGTCAAAATATCTAAAGGGGGGTGGGGGCTGAAGTTGTTTCGGTGGTACATACAAGTATAATGGTATAAACAACACAATCCATAGGGGGATTGGTGCATTATGTATGAAATGTACCATATGTCAGGTAAAATAAAAGTTGTGTCATTTGCTATATCTGAGGTTAAGTCAGTTTACAGTAACATGATGCTTTGTATTTTTCGTGATATTTTTTAATGTGATACACATCAGACTGATGATCAGTGAAAATGCATCTCTTTTTACAAGATTACCCAAGTCTAGTTCTAGCAGAATAACCTCTCTTAAATGCAGTGGAAGATAGTTCTCTCGTGATACCTACAGACCCACTCTCCAACACAGGGGCTCGTTACAAAGAAAATCAAGGGATGGGGGGAGTTCTAACCTGTAATAATGTAACACAAAGGAAGACACCGGTCCGCACCCCTCGGTAGTTCCAACACTGCTAGTTTATCCTAATTGCGTCTGCTAATTTTCAACTTAGGCCAGTTGTACGCAAGAATAGTTCAATTTTCAAAACAGCTCGACACACTTCGTTCAATTTGTGATATAATGGAGAAAATGCAATAATTGTTTGACGATCTTGATGTTTGGACAACAACCCAACTCGAATTGCAATTTTGCATTCGGACAGTCTTGGATTTCACCATTGACAGGAAGGTAAGATCCGAACAAACTCGAGTGCGCAGTTCCTCATTAAATATCGTCAATGGTGAAATCCAAGACTGTCCTAATGCCAAATTGCACTTTAATGCAAGATTTAATGCAACGACACGTATAAAAAAAATAAAGGAAGAACTGGATATATTTTCTGTTTATCCTAAGAAAACCTCACACGGCTACCTGTTACCTAATATGACTTGGTCACGAGTTACGGTGACGCAAGGCATAATTACATCATACTCAAATATAGTAATTGTGCACTGCCAGAAACCAGTAAGATCTACCATAGCCAAAACAGGTTGTAGCTGACACACTGAGAGAATAATTTACGAGTGAAATCGAAAATCCTGATGGCTGACTAGTCCTACCTGTAAGACCTGACGCTGATATAGCACCTAAACAAAATCAAAATGTGCTATGTCTTACATGTAGGACTAATGGCTGACGTTATCTGAGAAAATGTTTAAATGAAAAGGATGAAAAAATTCAATTCCTGCAGAGTCAACTTGACAATTTAGAATAATATTCTCGTAGACAAAGTATTAGAATTTAAAGGGTGTCCAAAACAAAGCAAGAAATTGAAGGAAGAAGAAAGAAATAAACGAAAGATAAAACACCGACGAATTCTTACTTAAACTGGCCGGTGATATCACTATTATTGATATCAACAGAAGCCACACGGTTGGATCCTTGTGACAGGAAAACAGGCCGATCCTGGTTAAATCTGTGAACTATCACAAATATTATGAGATGATGAAGCCCATTCCTAAGCTGTTATCCCTTAATTATTGGTACAAAATCTACATGAATTAAGACTTGACAAGCACTTGGGCAATAATTGAGAGGAAGGCAAGATAATTGAAGAAAAATGGAAAGATGTGAAGTTCGTGAACTTGGGATGGAGCTATTTTTATAAAGAAGGATTATGATTCAGTTTCCATCATAACAACATGGGCAACGACGAATAAACGGGTCAAGGAACTCCGCTTCAAAGTTTTAATTAGGAACACTACCCTGTTTATTGAGTTCACAACAACACAGCAACACGAAAACCATAGCTCCATCCAAACTCGTACCGTTACTGACTCAAATGATATTGACGACGAGGGTCATGATTCCCTAATGTCAATGTAATCATAATGTTATCATCATTAATTTTTTTTCTTCATAGGCTACATGCAGTCTCCTAATTTGTTACGTGTATGATGCTAATAGTTAAACACATTCTTATGAGCATTCTTATGTCACGTGTTTAGGCTCGAATAAACAGTAACACAAGAAAGAGTGAAAGCAACAAGCTTTGAAAAATACAATAATTTATTTCCCTGGAAAAATTATGTAAACATTTAAAAAATGTGAACTTACGGTTTTATGGAATCAAATCCAAAATTATCCAAGAATAATCTAAGAATAACTTTTTTGAAGTCATAACAACAAAATGTTCTGCTGATTTCAAGTTCGAATCCCAACGAAGAGTCCAAGATGGAAGACGATGACGCATGCTGCAATCTGTAGTGTTATATTATTACAGGTTAGAACCCCCATCCCTTGATTTTTTTTTGTAACGAGCCCCTGTGGCTGGTGCCATTGGTGGGGCTGTTTCACGTATGGCAGGCTGGATAACGTATGATAATGCAGGTACGTTAGACAATGTTTGAAATATTTCTGCTTTGGGTGGGGTTTAAGTTACTGTAGTTATTTAATGAGTTGATGTTTTTGTGTCCTGATATTTGAACTATTTGATTCGCTGGAATTCCTTCATCATTGAGCTTCTGGATGAGGTGTTTCTGAACACTATAAATAGTAAGTGTAAATTGCAAACAGTATAATTACATGTATGTAAGTGATATGTACATGCAGGTGTTCATAGCTTACAGTAGTTTTACATTTTTCTTTACTTACTTACAGTTTCACCAAAGTACTTGCTATGATACAGGTAAATCGCATTATTACTATATTTTTTAACTTGTTACAACTATCTTCATATTATGCTAAGGTGCAGATGAGAATTTCAGATTAGCAAAGGTTATCAATGATATTTTGAATTGAACATGATTACTTCAATGAGATCGCATCTACTTAAATGTGATGACATTTGAATGTGATAAATAAGTATTTAGAAATTGCTTGTAAGGAGTTATACGCTTGTCAGTTGGAGAGAGACCTATATCAGTCATCATTTTCTTCATGATCCCATATAATTTGTTGATCCCCATTGCCAACTATCAGGGCCATTCATATCCGCAGGACGCTTGTTTCTATAAAGTTTGTAAAAATCTGCAGGGTCTTTCTGAGGGATGTCAGGTATGGCATATGCTCTTGGTTTTGCTAGTCTGAAAAAATAGAAAGAATGACTTCATTAGATTTTATTCACTTGTACACATGTACAATCATTTGTCATAATGACACATTAAAAACTTGATTGATTCAAGGACGATGCATTATTTTCTTTTCAGATCTCTTCAACTCGTTCAGCTTTTACAAGGATAATGAACTGAAACCTATGCTTGCTAACTTGAGTTTTTTGGGGTACTTTGCTATTTGATTTGAAGTAAACCAGGAACTCAATAACTAGCATAGTGTTTAATGTGTAGCACTGGCAGTGAGTTTTGACACTTCTTGTTACATCAGAGTGACGGAAGAAAATGAAAGTTTTTTTTTTCTTTTTCTTCCAGGTAAAACATTTCAAACTGGCTTACTTTATACACTAAGCAAATTTCCAGAAATGTAAGACACTCATTCTTTTTACATCATGTACTTATTCATGGTAATTCTATGTTTTAATTATTTTAACATTATTCAAAGTATTTGCAAGGATCCATGACATGCATTACCTTATATTTCCTTCATTCACTCCGGTTCTTGTTTTTGTCTGTCTTTCAGTATTATATACAATATACTCCTGGTTGCTGTCATCTACTTGCAGGGATATGTCACCCCACTGCAGGTTGTGTGTTCCATTTCCTGTTCGCATTCCAAAGTGCATGGTACAGATGAGCCACATTGAATGTAAAGGAGCAGTCGGATTGTCAGCACCTAGAGTCTTAGCCTCATACATCGTATGTAGGTCCTGGTCAGAAATTGGGTCTGATGCCCTCGGTTTGTTGCCTTTTCCCAACCTTTTTAGATCCTTCAGCTTCATTTTTAGAACAGATCTACTCTTGTCAAATTGAATGTCATTTATTATGGAAACACCATATGATTTTGTGCGTAGATAGCGATCAAATGATGATATCATGCCTCTAAGGGATGATGGTTCAAAAAACATCACCTCCTTTTTTCCTGACAGATAAGATGAAATGAGAAATGTGTTGGTTTAGATCTGATGGTGGGATAAACTCTGGGAATCTTTGTTCCTCTTCACTCTGAAGAAAAGCCACGAACAATTTCAAGTCATCTTCAGTTTTTTTCTTGATATTAGTATTTGCCTGTTCTTCCAAGAAAACATCCACATCTTCAGAAGTCACTTTCTTAAATCTGTCACATTGAAAGAAATATTTTGGCTGTATCATTTGAAAGTCTATTTCTTGAAGATTTTCATCGTCACTTGTCACATCTAACAATAATAGTTCTACTCAGTTTATCCATTTTAATTTTGGTTGCAGATGCCACAGAAGTGACAATGACATGTACATAAGGAACAGTAGTAGTTCATCGACAGAAAATGAAAGGGAGGAAAGTATGTTCTGACCCAAACAAGTAGTTAACTACAGTGAAATATCAATATTATTTTAATTAGAAAATCAAGTAATTCGCTGCTTAGCATAAAATAAATATGAGTAACTGCATACTTAAGAAATGGATTCATCATACAGTACTGCATGAAAGTACAATTCTCACTAATCGTGAATGGAAAGTTTAGTATCGGCAATGAGCTTAATGACGATGACTATGACATGTATACATGTATATATCCATGTAGTTTTCCTCAGTGGATTCTATGGTGTGATCGAATAGGCCACGTGTAGGGAAAGTGTTGACTCTTCTTTTTGCAATTAGTTATGCATATATTAGTGGTGATTTAGTGATACCTTTTGTATTTATGATAAATAGTTATTGACATTGTTTTGTGTGATATTTGACCACTAGGTAAGTTATTAGGAATGTTATATTCTTCCAATTTTTTTACTTCGCTGATCACATTTAGGACAATAGTACAATGAATGATAAAGAATCTTAGAAAGAAAACAAAATGTTGAGGCGATGAAAATAATAATGGGTGCAACCAAAAGTGCATCTCCTTCACAATTGTACCATGAAACAAGGGTGGGAAGTTCTAAACAATAGCTGCTATAAGTATAAACTGCTTCAGGTATTTAAAATTTACCATGGACTAGCTCCCGTACCGTTATTTACAGAACATGAAACCTACTCCATTCGATCTTCAAACGATTCTCACCCCCACCCCCATATGAAGAGCAACCTTGTTCTATAATTCATTCCTGCCTTCAAATATTCGCATATGGATCGTGTTACCCGTTAATGTAACAAAAAAAAAACCTTCATTACGTAATTTTAAAGCGTATTTTAATTGCGACAAAGAAACCACACAATGTTAATACTATGCTGGCGACAGAATGTCTCAGATCGTGCATGCTAGGCTAAGAACAAATTGTAGTAATTGAAATTACGATTCATGTATCTAATAATAAGTATTGCTCCCTTGGTGAAATTACGACTGAAACATTATTATTCGGCAACCCTATGTTAACTAGAAAACAACAAACAAATATTTTCAGATGTGCAATATTATATTAGTAGACTAAGATATTTACTTAATTGACTGAACTCACAACCATTTGAGTCGCAATGAATTAACTCTTATTCATTGTCATGCTTTGTCTGTTGTTGTTGTGGGGTTTAACGCCATTTTTCAGCACATGATAGGCTATGCATGGCGGCCAGTATTAATGGTGGAGGACGAACCTGGGAAAACCCTGGGAAGAACCACCGAACCACGAGAAGCTACTGGCAACCTTTCTCACGTACCCACATTGGCCGAATCCTAGACCCGAACCCACGCAAACAGAGGTGAGATGACAGTGATCCGTAACGGAGAGCACTTTAGACTACTCGGCCACTCTGGACCCCTGCTTTGTATGTGTGTGCATATTTTTTTATAACCATTGCTACTGGCATGGAGATCCGTGATGTTATATTTTCTTTCTTGTTACAGTTGGGGAGACAGTACTAATAAGCTTATGCATTCTACTGAATCTCCCAGATATTATGATTGTAATAGTATTTGACAATGTCTCTAAAATAAATATGGTTTAAACTAACTAAAGAAATGAGATGATGAGGTGCTTTAGAAAGCATTATGCATGGAGTTCAATTTCGCATGACAGAAATATTAGAACAAAATCTTATATTTTTTACATTTTATTTTAAATCCATATAAGGGTACCAATAAAGTGGGTAGAGATACACATAAGACAAATTAATTAATACAGTTAGAAATGTTAATTATCAATTGAGACAGATATATAGATAGATAGATAGATAGATGTAAGCCATAGACATAAATACGAGTGAGAAGAGAATATGAAACTATTCCACACGGTTCATTTGTGGATTATCTAATTTGTATGACTGAACATTTTGTCATTATTATAACCAAAATACTTATTCATTTGTGGCATTGACTTCGTCATAAATAGCTGCTAATGGGCATCACTTATATAATTATATTTTAGACATTTCTTCACACTCAGACTACCATCCCCACCCACCTGTACTGAATTGAGAATTACCAATAACCCTAAAAATAAATACATTGGTGACCGGAGAACATGCTTATAAATGCACCTTATCGATCATAGCAATCGACACTGGATCCAATCCTTTCAAATATGGATGACAGCTGATTGAAAACGTCTGGGGGGTTTTCCCTACAGCATTCACATAAAGGAACTTCACGTATTATCTTCTGTTAAACACAGTACATTAATTCCAGGTAGGTAATCGTTGTTGGCCTTGTTTATTCAATGAGTATATTTCAGGCGTTCAATGCAAAGCTTTAAATAAAATATGTGCCGTTATAGAAACAGGTAATTATATGCGGTACTGGTATTGTATGAAATCAAATAATGTATGTACCAGTGGACAGTTGGATTATCTTTAAAGATCTATTTTAATAAAGTTTGGACTAAGGCCCCCAAAACAGTACTTGAAATTTCTTTAGGGTGAAATATTATCTATAGCATGCATATAGACTCAAAAATTGATAATGGCGCAAATCCAAAATGGTTTCCCAACATTTTGGGTTAAGCAGACTCTTCGTCAAGGGAGAAAGAAATTACAAAAGAAACACTTATCAAAAGTTTACAAAGTATTCTGGACTCCTACATGTTAGAATCATTGACGGCAAGTTACAGCAAGACATATGTCAATACAAAGTTGTGCAGGAATAATAGACAAGTGGATTCTTGTGTCTGACAAAAAATGGATTAGCAATATGTTTTCACCTAAATTCTAAACTAAAAACAAAGAATGAGACAAAGCGTGGGTAGAGATCGACATCAGAAATTATAACCAGGTAGAGTTATGCAAGGAGGTTTCGAAAGAAAGATGTTAAAACAATTATGTGTCAGGGTAATTGGTTTGAACAATAATAATAATAATAATAATAATAATAAAGACAATAAATCATTAAAAAAAATTATTTAATAGGGTTGATTTTAGCATAAACTTTGCGTCATGAGCAAAATTAATGACTGTAATTTCGACAAGGCTGCAACGAGAAGGTAAGATGTTTCATTTAGACCAAATTCCCAATGAGTTTTATAGTGTCCAGTTTCATTCATTACGTGTTTGTTTTCTGTCTTTCCACCCTAAGTTAGATTTAGCTGGTAGCATCTCGACCGACTCCACTAATTGTCCATCTGAGCAGTGCCAGATTACCCAAAAGGACGACTAGGCACAGGCAAATGGGCCCCATGCCTTTTAGGGGCCCCGCGACAACGGATCAACATAATATTGATAGGAGATAATTTGCGAGGGAAACCCCAAGATTTATACTGCCTAAGGACTGCCTCAGGGCCTCCACAGTGTTTAATCCAGTACTGCATCCCAGTTGTCGTGTTTGGCGAATTTCGCGCTGATTTTGTTGTGAATGTGGCTTTTGTGATTATTCGTTCGCTTTCTGAGATCAATGCAAATATTTGATGGCCAAGATCTTGCATGTCAGAAGATAGATTGCAGTATTGACTGGACATCTCAGCTTCTGATTGATCGTGTAATTAACTCCGGTTGTCGAACTTTTGAAAGATTTGGTCTCAGGCATATGTTTGCAAATGTGGCAAAGGTTTGACCAAATAAGACGTTGGAAGAGATAAATCAGATCGACTGTCCTTGCAGGCTACGATACCTTCCACAAACGGGATGTTGGTGTATAAGGGACATACATCCATGGTGACAAGGAGAGTGTTATTTAGAAGGTTCATTATTGTTGTTTTGCCACGAACGGTGGAAGGCGAACATCAACGAAATCAAATATTTTCTCAGTGGGCTGTCTGTGTCAGGAGATTATTAGCATTCCCGGGTTACCCTCTTTGTGTATCTTAGTGAGTAAATAAAAGCTCCCTGATTTGTAGTCCACAGTAGGAGGTAAGTTAATATTATGTGAATAATGTGTCTTGCTTTATGCATGTATCTTAATGCCTAATGCACATTTTCAGCATGTTCAGTTTTTTTATAGTTTTTCTTGTTGTAAAATCTCTGGTCTGAAAGTTGGCTGTTCGCCTCATCGATATAGTAAGACGTATTCATGATAATAACACAGGACCCCTTGTCTGCAGGCCTGATGACAAAATCATCTATCTGGCTCAGTTTTTCTAGCGACTGTCTTCTCTGTGGGTTAGATTTTTGGATTGCCTCTGTTCGCGAGAATTTATCTCACTTTCTACCACGGACAAGAGTGTCTCTAGAGCTGGAGCCTTACTGTGGAATGTAATTGCTTTTAGGTGGTGTCTCTGAGGCTCATTAGTTACCACGCTAGAATATCCAGCTTCGTCCCTAAATTTTCTTTAAGACTTATTCTTCAAGCAAAACTCATGAAGCCTTCTTCCAATTCCAGTACATTGCACATTTTCATCTGGAGAGGAGACTTATGTCTGAGTCACAAAACTTAACTGATGACATGTTTGCAAAAGTGCTCACATTCTGGGGTGATGGAATTTTTTTTCTCCAGCAAAACTTTCATTCTATTTTTTATTCCTTCTATCATGATAACCTGTTCGGCCTTTTTCAGTCTAACATTATATCTAGAAAAGTTGTTGTTTTGTGTTACTGATAGTTGCCTTTATAGGCTCGTTGAAAACGTGTTCATTTTGTCCATATAGTTATGAAATGTGATTTTCATCGTAATGGTTTCGGTGAAGTTTAGAATAAAATTTAGTACCTGACTCCAATTGCCTGGTTATATGTAAACATTTAGCTTGAACGATTTCCAGAAGCTTTAGAGACATGAAATGAAGAACATAGTTTCATTTTTTCAATAAAAATGCAGAAGTTTCCCCTGCAAACTCGAATTTTCAAAGCAAATGGGATAGTTTTGTTTTCCAAAGTAGGTTACATAATCAGCCAAATGATGTTCCTCTCTGACTTTCTATTTACTGAGAGATCCCAGATTGGAGAAGGTTATATATATATACATAAAGCTAAGTAACAAAAAAGAGCGAAAGCCAACATGTTTTGTACAATGCAACAAATAATTTATTTCCCTAGAAAGAAAATAAATTTCGGTATTGTTGATATGCCTGTAATGGTTTGTATTGTGGATGTGTGCCAACAGCCTTTTAATGAATCACAATAACATGATCCAAGATGTCCTTGTTTTATTTTATTATTTCAAATTAATGTTTCTGTTCAAGAATATTGAGCACTTTGTAATTAATGTGAATAATAATTTGAATGAACCCAAATAAAACTAAACTGAACACAACAAACATCATTCTGCTTCAGATGTTATAGCAAGAATGAATACTTGTTCAATTATTAAAACGAGGGTAAAAAATTCATTTCTTGAAAATTCTAAGTTGTCAACAAGATAAAATCTGTTATCAAAATATAACTAAAACATGGTAAACATCAAGGGAATACCAGTGTTACTGAGTCAGATTAAGATAATGATCTTAATATCTAACCTACATTCATAGAGAAATATATAAAACATGTATTATGTTGTTTACAAAGCAACTATCCTAGTCATATAGACATGGACTTGATTTTGGACAAGGTCAGTTAAAAAATACAATTATGCATAACAGATAATCATGATGATAACATTAGCAAACAATACAAAATTGAATACACATAAGACTGTTATGGGATTTTATATTAAAGCCAAACTTAAAGCTTATATGCTGCAAATAATTCAAATATACTGCTTATCAAAACAATTGTACACCTGTGGTGATCATTAATAAATCCAACCAATGACAAAATAATATGTATAATATAAACCTTAACCCAAGAGGTTGTTGGGGTAACACAATTGACTTTTGCTGTTCTCTCTCTCTCTCTCTCTCTCTCTCTCTCTCTCTCTCTATATATATATATATATATATATATATATATATATATATGGCGGAGTGTATGTTTATGTGTGAATAAAGTCAAGAAAATGTCAAGATGTTTTATTAAATCTCATCACGATATAGGCTATTTACGTTATTTCGGTGATGTACCTGGAATATTACGCCAGGCATGAGCATCATCGAGATTGCTATTTCATCTGGACGTCAATAACCAGATGCACGGGAAAAGCTAAAAGGGATTCGTTTCAAAAAGCGGTCCTTACTGACAAACGCTGCATAAGTGTCTACTAGTATAGTATGAAATCTACCTATACACTGCATCACCCTTCAAAACTCGCCCTTTTGCAACAATGACTTGATTGTCTCTTTGAAGTAGTTTCCAGATTCGGTATGTCTTCTTAACAATTGATGACATGAATCACCCAAATGCAGGATGTTGAAATCATTTGTTGTCTTGAGCACTTCCATGTTTTCTGCCACAAAAGTTTGCATCTTATTCAAAACATCTTCACATTTGGCAGCATCCCCTAACCTGCAGAAACAATGAAATTGCATAAAGAAGGCATAGAAGAGGGGATGGATAAATAAAGTATCTCCGCTGTAGGGCTTTTCCTGAATCGTGGCTGGAAAAAGACGTGACAAACATGGCAAGATGACAGCATCCAATGAAATGTAATTTTTCAGCGTCTCATTCAGAGTTGGTCTTGGAATGATTTGTGGATAATTCTCATCTTTTGGTGTCTTGGATCGATTCCAAAACGTGTAATGAACCACCTAAGATGTGTACCGTGTCTGAACTTCCTCGGTGATTTCCAAAGCTTTTTGATATCTTTCTATGTAGAAATAAAATGTACATAGCAGAAGCTTACCTGTTGAGTGAGTTAATTCTGCATAGTTTTTCAAAGTTTCTTCGACCCTTTTTGCGCCATATGGCGAAAGTATCCCATCCATTCCTGCATCAGATTTAGATTCGCACAAGGTGACAATTGATAATATGGCTTCCAGTTCTTGTTCAAGGAACTTGCATACATCTGGGAACATGTCCTTGTCGTCACAACATTTCAACTCATTTATTCCTTGCATGAGCTTATCTTTGCTGTCCTTCATGTTCGGACCCTTTATTGAGTTGTAAATGAAATGGCGAGCTACGCTAAGACTATTTATCATAATATGATAATAATATATATCATTCTTGTCCACCTGCAAAAGTTTTTCTTTGATTAGCTTCCGAAAATTTTCATCTCCTGCTACGCCTTACATTTTTAGCTCTTTATGAAGTGTACCAAGTGTCTCCTCTGCTTCGACTGCCTTGGCATCCATCATATTATTTTCGGGAATGAAAAAATTTTGAATACACTTTTCTTCGACACATGTAATTAGTTTTGATAATAATCTGTCCATACATGCCAGTAGATTCTGTGGCTGCCAGAAGGTACTAGCAGTTTCTTCAATTAGCCAAAACATTGCTGAATTAATGAAATAGGATGAAAATAGATCTGGAAATTTAGGATAAATGAATGCATGAAAAAAGAGTTTCATACACTCAATGCAAGCAATCTGAGTGCCGTTTAATGACCAAATAAGAAGACGTTCCGCCTTGGAAAATGAAATTCTCCATTCCAGCTCCAAATCTGTCCCACGCGAAAGGCGATGCCCTATAGGTACTAAATTGCAGCCAACCGCCTTAATCTCCTCAATCAATTCTTTCGTTGGCCAGTTAAAATTCCTCTTTCTTTCGATCCACTCTTTGGCGACTTCTGGCCACTCACCCCTGAGACAAAGCACAGTATCAACTTCTGCCACATCCTTATCAGCAGCATATCTAGCGACAGTAGATGGACCATGAGAAGAAATCTCATTCTTCAATCCTTGAAGTGGAATTACCTTTTTCATATGATTATCCCAGTATTTCTTAACAAGAATGTTTGATAGGTATTTAGAGTTATCTTTACCAAAAGTTTCGCAAAGAGATCGGAGCCCATCTTCAATGGAGGCAAATTCACTCAAATCATTCCAATCGCCTTCCAAGATTTTAACTCTTGTGTAGCCCGAATGAACTTCATCTGTATCCATAACTACATATACCACTGTATTGTCACTTTTTAATCAATCTGCCCTTCATTAGAAAGTGTGAGTATCCCACCAGCTTCATACGTAAGATCAGTGTCAGACTGTATACTTGATATACCTTCTGCACGGCTTCCTGAGTAGAATAATGGTACCTTCACAATTTGATTAACAACAAAATTTATAAGCTTTGTTCTCATTACACGTTTTCTACTATATTCTATTGTTTGTTTAACATATTCTACACTCTCAGTCTCCATCTTGTAAACTGGATCGAAATTTTAAGGCGTATAAAGCTCCATGTTATTGTATAGTTTTTCTTCCTCAGTTCGTCGGGATATTTTGCATGCAGGATTCCAGAGAGCCTATTTACATCATATAAATCAGTGCTTCTTACTTTAGTATTCTGTATTACCAAATGATGAATAATTTATTTTCAAAGAATTTTAAACAGTACATTGGATAAAACTATATGATTAAATTTTCCATCTTCCATATATGTCTCCAGTCATAGCCGCTTTTAAATTTCTGCTCAGTTATAATTCAATTCGTAAATACGAGATACAAACTTGATTCCCATTCCAGATCAAAGAGTTTTATCTCCTCAGCGAATGTTTCGAAATAATCACATTCTATCCAGATCTAAATCGACTGTTAGGCTTTATAGATTAAAACAGCTCACCATGTATGTAGTTTCGTATGCATGTATCTCTTTATAATGGCTTAGACAACAGTTCCACAATATTTCATAAAATCTTTGACAATAGTACTGACTAAAGGTTTGTTCATGTGCGTCAAGTTCATTCACACTCGACAGAGTCTTTTAAATTTGTCATTGATTCTAAAGGTTTTCTTTATTCACAATATTTAAATGGAGGAACTTCAAATTATTTTATATTGAAAGACGGACTGGATTCCAGGTAGATAATCAATGTTTAACCTGACTTACTTGTGATATTGTGGAATGAATGTCTTCGTGGAATTGTTATTATACAGTTGGGAAACATTTAAAGGACATAATTTCTGTCAGATAAAAGATCGTAAGTAGTATAGTTTGGCATTTGATAGTCTTTGTGAACCCCATGTAAAACATTGTGGATTCTAGAGACAAGATGGGAAACTCTGTGTTCAAAATATCCATAGGTTTAAGGTAACGAGTCTTTTTTAGAGGACAAGGCATTATTATAAGATGATGGAAATGATTGGCTACGAAATTTAGAAGTCTCTTTAGCATGACCAGTGATTATAAGGTCAGTGGAAATTAATATAGGCCTCCATGTTTGTAAGATTCTGGTGACAAACTGAACCCTTTGTTAAAAATGTACATAGGTTTAATATTTGCTTTGACTGTTCAATACACAGTGAACTAAAACCCGTAACCTCCACTCATACCATCGATATCCCTACACTTACTAACACACATCTTTTGTTGACTGACCAGCATCCATAATTACTTAACAATACAAGTAGGAGTATTTGTGTGTGTGTGTGTGTGATTTAGATTTTTAACGTAGCTTTAACAATGTTTTCAGTAATATCGCTACGATGTCTGCAGTGTGACAGTTTACAGTGATGTCTAGCGCTTGGACATCATGCCGCAGACATGTAACATAAGTCTTTGGTATGACTCGGCCGGGGTTTCGAACCCACCACCCCCGCATTCGAGGCGGACGCTCTAACCACTAGGCCACCAGAGCGGTACAAACAGAAATAGAAAGCATTAGGAGTGTACAATACAATATAAGTCCATGATATAAGTCCATGCTAAAGAAAGTCAAGTCATTATCCCTTTTATAACTTCCCTATCATCACTTTAAACAAACCTCGTATCCTGTTAACCATAATTATAATAATACTGTCCATTAGAGTGAAAGAGCAACAATAGACGAAAAGAAAACTAAGTACACTCACCCAAGAACAAGGATCTGTCGTTTTTCAAAACACAAAACTACCCTTTATAAATCATGTTGTTTAGTCCAAGAGCTAGTTGGAAATTTAGAATTCGAGTTATTCTAAATTTATGAGTCTCACTAAAAATACTGGCACCTACTTGTATTCTAAACATATGGAGTATAAAGTTAAGCAAATTTTAAGTCATCAGCTTTTTGGTTTCTTTTTTCTGTTGCATATTTAATGAGTTACTTAGTCGACTTTACTCAAGGTAAGTTAATTTGTGATAATTTTGTTTGTAGTTTCAATGGATAATGTAATTCACAGAAATCAAAATATTCACGGTGTGTAACTGGCATAGGTGTTTCTGCTGTTTCTTTTATTTGTCTTGTATTCTGTTGCATATACAGGGTCTCTTTGATGAAAGAAGTCGTTGCCTTACAATTTTGTTAACACGTTCTCATGAGCGCCTTGTCACCGATCATAATAGGTATGTTTATTACGTTCCTGGATACAACGTTTTTCTTTTCTTTTAGAACTTTGACTTTAGTTTCTCCTGTCAAATTCATAATTACTATGTAATAAAGTGAGCAGGAATTAAATGTATTGTCCGCAATCGAAATTGAATTATCGAATGAGGTGTGATGTTTCTATTGCAAATTAATTAATTGGAATTAAAATGACAGAAGGAAGACAATTGTTAAGTAAAGTTATGCTGAATATTTGTGGGGAATCTGGTTCAAGGTCTTCTATTGCCAAAGGCCGATCACTTGGTTGATTTATTAGTCCATAGGTTGATTGTTGTTGTGGTGGTGTTTAACGCCATATTTCAGCACACGATAGGCTATACATGGCGGCCAGTAATAATGGTGGAGGAAGAACCCGAGAATACCCCGGAAAGAACCACCGACCCACGAGAAGCTACTGGCAAGCTTTCTCGCATACCCACAATGGCTGAATCAGAGACTCGAACCGGCGCAGACAGAGGTGAGATGGCAGTGATCCGTAACGGAGAGCGCTTTAGACCACTCGGCCACTCAGGGCCCTCCATAGGTTGAAGAGTATACGGCTGCCTGGAGACAATTGGCATATTTGGACTTTCTTTGGACAATCATAATTTAATATCAGGACACCATTGTAAGGATTGAAAGGGACAAGGGTAAAGGTAATTTTAAAAATATCCATAAGTTTAACATAGTGGACTTATATGATCTCTAAGGGAAATTCATCATTGACATTATAAGGATTGATTTTCTTTGGTTTATAGGGTCTCTGGCGGGAAATGCAATGTTAAAACTATCTATAGGTTTTGCGTAGGAGAGGCATGTATGGTCAAACGGGAATTCACTTCACATCTTAATGAGGAAACATGTATAGGTCCAATAGAAATGTAATGCTAAACTGACCAGTCTTCTAACTTGCTTGTAGAATGACCTTATCACAAGATACTACATGCCTGCACGTTTTTTTACAATCTGTCTGTTTAGATAGTTCAGATAAGCCAATCACACCCCTAATGTTACTATGTTACTACGTCGGTATGCTTAAGATATTTACCCCATTTTGTGAATATGCAGATTCGATCATTTCCTGTTACTGATGAAAAACGGCCAGGCACTGGATTTCCTGCTTTAGTTCTAATGACGGAATAATTGCCTTCACATTTTATTTCATCTGGGAGTGAGTTCCTGACACGAAAAGGAGCACGTAGGTATGAGGTCTCAGTTATTTTGATTCTGGCATTTCTTCGGCAAAATGAATCCTTTTGCAAAGATTATACCTGTTGGTCTCAACAATCAGTGATTGTAAAGACCATAGTGTGTTTCAAGTTAGCCATTTTCATCACTGAACGGATAAGTATAATTAAATTGTATGTTACTTGCATGGAATGATGAGTATTATCGAGCTGTTATAAGTCAGTGAGCTTGTTATTGTCGGACACATTCATGGATAAACCTAGTTATTTTCATGATAATCTCGTTCGGGACTTCTGATGAAATGATTTAACATGTGACGAAGTGAATTCACGTGAGATCATACGTAATGTATATAACTGCATTCGTACTTAACCATGTCTCGTGTAGTACACATCTCTAGTCATTACATTTTTAGCTGATTTTAGATGGGAAGACATCGATCTTTATGGGGTTTCCCCTAACACATATACAAATCACCTTTACGAGATATTATGATGTGTCAGTTGTTTATTTTAAGTGACATGCAAAGTGAACTGTGAGATTAGTGTAACAGTGTAGTGTATATTTGGCATTATTAGCGCTAAAACAATACAAAAGGATAAGCTGGTTGTTTTGTAAGTAGTATTGCAAATTGATCCCCATCCACTAACTCTGTACACAAATGTATTGTCATAAATTAGTTTGGTGCCTGTTCTTCTATTCTGGAATTAAGAATGTCAAGATAATTACATAAGCCATCAGTGCTGGTAAAGTTGGATATGTTCCTTTTTATTTATTTTTTCTTTAGCATTGTGTTCAGATTGATATAAAACACTGTGCTAAATACAACAGAAACAATTGCGCATGCATCATCGATATATTTAGCTAATGCGTCTTCAAGTCGACGCCAGCATAAGATACATAGTACGAAAAACACGTATATCCTTAAATCTAGATCCGCACACTACTCCGAAACTTGTTATGCCGTACTGAAGTCTAAGTGCACAATCGGTTAATGAATGAAACGATCAATAACAGTAAGAAATGCTAAAATACCAACTTAATTGCCATAAAGTACTGAGGACAGATGTAAATAAAACTCTTGTTGATAATACAGCTACATCAAACTAGTATGTAATATAAAGCAGTTGAAACTGATACGGTATATATATATATATATATATATATATATATATATATATATATATATATATATATATTCACTTTCTTTTAAAAAGTTGTAAAGTGATCTACATCAGCAAACGACTTACGGATTACACTTTTGTTTCTTGGAAACAAAGCCATGATTGTAAAATGTCAGTCGTAGGCTTATAAGAGTTAAAATGATAGCATTGATCCCGTCAAGAGCCAGCGTTTTGATATTTAAAATAATCTTTTTGTTACTGTTTGGCGTTTTCTTTGTTCTGTTTTGTTTTCTTGGGGAGAGGGTTTCGAGTGAAATCACCGTTTCATTTACTATTTCTAAAGTCCAATTCAAAATACGGCATAGATGGACATAATAATATGAAATCATCAATTTACCTGAGTATCAAATTCCCTGCTTTTGCAAAATATATGACTTTAGCATCAGTGTATTAAATATGTCTCTGATTGTGATTGTGATTTCTAATTTTCATTGTTAGATAATTAATCGTTGGGTGTTTATATTTTCATTTTGTACCCAGGCATTATAGCATAAAGACAGATGCCTGTCATTTCACCAAGGATCTATAGTATATATCATTAGTAGAGTTATATAGGTATCGTTGTCATTAAGTTGTGATGATACAAAGCTAGTTTATTCACTATTGTTCTGTTTGCACGCTCCGTCCATCGGCAAGGTTGGGACCTCATTGGAATAATTTTGATTTTGTTTATGTCCCAAATTTTACAAATTTCTCCAGGAACTTGAGACTCAAAGTTTGACCCCTAAAGTGAGTGCATCTGCATACATACCCCACGAACAGAGGTAAATATTTAAAATAGCGTGGTTGCAACAGTCCTTGTTTCTTGTTATCCTGCTTATTACTTACATGCATTTCAAGTATAGGCATTTCATTCTTACCAGAAATTGTCTCGCACCCGTCGGAATTGAGTGCATCGGCGAGAAATATTTGCCTTTCTCTAGATACAAATCCGCAAGTTTTATGTCGGTATCGAACGATCTGGTGCCTACATCCATCGACATAAGCTACACTCTCCTTATGTAAACCATACTTGCATGTATCACTCTAAGACAGTCAACAATATAGAGCATTGGCTTTAGATTGTACACGGCAAGCACGGTACTCTATGTCTAGATCATACATAGATAATATTTTTCTATACCTAGATTACAGACATTCTAGTCTTGTAAAGCTTACGAAGTATCCAAAGGAATCAGTTAGCAGAGCATTGCTCGTGGCAAAATAGCGGCGTTCTGTTTTACGAAAACAATTACTGAAATCGGATCAGACTCTTCCTTCCCATTATGTACTTGATATAATACTGCTCATATAATATAACTACTTACATCTGTATTTGATCGCAGTGTATCTGCTTTAGTTGAAATGTCAATATGTGTGCATTGATTAACATACTTCAGACCAATGAAACATACAACTCTACCAATGAGTGTGTGAGGAGGTGTTGTAATGTTTGCAATTTCCTAGACGAATTTTAGATGATAAAAGTAAACCACTAGAAAGCTCCTAAACTGTTTTATTGTTTTGGAACGGGCCATTCTGCCTTGATTGTATTGTATTCAACTGAAGCACTCTACAAACAAAATACAGACTAGGAAAGTACAATTTTGTTGAATAATATACAACTTTGTGAACTTAGCTTCGGACTGAATTCTTCCAGTCGTTTCAATACCTTGTCGACATTAGGTATGTGGGACTGAAGAGTGTTGGCACCACTAATATAATATCGTATTGATGTGCCAGACATATTTCAAAATGAGGTATCTGAATGCCCTCTCCATCAAATGTTCAGAGGTCGCCATTCTGCTACAACATGTAAATGGCATAACTGTAAAATCCAACAGTCCTGTAGAAAATGCAGTTTTACAGCCATCGTCTTTAAATAAACTAACTTGATATAAACCGTGCTTAAGTCTCATAGACTTTATCCAGATAGATCCAAACGTGGCATCTAGATATTACCTGTTTTAGGCAATGGCCGACTATATTTGACAGAAATGTCATCAAATCTACAATAATTGCAATGACCCATCAAGCTTAGTCACTATGACGACATGACTATACCAAGGCAAGGCATAACTTTTATTTTACATTGCGCAAGCGGACTGCAAATCTTTTGTCTCTCTACTTTGTTTAGAAGGTGTGTAAGGTAGGAGTTTTGGTTAGATGGGTTTTGAATTCCAACTATCAATTTTGTGGTCAACAAGGATAACATGATTGATATTATATTGGTTCTTATAGAATACAACAACTCTTCCAGTTTCTGTTTCAGATTGTTTTTGAAGTATTCAGAACTTGTTTCAAAGAAGCCCATTAGAGAAGCGTGGATGCCATTTCGGTTTTCGCATATTGGTATCTTATTTAAAGAAACCTATCTTATCACTTCATATTTCATGCGTTCAACCTAATTCCTTTTTATTTCCCAAATTTGGTGCTTTATTGGATTGGTAGAACTGTAATTTTAGTTATCACATTTTTATGTATTATCTATGACGTGATTTTCTATCTTCAC
The DNA here is from genome assembly GCA_028554795.2 of Sinohyriopsis cumingii. Taxonomy (NCBI): domain Eukaryota; kingdom Metazoa; phylum Mollusca; class Bivalvia; order Unionida; family Unionidae; genus Sinohyriopsis; species Sinohyriopsis cumingii. The sequence goes on along the minus strand of CM068838.1, from coordinate 109,537,467 downwards.
TGGACATCTAACATTCATTGGGTCTACTATTGCCTTTGCCACAACAAGGCTACAATTTTCTATCAATATAATAAAGACTCTAAATTTCTAATTTCAAACTTTGAAATGTCATCATTAAGTTTTCCTGATAACACTGCTTCCGTTCCAGAGGTATCTCAACATACTCCTTCAATACAATACTACACCAAACCAGACATACCTTTTGCAGAACAAAGTATTTTCCCTTTGCACATAGAACCTGACTCAGTGTAAAACATATCTTCCTCCATAACGGAGCACGAGGGAGTTCTAATCAAAGACCAAAACATAACCTATAGCGCAAGTTAGCGAGGTACCCTTACAAAGGTAAGAGAGAAATGGCATCGTCAGTGACGACAGAGTGAGATAGAGAGAGTGATCCATTTTTCTAATTAACTTACCTATTTGGTGGAATATTATCTATCGGAAAAATGGGATTCACACATGCCCATGATCTATAAGCGAGTTCTCTAAATTCTGAGAGCGCGATAAAACTATCAAGTGGTGTATCACCCTTTTGTGCTTCAAGAAGATCGATAACCATGATCCCAACATGGATTATGTCAGTAAATGAGACTTAGGGGGGAAAATAGCCTTCTCCATAATAAGTAGATTTATCATCATTTGCTATGATAAAGGTTGCATTTACAGGTGAAATGAAATTCATGGAAAAGGCTGGCACAAAGTCTGGTCCTTTTCTGGTGATTTGAAATAATTTTATTTTCCTGCTCATCTGTACTTCCTTTTCCCTATAGTTTCCTTAGCGCTATCCATGTACCTTCTTTAATAGCTCTCTTGACACCTGAATACTTGTTCATATTTTAATAATTAATTTCTCTTAGGCACCAAATGACAATTGTTTTACCATAATCTCTCTTTATTATTTTGATTAAACTGGTCACGTCTTGCCTTATTGTAATAATAATTAATAATCTCCCCAGGTGTGGAATCGGTTTGAAGAGGTCCCATTGGAGTCATCAGTTTCTAACACATGCTTAGCGTTTTAGAAATTTACAATATTTTTGGTGAGTATGTGAATGCATGGTGTTAGGAGACTAATTCAGTTGCTGTTATCATCTCTTTTCAAATAAAGTTAGCAGTGCTGATGATCTAAACATATTTCTTCATCAGAATTGTAACCTGATGACACCACAAAAGAGGATAGAAAGACTGTGCGTCTTTAACAATTTTCAGGCTTTCAAGAATAGAAGAAGATTTTATGAAGAAAAATTTAATAATGACGGCATAGCCGTCCATATAACAATCAATACAAACTTTATTATCGGTGAGTAATTCATTTAATTGCCTAATATTCCTAGATTCGGATTAAAGTTTACAGACATTATTATTAATTAGTGCTCATCGATGTATAGAGAAAATTCATAGATACATGTAAATATAACAAGAAACAAGAAAAGAGGATTTAATTTTGGTCTTTAGGAGAAACTTGCAAGATACTGAAATACTAAGGCTATATCGATTGAACAATATTCAAATGAGTACACCATACGATAGCTAAAACAATGCCGTTTAATGAAGCTAATTGAAACATTCAACGTTTTCTGATCTTCATTTCCAGTTTACAGCTGATAATAATTTTTATGAAAGCCACTGACTGATTAATTGCAAGTGAATATAATGAAAGAACAATTCAACCGTATTGAAAGCTACCGAGAAATTAATGTGACATTACTGTCTATGTAAATTCACCCCCAAGTAACTGCATAAACCTTGGCTGACTATCAAATTAATACATTAGGTCTTTTTATTAATTCAAAGTGTTAATATTTATTGTAAGTGTGCTTGGAAAATGGCAAGGACACACAATCTGTGATATATCACTTACAAAATCTATACTATAGATACGAGATCACTTGAATACAATTTCCTCCGTGTATAATAACTACTCCTTTGTTTCCATCTTCGAGGATGCCAGGGTCTACTCAGAAATGTTGTTTGCCTTTGCACATGAATTCAGTTTATATTAACGCAAAAGCTACATCCTTCCAAAACGCATTTAATTATCTTTGAACTCATTTTACTAAGGCAACATTATGTTGCGTTAATAATTTGAAAAACTGAACTGTAGCATAACTACGAATTATTGTAATGCTCAAACAGAGCTAGAGGAAAGCGGTCAATCGATTTAGATTCTAATGTTTACAATATCTGCTAATAGAAAGTTTACTGGTCTCCATGCGCTCATTTAATATACTTCATTGATAAATTCAGTCGTCACTTATCGAATATTAACGTGTTTCGTATGACTGTAAAATCGCTATTGCATGGAGTATATGTCGAGTTTAAATGGCAAACGTGGTAGTTCATTTGATAGTTTTTCGGATTCCTAATATTATATTGTCGGTTCAATTCCCACCCAGGTCATGCCAGGTCAGATGCCGCAGCAATGCTTTCAGAAAGAAACTTGGTTTTTTTAGTTTCGCGGTATGGTATAGCCAATAAGGCATTAAAAGTGACGTTCAAACCAAAATTATAAAACGAAATATATTTTGAAATATTATGACATCATTCAGTTTTTATAAAAACTTTCTCTGTCGAATATTTCTTTGGCAAATTGGGTAAAACCACTTCAGGATCAAAGTGATATTGTTTCATACTGCTACGTTATGTACATGATGTTGATATCTTCGAACACATGTGAGCTCATAACAGAACAGAACTTAATTTTGCCACTTAAGGTCTAATGAAAGACATATTAGATTAAGTACAAATACAAACAATTATTGGTAGTGATATAGATTATCGAAGAGGGTATGGTACAAAGAAATAATTTAATAAATATGTCGGACAATATGTGGGTGACAGACATACAAATTTTGAATTAATATGGGAACAGAATGTCTTACATATCAGTTCTAAAATTGTCTTGCTATGATCTGTAAATTTAGATTTGTGTTATTTGCAAATTAATACAGTTGTATGTTTTAACATGTTTGAGATTCTTAGTATCATTTGTATAAGTTGCTGGTATGACTTGGCCGGGGTTCGAACCCGCGACCTCGAGCTTTAACCACTAGGCCACTGGCGATGTCTGTTCAGGAAGTAAGACATTGTCCACCGCTAACCCCACTATACATATCAGGGGCGACGTCTTACACAGTAGGACTGGGGTACCGGTGCTATTTTGTACATTTAGCAACCTTAATGCTACATTAGTCAATCCTTCAAGCATTAATTTCTAATTTCCGAAACAGTAATGGAGCCCGTTCCTCTAAAATTCAGTTCTTTACTGACCACTTAATTTGGCCTTCAAATGGGACAACTACTTAATTCATGTACATAATTTAAGATTCAAATAAAGCTAGTCTTCATAATACATTAAACACTGCATATGTAATTAAAACTATGTACTATTCATTTGATTCTACAGAAAATATGGATAAGGAATCTCAAGGTAGAAACAATAATTTTACTGTTATGACAATGTGTGCCCTTCCTTACAGAGAGGCTGAGTTCTCAATAGAGTCCTTTGACCATTAATTCTAAAATCTTACGGGTATTTTATTATATGCGTGTTCTCAAAGTTTGTAATCTAAATCGTTCCTAACACTACCCTATATAAGTTTTGATAGTGCAGTTAAATTAATGTGCTTTATATATGAGAATTTGTGGTCTAAAAAAGAGCAGATACTATAACAGTATCATCCTGCCCCATTTTCATAATGCACTGTTTTGACCCAAAGTCAAAGGCCCAGTTCTCTAGAGAATGAATCTCAATGACAAAAAATATACAAGGCATAAAACAAAATCCATTTCACTAATTAACCTGTTTTGAATCAGTAAAGTTCTCATCAAAGTCCTATGTAACTATTTCGATGAGGCAAACCAATCTCCGCCTAAAACAGTCAGCTATCAACATGTGATAGCAATGTGACAGACAGTGAACACCTACATCAGTTAACACCTTAGAATAATGTAACGAATTCTGAAGTTCTAAGAGGAGCTGCTGTAAACAATTTTTTAATATGGTTCTTTGTAATTGTCCATTATTTTTTTTAAAAATGGTTCATATGATAAATCTGATAGACTACTGTTAATTTACTAACAAGTAATCAATTTTATTATAATACTATCATTATTTTAGCCAAATTTTATTAGTTTTTACTTTTGAGACAAAAGCTCTCCCAAATCAAAATTATGATAAATATTAGAAAATCATTATGAATGATAATGTGCGTTTTTGTCTCATTTTCCCTGTAAACCTGAGTTTTCTACGTTCTTCTGATGTTACTCTAAAACAATATTTCCTACTGGCTACTGGAGCATAAATTATGACAGTGGCACGGGGAGTAGTAGATTTGTGTGAAGTGCAACTAATTATCATAACTGGTAGTGCGGGAGTCATATATTTATGGTCAAACGTCACCTAGCTTTGTGCGCGCATACATATATTTATGGCACAGGACGGTGACGTCTAAGAATGTCCACTCTAGACCAACCATTAACCCACTCTTTGACAAACATCGAGAAATGAAGGCTGTCATCAATGTCACTTTCTGTAAAGATCGACTCTCTGGCAAGCACGGTCCTAATTAAACCCGACAGCTCTTGTATCTCCTCACACAGGAAGACTTCAAATCACCTAACCTGGCTGTTCTGATTGGACAGTTTCTACGTTGGTGCAACATCTCCATATCAACGTCTAAATCAGACACATTTCTGGGAGACTCAGTCATGTCTTGGCCGACATTTAATCCAATAGAGGTTTGAAGTCCTTCATAAAGAATATTCTTCAATCGGATCCGTGCACTTTGTGGGCGTCAGATGATCGACTTTTTTGTAACAAGGTGGAATTCATCCATCTTCATCCCGTTTGGCTTATGGTTCATAACTTCAATCGTGTTCAAGATATCTTTAAGAAGTATCGTAGACATATCAGACAAGTGGTCTGGATATTGTTACACGAACAGGGGTATTTACTTGACCGAGCGGTTATCAAACCCTGGCGCGATTCTCGCTAGAAGTCATACGTTTACCCCAACTTTCCAAAGACTTCCATACAACTTCAGTTAGAAAGCCCGACGTGTCCATTCTATACTTAAATTTTATTCTAATTAATGTAAGAACACAGATAAAACAACCTGCCAAATATCTATCAACCGCACATCTGCATGGTTTATCTTCATCATGTTTCTGTACCGCCAACCATTCACGCCTTAGAAAATAAACGTGTATACCCTAACACTGGGAATTATTTTAACTCCGCCACCTTAGGCCAGTCAATGTATGTTTTCCAGGCACATTTCGCCAATATAACTGCACTACATTTGGCCACATGGCGACATAAACGGTATCTGCCAGGTCCCTTCTTATTTATTCCCTTGTGTAATTTACCGGTTTCCTACCGTAAATACTGCCACTGCAATCCATCACCAATGTACACCACCAGATTTTAATATGGACTATCTTACGACAGGAACATTCATTCGATTTTGGCCGGAATTCACTACTAGTGAACTATGGCATCATGAAAACTCACAAACACTTCACTCCTTGACGTTTGTTTCTAACAATTGGCTAATTATTTCGGGCTAGGAATATTTCCATTGCGCCAAATTCCAATAAACACACAAGTAAACACACAAATCGAAGAATTCCTTAAAATGGGGCGCTATAACCAAAAGTGCATAATCCATATGTCAACCAAGACTGTTTCTGACATCATAGTATATATATATATATATATATATATATATATATATATATATATATATATATATATATATATATATATATATATATATATATATATATATATATATATATATATATACATATAGTGACGTTTGCACGCTTTGGGGTGGGGTTCTTCCAATATATTTTAATTAAATTATGATGAAAGTTCCACCCTGGCTCGTGAGGTTAGAAAGTTAAATTAGTGACGAGGTAGATTTACAGCTCTGAGCCCCCAGTCAGCAATACCGACGGCTAAATTATAGAGAACACGAAGATGAAATTCAATCAATAACAATTTAATAAATTCGATAATTTAAATGATTGATTTATTGATTTATTGATTTTTTAACGGCGCATCAGCACTGTTAGACTATTTAGCGCCAAACAAAGTGTTATTTCTATAATCTTTTAAAACTTATAAAAGGTTCTATATCGACCAACGATTAAAAACCCTAAGATGGTAACGGTCAACGGGAGATGTAAACGTTCTATGTTAATGAAAAAGTATGAAAAGGTATTAAAATGGGACGGTATATATATTGCATAAAACTGCACAAGGTGATAGCATAAAAGTCAGAGTTTAGAATAAATATTTACGGCTTTCAGGAACTCTATAATATGAATGATGTTTATAGTATCAAAAAGTTATTTCATGTCATGGACTATGTAATAACGATCGCGCGTAGGTTGCAGGTCAAAGCACTCTATCATAAAGTGCTTGACAGTGAATGGCTCATTACAAGAAACGCACTCTGGTGGGTCTTCACCTTTTAGTATGTGGGAGTGGGTGATATGAGTATGACTAATTCGGATTCTTGCAATGACTATCTCCTCTCTACGAATGGTTCTGTAGGAAGGAGTCCATTCTCCTAGAGTTGGCTTGATTGCATGAAGTTTGTTATTTACAGCATCATTCCATGATGCCTGCCACTTCTGACGTAAGAACTTTCTGATACAAGGTTTAAAATCAGTATACAGTATTTTAAAATCAGATGGTTCTTCAGTAAGGGCCATTTTAGCAGCGCGATCTGCTTTTTCATTACCTTTAATAAAAATGTGGCTAGGTAACCAGCAGTATATTATATTGTGGGAGACACTCAGCTCGGTATTTTTGACGAGTATGTTTTTCAATAATGGGTTCTCCAGTTTTCTATTGTGTAGTGACTGGAGTACTGATAGCGAGTCGGAGAAGATGATACTGTTTAAAATATGTTTCTTTTCTATATGTTGCAGAGCAAGGTCTATTGCTCTGATTTCGGCTGTAAATATTGATGCTCCATTTGGTAAGCGAACTTGCGTTGTGTGATTTCCACAAACAAAGTCTGCAGCAGCCTTTTCCTCATCCTTTGATCCATCAGTGTAAATTCTGGTGTAGTTTTTAAATTCGGTGAGGAGTTCATGGTAAGAGTTGTGGAAGATATAAGGGTTTGTTTCGGATTTTTTTTCCATCGTGTAGCGTAAAACGTACTTTTGGTTGTTTAATTAGCCAGGGTGGTGTTTCGAAGATGGACGTTTTCTGAATTTTAGAAAGATCTATATTTGTAGTGTCATGGCTGGGTGATATTCTAATGACAAAGGAAGGTATGGCGTTTGGTTTATTTTCGTATAAAGTTTTGTATTTGGGTTGAAAAACAGCCGAAAAAGCAGGATTCAGAGGGTTTGATTTTAATTTGAGAGCATACTGTGCGGAAAGCTTTTCTCTACGATGTGATAACGGTGGTTCATTCGTCTCAGCTAGAAGGCCTTCACACGGGGATGTTTTAAATGCTCCCAGAGCCAGTCTTATTCCCTGATGATGAATTGCATCAAGCATTTTAAGATATGACTTTCAGGCTGAACCATACACAACGCAACCATAGTCTAGTTTGGAAGGAATAAACGTTCTATATAAATTCAGGATGACTTTTCTATCAGCACCCCAGTCAGTGTGCCCTACTACTTTAAGTAGGTCAAGTGCATTTAAGCATTTGGCTTTCAAGTTTTTTAGGTGTGGAATAAAAGTCAGTTTTCTGTCGAAGATAATACCCAAAAATTTTGTTTCCTCCACAACTGAAATAGGTGTTCCGTCCAGCGTGAGTTTAGGTTCATCGTGGTGTCGTCGTAATTGACAGAAATGCATACATACCGTTTTCGATTTCGAGAATTTGAAACCGTTCGTACTAGCCCAATTTTGAATCTTGTTGATATTTTGCTGTAGTTGTCTTTCAATTGTATGCATGTGCTTTGATCGATAACATATGAGAAAATCATCAACATATAATGAGCAATCCACACCAGGAGTCAAACACTTGCTGATGTTATTAACTTTGATATTGAAAAGTGTCACAGATAAAATACTGCCCTGGGGCACACCCATCTCTTGCTCATGCAAATCTGAGAGAGTAGAGCCCACTCGTACCTTGAATTCTCTGTCGGAGAGGAAGTTGGATATGAAAGAGGGCAGACGGCCTTTTAGACCTAGATCGTGCAGGTCTTTTAGTATCCCGTACTTCCATGTTGTGTCATAGGCCTTTTCTAAATCAAAGAAAACCGCTACTAAATGTTCTTTCTTGACAAATGCATCGCGAATGAATGTTTCTAATCTAACCAGATGATCGTTGGTGCTCCGTCCATAACGAAAGCCCATTTGGAAAGGAGATATTAAATTCTTAGTTTCCAGGTACCATACAAGCCGAGAATTGATCATTCGTTCCATTGTTTTGCACATGGAGCTTGTGAGTGCAATAGGTTGATAGTTGATAGGATCTTCGCTATCTTTACCTGGTTTGGGAACTGGTATTACTGTTGCTTCTTTCCATATTTTAGGTAGGTTACCAGTAATCCATAAATCATTGAAGAGTTTCAAAAGAGAGGTTAAAGATGATTCTGGAAGATGTTTTAAAAACTGGTAATGTATTTTGTCAGGCCCAGCGGAAGTATCATGGGCCTTGTCTAAAGCCTCCATAAGTTCTGATAGTGAAAACAGTTGGTTGTAGCTTTCCGAGTTGTTGGATGTGAATTTTAAACGTGACTTTTCTTTTTGAGTTTTCAATTTTTGGAAGGCTTCGGAATAATTAGATGATGACGAATTTTTAGAGAATGTATCAGCAAGAACAGTTGCTATGTCACGTTTGAGCTACGATTGTTATTGTTCACTTTTAGATGTCGGAAAGAATTGTGTTGTCTCTTTCCGTTTATTTTGCGGATCGCGTCCCAAACTTTCTTAATTGAGGAACGAGAGTTTAAAGAGGAAACATATTTCATCCATGATGCTCGCTTACTTTCTTTGTTTGTGCGGTGAGCTTTGGCCTGGAGAATACGATATTTACTTAAAGTCTCGGGCGTCGGATGATTGTTAATTTTTTTCAAGGCTTCTCGGCGTTGCCGTATGACTTCCTTACATTCCTTAGTGAGCCAAGGTTTTAGGGTTGTTTTACAGTTTGTTGAGGACTTGGGGATAGATTCTTCTGCAATGTCGGTTAAAATAGATGTAAAATGCTGAATGGGGTCGTTAACATTGAAAACTGTATCCTCATTCAGCCTAGTTTTACAGAGTGTTTCGAACTTGGCCCAGTCGGCCTTCTTTAAATTCCATTGTGGAATTACGTCATCAATTGTAGAATTATGATTTACAAGGGAGACTGGGAAGTGATCGCTGCTGTGAAGGTCATCAGCGACCTTCCATTAATAGTCCAAAAGCAGCGAAGGAGAACAAATTGTCAAATCGATGCATGTGTATGTACCCGTGCCTGGGTGTAAATATGTAGGTGTTTTGGTATTATATAGACACAGATCGTGTCTAGAAATAAAGTCTTCAGCTTTGTGACCTCTGTCACTTATATGATTTGATCCCCATAAAATGTTATGGGCATTAAAATCCCCGAGTAAAACAAAGGGTGCGGGAAGCTGTTGAACAAGATTGTCGAGTTCGCTTGGTACTAGGTTAGTGTTTGATGGTAAATAAATAGAGCAAAGTGTAATCACTCGATGTAGAGTGACGCTTACAGCAATGGCTTGTAAATTGGTATTTAAATGAATGAAGCTATGAGGAGCTCTGTTGTTCACAATAACAGAAACTCCTCCTGATGCCCTATCAACATTTGGAGAGCAGGTGTTAAACAGGGAGTAGTTTTTAAATGCGATATTGTCCGTATCTTTCAAGAATGTTTCTTGAAGGCATAGTACCGCAGGATTATGTTCGTTTAAAAGCAGGAGAATATCATTGTAATTTGCTTTAAGTCCTCGACAGTTCCATTGTATGATAGTGTTTTTCATTATAAATTTAAATTAAAGATTGTGGAGCTAGGTTAGACCTTTCGCAGAGGGAATTTGTTTGGTTATTTCTCTGGAGGAAGTACGGGGGTGAATTTTTTGTTGTTAGGTCTGGAGCTGCCTTGAGCGCATAGAGCAGATTCTTCTGCATCCATGCTCTCAATGTCTCCAAACCTGTTATATAGTTTGATGGGGTCATCTGACCCCTTTTGTTGTCTGTTTCCGTGAGACTTTTTACTTTTTGGTGATTTCGGTGGTTGGGTATTATTAAATGTAGTCTGAGTAGATGCCGTGTTTTTCTGAGCTTGGTAATGGGGGGTGTTTGAATTTGGTGTTGAATCGGGTGCTTCTGTTTGTGTTTGAGCGTCCTTCGTTGTTTTAGGATTGCTCTTCACTACAGTGGAGAAGGATGGGCCAGGATGGGCTGTTTTCGCCTGTACAAGTTTTCTGGCTTCTGGATAGGGAATATTATTTGTGTATTTTACCCTCTGAGTTTCCTTCTCTTGTTTCCAGGTATCGCAATCCTTGGAATTTGCGTGGTGCTCTTTTCCAAAGTTGACACAATGCGGAGTTGTTCTACAGTCAGCTTCCTGATGAGAATTTTCTCCGCATCGGCCACATATTTGGGTTTTAGAGCAGCGGTCTTCGTGATGGCCGTATTTTTTGACACTTATAACATCGAAGGGGGTTGGGAATGTAGATCTCAACCTTCACTTGCAAGAAGCCAACTTGACCACTTTGGGTACTGTTGGCTTGTTGAAAGTGAGAACTATGGTGTTGGTGTCCTGTAGGTTGTTATTACGTTTAATACGTATTCTGCGTACTGCAGTGACACCTTCATTTTTCATTCCTTCAATGATATCTGCGTCGGTGACTCCAGCCAAGTCACGACAGCGAATCACGCCTTTGGACGTATACAGTGTGGTGTGAGCGAATGAGGTCACTGGAATATCGACGAAAGTTTTTATTTTCTTGATATTGTCTGTCTGACCTCGTCGTTCACACTCCACAAGAAGGCAACCCGATTTCATTTTCTTGACACTCTTTGGTGTTCCAATCAAACCTGTAATTGTTTTCTCGATCACAAACGGAGAGAGTGAGGTAAACGGTTTCGCGGCATCTTTTGATTGTATGACCATGAAGCGTGGAAATGACTCCACACTACATGGTTCGTCATCTGAGTCAGATAGAGTTTTGGATCGTTTATTTTGATTTTTTTTTTTTTGGAATTTTCCACCTTGGCTTAATTAAAATTCAGCACCCGTGCTCCCCACCCACCAAGGAGCCCAACAAGGGGACACTTTTCAAGTGCCAGGGATACACAGATGCCACACTCAGTTGATAAAATTCCTTTGATTGACCCTGAAGTCGCCAATTTCTAAGGTCGGTAAAATTACCCCCCGATTGACCCGTTAAGCCACCGCCTTCTAGGAAGACTTCTAAGACTTGGAAAAGGGAAAGATAAAGGAATATAATATATGGCAACGGTGGTATCAAGAGAGATACAAGGAGAAAGATAAAAAAGGTGAGAAAGTTAATAAAGACTTCCTAGGGCTCGGCGTGACCAGCCGATTTGCCGGAACCGTGCCCATCCCGACCACCCGTCTAAGAGAAGTAGAGGCCAAAGTAGTGTATTGCATGGAAAGCCTCTGTTCAACTACCAGGATCATTTCCTCCCCCGACACGGGACGCAACCCACAGCAAACAGGTTGCCTCTACTTAGTCGCCTTTTACGACACGTAACGAGGCACGTCGGGCCAATTCTACAACCCCGGACCCGCAGGGGGAGATAATTTAAAAACGATAACTTTCAATCACCCGTCTTTCCCTCGACCAAGTGACAGCCTAATTCATCCCGTGATTTACAGTGTGATTTCGATTATCCCCCTGTCCTTGCATCTTCTCATCTCTTTCTTTCCCGCTAATTCCTTCCTTCTTTCCGACCTCCTTCGACTCCGTTTCCCTCTCTACTATCTCCTCCTCCAATTTCGCTCCCAGACTTCAACTTCTCCTGACTTCTCTCCTTTCTTCTCCTTTCCTCCGTCTCTCTATCTGAGACTACGGGACCAAACTGTAACTGGTCTGTCCCTCAAAGCTTCCTGTGAAAAACCACAAGCGTTGACATCAGCTTTATCGAATCTCACCTCACACTAGATCAACAATTAATCATCAGATAAGGCTATCACGGTTTCTGTCACGCATGCGTACACATCGAAATTCCCACACACTTCTTGTAGGGTAAACAATGGCGTAATAACACGGTATCAGCGAATTGTCATACAGACATCAATACATTGCGTCACATCAGTATATACACATATATATTTAATCTCATTGTACTACAATCTGACAACATTCAGACGCATGTCTGTACATTACACAAATATTTAACAGTGGCAAAATCTATAATCACATGAACACATGTGTTAGTCTACTATAAAATACCCACATAGAGAATTACAATATTAACTCTTACGACGGCTAGCAAGTTATATAATTCTTTACAAATATCAACTCATTTCTTCAAAATATGCAAACATATTAACAAAACAAAGTAATTCTTCGTACTACGATTCTAGAAATAATAAAGTATACATACGACCTACAATTAAAATGCAGTCGCATTCCGCAAAGACCGAACAACTAGCTCAGTGACCTTATTTGAAGCTGTCTGTACTTAGAATTTCCTGTTCTAAGATTTTCCCGCCAATAACGAATGGCTATTCGGAGTTACGCTAACCTCCTCTGGGTAATTTCTCTTAGCGAACTAATTCTTGCCGGAAGACGCGGAGACATCATTCTACCCAAATCAGGGTCTCTCCCCTATCTCGATTCTGATTGGGTGGCGCTGTGACCCTGTCCAATCATCTTAGCGGCCAGTTCAACCTGTCTGTCTGTCTGCAGTGAAAAGAAGTTAAGACATTCCCACTTCTTCAGGCAACTTCTTTTGATCTGGACAAACGTTTCCACAACTAGGTGATAATTGGCTATCTGGCGGCTTCGCAACTCCTAGGTCCGGCTCTCCACTTCTAGCCACGGTAATCTTACGTAATGGATTAGTGGTAGCCTGCGGCAATGTTTAACATCAAACAATGGCTTGTCAGAATTACTTTGATTATACATGTTTCAAAGTGGGGCTACTCTGGGACGGGGTAAACATGACATATATATATATAAAGATATATATATATATATATATATATATATATATATATATATATATATATATATATATATATTACGAAATTCGGGTATAACTGCATACTTAATGGAGCTGACTGAACCCGTCCCTCATTGTGTCTATAAAAGAGTAATGTTGTCCAATGTTTATCTGGTATCGATGACCCACATATTTAAAGGGATTAATAGGGCCAAAAGTTTGTTTTCATATAATTATTTATTACCACTTATATTATTGATAGTATATTTAACTTAGGAAGTATATTGTCAAAGTCTCATGCCTGAATTTCGTCAGTACATTGATTCTAAATAAAATACATATTGATAGCCGAATTTTGGAAATGCTGGTTTTATAGAATTTGTGTATTTGTGTTGTCGGTTAATCTGTATATGTGTATATATGGTAGTCAAAATAATTCCACCATCTTAAACTGGTCCTAAAATGTAGTTACATAAAAGTTTGCTCAAAAATGTAGAACGAGTTTTAGGTAAACCTGAAGATCTTTGCTGACATGAATAAGATACAACTCATACTTAAAAGAATTCATTTTATTTCAAAAGATGATTTTGCTAGTGAAGCAAAAGTATGAAAACAATAGTTCAAACAGCTCAATGACATTTCTATACACATTCATATAAGACATAGGTTAGTACCTCATCAAATTGTTTTTCACAAGTGAGACTAAGTATATTTGTTACTTATACAGTCCTGAACTATTTCACAGATTATTGGAAAAATTCGGGTTTGCTTTAGGTGTAACGGTACCAATATCGCAAGTCCAGGATGGCGGAGCAAAAGGTTTTGGGAACATTGCATTCAGAAATAAAGAACAACACTAGCTGTGATTGGTGCATTATGTAAGAGTTGCACTTTATGTTAAGCTTAAAAAAGGTTAAGCCTTTTGGCAACATGTGAGATAATGTTAATTCCTATTTAGATCATATTTCGTATTTTTGATGATTTTGTTTTTAAAATTTGGTACACATGGCTGAAACTGTGTCTGTTGAGACTAGATAAATCTTACCACTGTCTAGTTCCAGCAGTGTTATCTCTCTTAAATGCAATGGAGCAACTGGTTTTGTCCTTGTCAAATTGACAGTCTAGCATTGCTCTCTATGACAGTGTGTGGCATTCATGCTGAGGTACCGTTTACTTGCCGTCTGATATCGTACCGACGGGCTTGCAATTAATCCATAATACATGTAATTATATTGCAAAAACTGCATAATATTTAAACTATTCAATAAGTTTGTCACAGATCATTATGTGTCTGAATTCAATGGGAATAATTAACAGCCAAATTATGTTAAGAAAGATGAAGCACGTGTATGGTTCATTACATTCCAGGGTCTATGAAGGTGTCTGTACAAATTTCATACTGCTAAAATTTTCTCATATGCGTTTCCATGCACATTTATCCATTGTAAATTTCCAATAATTAACGCTTGTACCCCTATTCGTTTGAACGACTACAGCAAGAATAATTAACAATCAACACATGCTTTCAGCGTGCATATAACCTTTACTTCAGATTTTGTGAATATCGAAGGAAACGCGTGAAAACTACTTATATTAATCATTGTGCATGGTGCAGAGAACGACTTGCGTCTGTGAACTTGCTTTTCCATAACGTTAAAATATTTTTTTATAAAAAAAATAGGCTATTAATAACGAGTTCATAAGCAAACACCATACACATGTAAAACCCGAGAATTAAGTGCAGTAGGCCTGTACTGGTCATGAGTCACGTTTATAAAAAAAAAAAATTAAGCTGAACGCATGTACAATTTCATACTGTTTCAATTTCCAGCTAATAAAGCGGACATTATTTACTGGTCAACTGATTGTGTCAAATAACACCACCAAGTCCAGCAAACATGTTGGCGGCTTTCGTTTTTTATGTTTATTAAATTGTGAGATTCTTTTATCAACCATCGCATTGTCTGCTGCTTGGTTGTGTATGCAGTTAAAGAAGAAACACATGTCGGCTATTGTTTGAGCAAATATTGTACACAGAATTAATTGAAGACAATCACAAAGACGACTTACTTGACTTTACTCATGGATCAGTAATAAGTAACATTTCCGATAATGTTTATTTTGGCATAACACTTCAAGAACCTGGTGAAATCGTTAAATTTCAGAAGCTACGCCACAATCCTATTATATTAAAGTTCGTACGTAAACTCTTCCCCATAACGATAATAAACGTTTTACACACTATTTCTCGAACTTAAAAAATATTTTTCCAGGTACGAGAAAAATACACGTCCATGTAATTAAAATTTCAGGAACCTCGCCACTATCGTATATTCGAATTCACACGAGATCTCTTCCCCAAAATGATAATAAATTTGTTATACACTATTTCAAGTACTTTGAACAACAAATTTATTTCATGTGCGAATGAATATGCGAAATTTCGGGAGCCACACCAGGACCTCGTTATATCCGAATTCGCATTATCGCTGGCGGGTTCGCACTGTACAAGTTTTAGACAAGTTTTATTGTATGCTTTTTATAATATCAGATGATTTTGTTAAAATAAATAAATTCATGCAAGATGAATGTCATTATTGCTTCAAATAGCTTAATATTTTTATGCATTGAAAAGCTATTTCTGAATACTTCTGTGTGTTTTGTTAGTATGTGTCAAAGACTCATAAACACAAAATACTAAAGTTGTTCAAGAAAGTCATTGATTTTGGCCTTTTATGTTTCATTTAGGGTGCAAATTCAAAATGTATTACAAGAAGATTTCATTGAATCATGTCTCAACTGCAGCTGAGATTTAATTAGAAGAGCAATATACATGGTTTGATAGTTTGAACAAAGGAGAAGAAAATATTCAGTTGATCAGACCTATACATAAATTAATTCTTCATTCTAAACAACACAAAGAAGATAACTAGCTACTTACTAGGTAAATACCAGACACAAGGACAACAATAAACTGTTATTCTGAGGCGGAGGGAGGGAGGAGAAAGAGAAAACATAGAGCATGTGGAGGCATTTATTTTCAGGCATCCGAATGCCCAATCAATTACATGATATTTTAAATGAGTGTGTGCAAAACATTGTATATATATCAACCAAAAGTTATTATTCGCAAAATAAGAAGCAGAAATCAATTTCCATATCCCTCCCCATCTTGTCCAAGTCACAATATATACCAAGCAAGGACTGTATCATAAAGAATATGAAGACCAGTTAAAAAAACAAAGATTTACATGCAAAATAAAACTGGAAATTTATGAATATAAATCTACTGTTTTGAGAGAGAAAATTCTTACACCTATCTATACATTATGGCGTGGAAATATATTATACAAGCTACTTTTTTATTTAACCATTCAACCAATAAAAATATTTTACTTATTCATCCCCATCTAGTACACACAACTCGTGTAGGACTAAGCACATTCCAAACATGAAATAAGAAAAATGAGCTTGTGAAGACCTGGTCTTCATATAACAGATATCATATGGTATTATGCTGTTGAAATAACAGTAAGGGATCATCCATAAGGGACGTCAGCAAAGATGGGGGGATGGGGTTGTTCAAATGCGGATAACTCCTTGTTCGTTACGGCATTAGTAGCAGTAATTTTTAGGACCACCACAAGCAAAACTTATCTTCTCGTCGGGGTATTCGTTTGTCCAGGCTCCTAAACGGTCTCCTTCGATGTCAGGGTGTTGATGCTGACCCGGGCGATCGATGTAGATGCAACTGTCCGTGTCAAAGTACAGCACACGATCACCTAATAGTTCTAAAGCTTCGTACAATTTTAGGCAAGCATAGGCTGTCACGTAGGCCGCACTGATGACATTTCCAAATTTGTCGGCTTCTACAAAGTCCAGATCTTCTTCGTAATTGACTAAGATCAAATCCTCACGAACGACGTCCACGTTTTTCATGTATTTGTTTCTTTTCCTGAATCATCTGGAAGTACCGGGAAGGTTCTGTGAAATATTCCGTCTTAGGTAAACACGGTCGTTGTGCCATTTTACCATACATGCAATTTAACGTCACTTTGGCAAACGTTCGCCTGCCTTCGTTTTTCTCGATGTGGTCTAAAGTGATGACTTCTTGTTCCCTGTATTTCTCTTTGAATGTCTTTTGATCTTCCGGAGTGTGACACCAGGAATGATAGCCGCTGACTTTTTGTTTCAGGCATCCATTTAGTCTGCGAAAATACCTTTCTGAGTTTGGTCACCCTTGTGGTATTTCTTTGTGTCTTGGGAAAGTGGTAAATTTCGTATACTTCTAACAGTTGGTATCCCATGACCAGATCCTTGAACAATTCCACGCTGACCCACGTTCCCGTCACGGCGTGTTATTCCTGGGTATGCTGACAAGGCTGGTCTTGCTTGCACTTTTCGGCACAAGTACGGCACAAGGGAAACATCAGATTTCCTTGGCAATGGTGAGTTAACACGCGATGGTACAAGTCGGTAGGAGGCAAAACATTGCATTTGATCAAGCCTTCGTATTGTCGAATGTTGTCCAGGTCAGTGTGTTCCGTAAGCAATTGCGGGTGCCCAGTAGGAAAGCGACAATATCTGCACACGTAGGGATACAATGAACACACGTCCAAGTATTGGATTTCTTCTCCTTTCTCTTCGTCATCGTGGTACAGCAAACGGGTGGCATTTGTCCGTCCTCCGTACAAACTATCCCTCAGGTTTAGTGGATCCACCAGCTTGTAACTTTCTACGATAAGTTTAAACTCGGGATCGGTTTTCAAAAGATGATCGTATTCGTGTTCCCACATTTCCACCACTTGGTCTCCTTGCTGTTCTAACTTCAAGCGTCACTGACAAGTTGCGTTGTACAAGTCTTCCATGGTTCGTTGTAAAAACTGATTTTAGTGCCACATTCAGGGTAACAGACGGGACATTCGTGAAATAAGTATCCGTTAAACTCGTACATGATCTTGGGGTTCTATAAGT
Source organism: Sinohyriopsis cumingii (assembly GCA_028554795.2). Lineage (NCBI taxonomy): Eukaryota > Metazoa > Mollusca > Bivalvia > Unionida > Unionidae > Sinohyriopsis > Sinohyriopsis cumingii. The sequence goes on along the minus strand of CM068838.1, from coordinate 109,519,367 downwards.
CCCAGCCATCCACAGAATACGTTCTGATAGTCTTTTCGCCTCCTCATTTTGCGGTCATTTTGGATCCGTTTGTCTTCCTTGTCGTACAAGTAATGTAACCAGCGTAGGGCTTTGACCGAGTATTGACGTTTGACAAAGTTGGATGATTAAGGGTTGATGACATGAATCGTTGACGGTACACTAAGGAACATGCTTTGGCAATGGTGCAAGCTTCTTTCAAAGGATCGACCCCTCCGTGTTCCATGAACAGTACTCGACATTTTGCACTGCAACGCCGTAAAATTTCCACGTCAGAACGACAATACTTTAACATTTCTTCCTGAAAGTCGAAGGGGTCTGAAGCGTGAGCCTGCTAACAAGCGTAGAAAGCTTCTTGTTGTTCGGTACGCATGTTGTCAGGGTCGTAGTCGGGATCCTCAGGTAAATTGGGTAGAACGGCATGTTGATTGGCTTCCGTATTGAAAAAGTGAGGGAAATAACCTTTGGCCATTTTTGTCATTTCAAACGTTTTAGGCATTCGACTCAAAGGCATGGCAAAGTAACTCATTGAATCTTTAAAGTATACTCTACCCACTTGCATGGAAATGGTTTTGACTTCGTTCAAAGTCGCTTTAGGACGTGCGGTGCCTTGTTTCGTATAGTATCTGAAAAGAAACTATACATCATATCCGGAAAAATTGTGAGCCATTCCTGTGGCATGGCGATGACAGTCTCCGTAACGTTCGATGTCTCTTGGCACCACGTTTCGTCGATGGGGTCTAAGATCCACTGGGCGAATTCGGCTAGCGTGTTCGGTCCTCGAAAGATTTGTTCACGTCCGCCAGGAATCTTGCTGCAGTGAGGGCAATGACTAAAGATAGGCTCTTGGATGCACTTCTCTCATGTTCGGTGAGCCACGCAGAAATTAGGAATGTGAATGCCGGTCTCTTGCATGCATTCGAAATCGAAAAAGAGTAAATTCCCCTTTTTCCTGTGGTCATCATCTTCCTGTTGGGGTTTGTATTTCTGAATGTAGCATTGATGTTCCAAGTCCACATTTTGGTGACAAATGTGACATCGTTTCTTTCCTGAACATACGTGTGCCTTGGTAATGTTGGTACGTATGCCTTGTTTACACATAGGACACAATCTCAGCAGCTGACAAGCACTTTTCTGATGTGAACCTTGTGTCTTCAGATGTTGTTGATAACAGGTTGGACTGACAAAAGTGCGCTGACAAGCATGGCAATGCACTCGTTCTTGTCCTTCGTCCAGACAGGGCTTCGAGCCTAAACATCCTGAGCATTTCGATCCACATTGCTTGTGTTGCTCTCGGTTGTTATAGCCATAGTCACATTTCTCACAGTAATAACTGTATCCCAGGAATCCGGTGATACTGGTAATGGCATCGAAATGTTCATCGTGATGATAGACGTGAATGTATTTTCTGTCTTTGAAATCTTTGCTTCGAAACAACAAAGGTCCGCGCACTTCGTGAGGATGCACTTTCAACGTGTAGCGTGAAGCTAGGACATCTTGCAATTTTTGCATTTCAGGAATGCCACAATGTGTGTCTTTGGATAGCCCCGCTTGCTGTAAAGGGAGTTTTTCTTCTCTTTGTTGTTAGGCACGATTCGATTTTTGAATTGTTTGCCAGGCTCTTTTCCATTCTGCCGTGTCGTTCTTGTCGGCATACGTTCGTCCCACCACAATGGCTCGGGCTAAACACATCTGGTCGTGAGGGTTGTTAATTTAGACATCTCGTCTCAAGATATGGACCGACGTAGAATCCTCTACTCTCGTATCGTCAATGCCGTTCCGTCCGGACTTACTCATGTATATCAGATCATCGTGGACCATTGTCAGGATACGGATACAAGCGTTTGGAAAAGAAGAATTTTTATGCGGAGAGACAATGCTGTTTTAAGAGGATTCTGATTTACGGACCAGAAGTCAGACAAAGTTGGAGGAAAAGAAGAAGACCTATGCGATGCCTATTGCGTTAACGGAATAATGTTAACATAAATCCAAAGGCCCTTTCCAGGGCAACTCATATGCCTCGAAAAGAATTGCTTTCTTGCCTAAATTGTTTTAAAATGTTATATATATATGTTTTTCTATTGCCTGTGTTATATCTGTACACCTGTTATTTGATCAGTACTGTGACGTCAACTCCCCTGGTTGCAACATTGTTACCCATCTCCCCTACCGTGACGTCAGACGCTATACAGTCTCCACTTTCCCTTGTCCGTCAACATGTCCACTATTCCCCATGTTCAATTCCTCTTTTCTGTCAACAGGCCCAATACATTGTCCCTCTATATTCCTATGTTCAATTTCCCATGTTAAATTCCCCTTGTCCGTATAGAGGCCGGGGAGGGGGCGGGTCCGTAATGTATTTTCCCATTGTCCGTATATCGCCCCCATTCACTACTTACTTACTAATTACTTTTAGTATCCATGATACTAGTAATTAGTAACTGAGGTTATAAATTAGCCTTTTTGGGCCAGGCCTTTTAAGCACTAGTCCGTTTTGGTCGTGGGCGTATTTGGTGCCAGTCCGTTCTGACCCTGATCCGGTTTCTACTATAGTAAAACTCATCCAGGTTGTGTAGGCGATCAGAGTCTACTATTTCAGTAAACCATGCAGTGTTTTAGAATCTGGTTACACACATCTTTTAATGGCAATTATTCACATTATTTAAATCGAAATCCATCCATATTCCTTTTTGAAGATCATTATGTACACACCCGAGAAGTATATACCACAAAATCAATGCTAAAGTACATGAACATTTTTAGGCGAGGACAGCACAAAGGTGTTAATCAGTACAAATGGCATTGAATGTCGTACGCTCTGATGTCACAAAAGCAGCAAATGTTGAAAACAAATTTGTACTATCCTGTTATTTATTAAGACAGGCCCGATATCCTCGTTTCTTGAAGCGATTTAGCATATGGTTACTATTGTAAAAGTCCATGAAAAATCAATAATTTTCGTCTAGAGTTTCTTGAATTCATTTAAGGTGTAGAGCATTCAATAATCAGGATTTGGTTAAACCTTTTTAGTATTAAGTTTAAGAACATCAATTAGTATTTAATATGAGTAAATGCGCATTTGACACAATAGACACAATAGACCATGATATATTACTTCACCGTCTCTAGCATGTATTTGGCATTCATGATACAGCATTACTTGGTTCAAGTCCTGCGTGGTGAACATGACACAAATTGTGTCCGCAAATGGAATACACTCCAGCCCAGTTGATCTATGTTGTGGTGTTCCAGAGGGATTTGTTCTTGAACCTGTTCTCTTTATTATGTACACTCAATCGCTCTCAAGTGTCATAGATCATTATCCAGTGTCTCACAGATTGTACGCTGACGACACCCAATTATACAAATCTAGTCACCCAGCTGAAGTTGATGCTACCATCCAAGGTGTAGAGAGGTGCATTTCTGATAAATAATAAGGATGACATGTAAAAGGCTGCAGATGAATGATGATAAAACTGAGGCCATTTTGATCAAAACACAAAGACTTTCTTATTCAAATCCTTTACCTCAAACAATAAATATCAGCAACACCAACATTAAATTCACACAATCAGTACGAAACCTAGGTGTTACTCTGGACAGTACTCTCCCATTGCACCAACATGTCATGAACATATGCAAGGCTGCATATCTTGAGCTGAGATGCATCAGTTCAATTCGCAAATATCTTTCAGTTGATGCCACTAAAACACTTGTGTGTTCACTAGTAATTTCAAGACTGGACTATTGTAACTCAATTCTGTCTGGTTCAGCTCAATATCTATTCCAGAAACTTCAAAAAGTTCAAAACACAGCTGCTCGGATCATCCTTAGAGTACCACGATCAGAGCACACCTCCCCGCTGCTCTGTACCCTACATTGGCTATCCATTCGATCCAGAATCAAACACAAAATGTGTTCTCTGTGCTATGTTTCACTAACGGACGTCAGTCCAACATACCTCTCCGACCTCACCCATGTGTACACACCAGCAAGATACCTACGCTCCTCTTCTGATAATCGTATACTCATTATTCCCACTATGAAAACGAAGTCATATGGACAACGTTCTTTTGCATACCAGGGCCCAGCAACGTGGAACGAATTGTCCACTGAACTTAGACACAAAGACTAAGTGATCCCATTCAAGACTGCTCTTAAAACTCACCTATTTTGACTGCAAGAACAAACTTAAAGACCTAATAATTTTTCCTACCTTAAATATTTTCAGCATGTTTTTATGTTTTCTAATTTCATGGTGTTTGTTTTATGTAATCATATCAATATATTTTTAGGTTATAGGTGTTGTCCAATGTTGTAAAGCGCTTAGAGGTTCTAAAGATTAGGCGCTTTACAAAGTCCTCTTTATTATTATTATTATTATTATTATTATTATTATTATTATTATTATTATTATTACTATTATTATTATTATTATTAAATTTAATAATATTATACATAGTATAGTCTGTTTCTAATTTTTTTAGTAATTTTTACCCATAAACAAGACGTTGTAAACACATTACATCCCATTCAAATCTAAACATTTTTCTTTCTTAGTATTGTAACCACATCTGACAACATGTCTGTATTTCTTAATAATTTTCAGGCATTCAGAACAGAGAGAGACACAAAGAAATTATAAAGACGGCCGTATTGTCCTCCTCAAAATAATTCTTGCAAAAATAATTATTTTAATGTTAAATTGATTCGATTGTTTAAATAATGTCAGGTCGAAGGAAAAATACTTTGCTAATACTTTACTAATTGACTGTTTTTCATCGATGTATGGGCAGATTTCAAAGATATATGATAGTATAAACTTTGGAGTGGGGTGGCACAAAATAACCTAGAAAGACGTTTTAATTTTCTTGTTTCAGAGAAAGCAGTAGTATTATGGGGCTGTATGGTGGCAATGGAAATCCCAATCAAAAAGGTCGTGGGCACGTATGGCGATAAGGTTTTTACAGACCCCTGGGCACGTATAGCGACACGGGGAATTTAACATGGGGAATATTGGGCCTGTATAGCGACAAGGGAAAGTGAGGTTGTTGTATAGGGACAATAGGAATGGAACAGGTTAGGTGACGTCACGGTACTGAAGATTGCAATAACGTAGCAAGGAGCTGACCTCAATCGAATCAAACAGCGGGAAAACACATAGAACGCATGGCGGGACACAGACATATATAACACATACAACATACAGACACAGACATAGATTGTTGAATCTAGCATACGTTAACTATAAAATTGACTAAAAAAATGAATAGGTAAGAAAGCAATTATTTTCGAGAAATATGAGTGGCCCTGAAAACGGTCTTTGGCTTTTTGTTAACATCATTCCTTTAACATAGAGGGCATCGCATAGGTCTTCTTCTCTTCCTCAAACTTTATCTGATTTCTGTACCGTAGATGAGGACTCTCTTCAAACAGCCTTGTCTCTCCACATAAATTCTTCTTTTCCACATGCTCGTATCGCTGCTCTGGATGATTGTCCATGATGATTTTACATACATGGGTAAGACCGTACGGAACGGCATCGACCATACGAGAGTAGATGTTTCAACATTAGTCCATATCTTGTGACGAGAACAGATGAAAGGAATGAAATGAACTGCGGTTATTTATAGTGGAAGAGCGGAACGAAAATGATTGAGTTTTTTCACCAATCCTAACACTTGTTTCAAAATTCAGTCACAGTGTGGAGTCTCTCTTCGAATCTGAAGAGAACTGATTGTGACGTCACATTCTCTATATAGATGTGATAGCGTCTGTGCGCAGTGAATCCATGCGACAAAGTTTTCAAGCATGACGGAAACTAAGAAGAAATGAATTGGGCTGCACCGGCAGTGGAGACGAGAAGCGATGGTTTAGCAGTGGCTACCAAAGTTAACACAGTCTTGCTTCCAGAAGAGAACGATTTTAATTGGGATCTAGTCGATTTTCTTTCTTCTTCGCAAGCATTTGTTCCGGTACCAGTATTTTCGCCATCTTCTCCTTCTTTACCACACGTCGATGATTTTAAACAGAGACAGGAAGACGAATTGGAGAAATTTTTACAACAGCAGAAATAAACAGAACAAGCTTTTCTCCTTCAACAGCAACAGCGAGAAGAAGAAGAGGCAATAATGAAAAGACAGGAAGAAGCAACAGAGAAGAAACAAGGTCTAAGAGATAAGAGGGACAGTGAAAGTCAAACGGTGACGGTACTCTTAGATATTTGGCAGAATTAAGGAGTCTGAAACAGATGTATCAGACTTCTTTATTACAACCCAAGAGAAAAAGACCTTCCCAAGCCAAATAGCCCAACCCTGTTGCTACACCTGAGATACCACCCCTAGTGATTTCTACCAAATCATTGACCGGAGCAAGTCCAGAAGTAGGCCTTGGCTTGGCTTAAGGCACTTAAAGTTAAATACGTCCCGTTCCTAAGTTTGTTTCTTAAAAAAGAAGCACCCAACGATCCTTTTCAGAGCCACCCACGTCTCTTGAAAAGAGATAGCATTCATTTTGCCAAAATCAATTAAAACACAAAATCCATTTGCCCCCATGATGTACGTTTGTGAATGCGCGAATGTAGGTCCATATTTTAAAAAATCATAGCCAAGAGACACTTACGGTTTCTGCCTGGTCTATTCTGGTACAAATTTTGAAATCCAATTCACAACACAACACTTTAAACTGTTCATAGACGACTTCTGTGGGATACAGTTATTACTGTGAGAAATGTGACTATGGCTATAACAATCGAGAACAACACAAACATTGTGGATGGAAATGTGAAGGATGTTTGGCCTCTCAACACTGTCTGCACGAAGGTGCTTGTCAGCGCACTTTTGTCAGCCCTGTCTGTTACCAACAACATCTGAAAACGCAAGGTTCACATAATAAAAGTGCTTGGCAACTGCTGAGATTGTGCCCTACTTGTGGACAAGGCATACGTACTAATAGTGCCAAGTTACACGTATGTTCAGGAAGGACACGATGTTACTTTAGTCACCAAATCGTAGACTTGGAACACGAATGCTACATTCAAAAATACCTTTCCAAGCATCAAGAGGAAGACGATGCCCAGAAGAAACGCAATTTCATCTTTTCGATTTTGAATGCATGCAAGAGACTGGTACTCACATTACTAATTTCAGTGTGGCTCATCGAGCGTGCGAGAGAAGTGCATCCAAGAGCCTATCCTTAGTCATTGCCCTCACTGCAGCATGATTATTGGAGGATGTGAAAAAAACTTTCCGGAACCGAACACGTTAGCCGATTTCGCCATGCCACGGTGATGGCTCGCTATTTCTCGGGATACGATGGGCATTTTCTTCTTAGATACTATACGGAACAAAGTACCGAACGTCCGAAAGTGACATTGAACGGATCCAAAATCATTTCCATGCAAGTGGGAGAAGTGTAGTTTAAAGATTCCATGAGTCGAATGCATATAACGTTTGGAATGCCAGAAATGGTCAAAGGTTATTTTCCGCACTTTTCAATACCGAAGCAAATCAACACGCCTTTCTACCCCATTTGCCTGAGGCTCACTAACACGACCCCGACAACATGCGTACCGAACAACGAGAAGTTTTCTACGCTTGGTACCAGACTCACGCCTCGGACCCCTTCGACTTTCAGGAAGAAATGTTAAAGTATTGTCGTTACGACGTAGACATTTTACGGCGTTGCTGTGTAAAATTTCGAGAATTGTTCATGAAATACGGAGGGATCGATCCTTTGAAAGAAGCCTGCATCATTGGCAAAGTGTATTCCTTAGTGTACCACCAACGATTCATGCCCAAAACACCCTGGCTGTCATTAACCCTCAAACGACAAACTTTGTCAAAAGTCGAAACTCGGTCAAAGCCCTACACAAGCTACATTATTCGTGTGACAAGGAAGACAAATGGACCCAACATCCCCGAAACGGAGGAGGCGAAAAGACCATCGGACCGTATTCGGTGGATGGTTGGGACTTAGAAAACCCTCAGATCGTTTACGAATTTAACGGACGCTTATTTCACGGATGTCCCTTCTGCTACCCTCAACGTAACACCAAAAAATCAATTTTTACAACGGACCATAAAAAAATTGTATGAGACCACTTGTCAGCGGCGCTTAAAGTTAGAACAGCAAGGATGCCAAGTAGTGGAAAAATTTAGGAATACGAGTACGATTACCGTAAACAACCCCCAGTTAAAACGCATCGTGAAAAGTTGCAAGATGGTGAACCCTCTGAACCTACGGGACAGTATGTACGGAGGACGGGCGAATGCCACCTGTTTGCTGTACCACGCCGACAAGGAGAAAGGAGAAGAAATAAAATACTTGGACATGTGTTCGCTGTATCCTTACGTGTGCATATATTATCGCTTTCCCGCAAGGCACCCGCAATTGCTGACGGAACACATCGACCTGGATAACATTTGACAATACGAAGGCTTGAACAAGTGCAAATTCTTGCCTCCCACGAACTTGTACCATCCCGCTTTACCTCGCCATTGCCAAGGAAAACTAATGTTTCCCTTGTGCCGTACTTGTGCCGAAACATGTAACCAAAATCAGCCTTGTCAACACACCTAGGAAGAACGCGCATTGACAGGAACGTGGGTCAGCATGGAATTGTTCAAGGCTCTGTGCCTGGGATATCAACTGTTAGAAGTGCACGCAATTTACTACTTTCCTAAGACAGAACAGTACCACAAGGGTGACCAAGCTCAGAAATGCATTTTTGCAGACTACGTGGAGACCTTTTGAAACTGAAACATGATGGCAGCGGCTATCCTTCCTGGTATCGCATTCACGAAGACCAAAATAAATTCAACGAGAAATACTTGAAGCAGGAAGGCATCACTTTAGACCATGTGGAGAATAACGAAGTAATGCGATCGTTTGCCAAATTGATGTTGAATTGTTTGCGGGTAAAATGGCACAGCGACCGTGTTTACCCAAGACAGGACCCTCCCACTACTTCCAGACGATTCACAACCAAATAAATGAAACACGTGGACGTCGTTTGTAGGACTTGATCTTAGTCAATTACGAATAAGAACTGGACTTTGTAGAAGCCGACGAATTTGGAAATGTCATCATTGCGGCTTACATAACAGCCCATGCTCGCTTCAAACTGTACGAAGTTTTAGAACTGTTAGGAGATCGTGTGCTGTATTTTGAGAAGGATAGTTGCATCTACATCGATCGTATGGGTCACTGTTACCCTAAAATCGAAGGAGACCGTTTAGGAGCCTGGACGGGCAAGCACCCCGTCGACAAGATTCTAAGTTTTGATAGTGGCTGTCCCAAGAACTTACGGCTACGAAGACCGTTACCCACAAGAAGATGTGCACACCGAGTGTAAAGTGAAAGGATTGGCTCTCAATTATCGCTTTGCAGTCTGAACAGGATGAAAACATTAAAGTGACCACATACGAGCCGCACAAAATTGTACGTTTACCCACGCGTCAAATCGTCAGTCGACCTTTGGAAAGAGTGTATCAAATCGTGTACCGTAAGGACAGATCGATATTGGTCAGCATATAAAAGGTGACATTGTTTTCAAAGTTGTTTTCAAACGTTCCAAGGAAAATGGCCCAAATATCTGGTAGGACCTACCCCCGGAAGAATTAGCTGGAGCCGGATTAATCTACTTGGGCGAAGGTGATAAAGTCAAGTGCTTCAGTTTTGGTGTCACTTCACGAGTGGGAGCAGAAAGATTCGGCTTACCTGGAACATGCTCGTTGGTCTCCGGATTATGACTACCTACCTTTATTGTGACCACCTCAGTAATCTCTGGATGAATACTTTACAAGGGAACATTTATGGTTTGCCTTTGGAATTGAGAGAGCGAGGACTAATTAAGTAAAGGAAGACTAATTATTGGAGGACACTACTTCAGTCACAAATATAAACGAGGCTATTGGCCACGACCTAGCGATTCCTGATTCTTGAAGGACACTGAATGGATATTTTGCATTCGTGGTTTGTCTGCTGAGTTGAGAGAACGCGTTTACCGAGAGCTTGTAAAAATACAAGTAAAACGTAAAGAACAATTGGATCCGTCACGTCACCGATGTTTAAACCACTGGTAGCTGAATGCTATAAGAGAACTGATTCAGATGAAAGTGTTCCAGTGGTCAGACATTGTTGAACTGGATGTGGGCGAGAAGACTTTGTTGTAGTGACTGCTTCTTTTTACTACAAGGTATACTTACTGCAACGAATTCCAGAGAAAGAGAGGATTACCAAAATCTTTTACACAATGTAAACTTGGTCCAAGAGGAAACTTCTGAAATGCGTATTGTGATGTGCAAGTTAGTGACTAAACCACTTATATTCACCACTGCAGTACGATCATCTCTGTGCAGAAAGTACACTTATTGCCTCCGACAAAAAAAAAAACGATCTACCGTTTAAATACTCTCATTGATTTCCTTCTGTTGTATATGTGAACCCTGTACAATCTATACTGTACCAAACAAAAACTTGATGGTATTTCCTTTAAATGAGCACGAGAAACTAGTTCTGTTTAAAGCTTTGCGCTTTCATTTACAAAATTGTCGACCTCTGTTTGACGAAAAGTTTCTTCGTGCAATTTTAGCCACTCCGGATGCTTACGAAGATGTGTGTATAGTTTGTGACTTACAATCTCATTGGAAAGATGTACGTGACTGAAAAAGTTGGGGTTTTGAGGCTGGAAAAAAAAAGAAGTGGCTTTATTGCCCGAGATTTGTGTTATGCATTCAAAGGAAAACTTGAAGTTAAAGTGTCTAGGGAAAAAGGTAACTTTCAAACCTGTGTTAACTGCAGTGCCAGAAGAACCCGTCACCGAGGAAAACCACCACCCACCACCTGCAGGACAGGACTGTCATGGACATTCCCGAATGGCCATTCCGGGAGGACACCTGTGTGACTATACCCAATGTAGAGACTATAAGAACATTACCTACTGACCTAGAACACCTTTGTTACCAAAACATGTTGTAAAGTGACTATTTTATATTCCACTTTGATGGTTTTGATGTGTATTTTATTACTGTATTTAACCATTTGGCTTTTATGTATTTTTGTTTTTCATGTTCTACACTTTTAAAAAAAAGAAACTTGTCATGAAAAAAGTATAACAACACTTGTCTTGTTTTTCTTCGTGTCATAAGTGACATTCCCTGCACTATGGCTACCTCTACTGTCTCTGCTCCCTCGTCCTCCACTTACAACGTCATCGACGAACACTTAGATCGTGCTAGGTGGGTGGCCTTGTATCTAGGCCATCCCTTTAACATAATTGCCGGACCTAGCGGTTCCTTTGATCGATCGTCGACCACAATGGATCGTGTGGTGTTACAAAGAGTGGCAATCGGCGTACAGTTTCTTGCGAGAAAGTCAAGGCGATTCCATCGTGTTTGTGGAAGGCATTCCTGACGAAGACGACGGGATCGATTCTGACCCCAGTCAAACCCATCTGGTCATCTTCGACAACATGTTAGAAGAAGACGAAGAAGAAATTAAACTGTGGTTTACGCGCAAAGGGCATCATCGTAATGCCAGTGTCATTTGCATCACACAAAATTTGTTTAAACAAAGTAAAGGTCATCGCACCATTAGCCTCAATGCTTATTATGTGGTCTTGTTTAAAAGCCCTAGAGATGAATTGCAAGTGCAAGCCTTAACCAAACAGCTAGGAACGCCTTGGCTTACTCATGCATACGACGATGCCACTCAAAACCCACACGCCTATTTACTCGTTGATTTAAAACTCACCCACCCCCACCCCCCGATTATTTGCGATTTTGTACCAATCTGTTTCACCACTTGTGCCAAGACGGAGGGCCTGTCGTGTACACGTCCACGTCCACGTCGTCGACTTAACAACAACAGCAACAAAACAATCTATAAAACCTCGGACATTTTGGGTCTGTCTCAACATGACGTCCCTTCAGTCTGATCTTCCCGTCCAATTGATTCAATTGATTCGTGCCTTGTACGGCATCAATCACGAACAAAATCCACAAACACGTGCTCGTGTCTTAGAAGCCAGTCTCAAAGACGTCTTACGATGGTTTACGGTGACAGCACGCTAATTACTGCAAGGCATCATTCACATTCCTCATCAAACCAAACGCTTTTTTGAAAGAAACAAAGTAGTATTGACGCAACCAAAGAGCAAATAATAGTTCATTTCTTCCCGTATGTGGTTAGTATATTTGCTATTGTTTTCTCTTCTTTCCATGTGTTGATAGTAGATTTAGGATGTGTATGGGTTTGCGTTTGTTGTGTAGATAATAGATAATATGTGAAGTGAGTGTAAGGAATGTTTTCCCTCACGTCCGTGCTTTAACTATATAAAGGGAAGCGTTCATCATTCGCGCCATTCAACATTGAATAAACCAAGATGGCTTCAAACCGCCTTGACACGATGAAGACTTTGCAAGACGTCCTCAACAATTTTGGGATGATAGAGGAGATGTTGTTTGAACTGAATTACGATTTGTATTCTTATAGCCCCTTTTGAGTGATGATGGAAATAAACAACTTAAGAAAGTCAACGGAAATGATAAGAGATCTCCTTAAACAAGAAAAGGAGAAGGAGGATGAAAACAAATGAGAGAAAGGAATGAAAAAATAGAAAAGGAAGAGGAGAATGAGAAGAGGAAGAAAGAGGAGGAGAAGGAGAAACAGGAGATGGAAAAATAAAAAGAAGAAGACAACAGCGATATCGAAACTCAGAAAATGGTGGAGGAAAAGAAGAAACTAGAAGAACAAGAAGAAGAAACCCAAAGGCCCTTTCCAGGGCCACTCATATGGCTCGAAAAGATATTTATTGTCTTTGCCATATATGTATTTGATGTTGATCAGTCTATGTATGTTGTATGTGGTATATATGTCTATGTCCCGCCAAGCGTTCTAGGTTTTCTCCGCTTATTGGTCCGACTGAGGTCAGCCCCTTGCTACATTGTTACCAGTTTTCAGTACTGTGACGTTACCTCGCCTGTTCCATTCCTATTGTCCCTTTACAACAACCCCACTTTCCCTTGTCGCTATACGGGCCCAATATTCCCTATGTTAAATTCCCCTTGTCGCTATACGTACCCAGGGGTCTGTGTAAAGATTGTCGCCATACGTGCCCACGACCTTTTTGACTGGAATTTCTATTGTCGCTATACATACATTGACAACATAGATGTTGAATCAGCAATCATAATAGCGGTCATTTCGTATAGTTTTAGTGTATGTAAAGTAAAAAAAATGTGTGCATACGTTTTTAAACTTTTAGATGTACAAATTTTGTACATGTACAAATGTGTGACTTTGTTCTTGTAATTTGTCGGCCAGTATCACCCATGATATAAACAATTCATACTTGCCAGGCCATCTTATAGCAATAATGTCAACTTTAATTGCCTTTTTCATGTTGCTGTTGAAATACCCATTTTACTGAGCTTGCAGCCTAAACATGCTATCTTTTATTAAAATCATTGAAATATTATAAGTATTGTGTCGTTGTTATTGTCATCGAGTACGTGTGTGATGCAAATGATTCTATACATAAGTTTCGCATTTTTATTCGGATCTTTAATAGTCTACGATATGTACATATGCATACGACTGCACTATGATAATGTTACCTGGCGATTAGCTAGAATCTTACCTGCATGAGACCTCAATACAATCTTACCTGAATTGATTCATATTTAGATTTTTGCTTGGCTGTGACAAAGTCTTGCTTGCCGACCTATCTAGCTTGTTAACTCCATAGAAGCATAGAAGTGGCAAAACGTTTTGTACGGGATCTCATTTGAACAAATTCAGACACCAAAGTTTGCATATATATGTTTGTGTGTGTGTGTGTGTGTTTCTGGCACTGATACCGATTTAATGGTCACCGAAGCAACCATCTGGTTTCTTGTTATTTTTATATATTAGGTTATTATATGAAGCAATGCGTTAACTGTTTTGATTATCTTGGTCTCCATAGCAACACGACCGCTTCTTCAGTAGTC
>CM068838.1:108720686-108905255 GCA_028554795.2 Sinohyriopsis cumingii | reverse complement strand
TCTGGAACATGATCATATTACCCTTTTTTGCATTTTAGAATATGATATAACTTTTGTTTTGGAGAGCTGTTCTCAGCATTAGTTGGGCTGTTACACTGGAAGTTGTATGTTGTGCTGTTTGGAGTTATTTCAGATTACTTGGATTCAAAAGGATTCATTCTTTTTTTCCTGGAAAATATGTGTGCTCATATAAAATTCCTGAGCAAAGACAGCTCTTATAAAAATTTATTCAGATTTCCAAAACTGGAGTGATATTTCTTGTTTCTACAAGGAACTGTATACTTCAACACTACGTCATCGTCTTCCATCTTGGATTCTTCATTGGGGCTCGAACTTTAAATCATTCGAACATTTTGTTATTAGGACTACTAAAATTTCATTCGTGGATTTTTTGGGATTCGATTCTTAAAACCCATAAGTTCATATTTTTTCATTTTTGTGGAATTTTTCCAAGGAAATAAATTATTGTATTTTTTTAAAGCTTGTTGTTTTCACTCTTTATTGTGTTACTGTTTATTTGAGCCTAAACACGTAACATAAGAGTATGTGCAGCTACTCATGCATCTTTCCATGGACTGTGTTGAAACTTGACAGATACTGATATGTTCCAGCATTATGTGCTAACTGAATTGTTCAAGAGTTGTGTCCCTTGTTTGTCTTTCAAGTAGATAATATATGAAATTTCCTATGTGCAAAAAACAGTCACACACACACACACACACACACACACACACACATATATAATAAAAGTATTTTAAAATGAAAAAATTGAAAATAGAAATATAAAAGGTCTTAAGCTGTGTTCGATTGTTTAAGGTTGTTTTCCAGAATTTATTCTACTATCTTTCTAACACAAGTTTTAAGTAATTACAAATTATGACCAGTTTGTTCTCCCTCGGGTAAGCATTTATTAATTTATTAGTAATGAAGAATGAGAGAAAAAGAAATGGAAGATTAACTATCAGTAGACAATATGCACTTTTGGTGAGCAAAGTCTGCAGTATTCTGAACACAACATCCTTTATATTAAAGAGAAACATTGATCAGCCCTGGATCAGCAGTCAAACAGTTGAAGACAAAATACACTCAACTGTCAGAAGTTTGTACTTGCCATTTCATGTTGGGGAAATGAATTTTTAGCCATATATATATATGAAAATTCTTGTGTCTGCCACTAGACTCACAGCTTTTTACAAAGTGTGTTTGACATTTGGCAGACATTATTCACATCAGGTGAACAGATGCATGCCATTCTGTGATCATGCTGTTATGTTTTTTTCCCCAGACTTATGCCCCATTTTGGGGTTAAATGTATGCACTTTGTGTGAGAATTGCTGTGTGTACCACTAACTTCTGATGAATTGTCGAGGCAGACATTATAAGGGCTCCAGAAATCAGTGTAGCATTATAGTAATCTATGTCAGCGTATCCTTCTGTCATTCCATCTTTCGTTCTCCTATCTGCTCATCAACAATTTGGTTTCCTGGGAATAGAGACATGTTGGATTTCAATTAAATTTGGTATGCAGCTTTGCATTGATATGACCTCAGATGAGTTTGGATTACCTGCCTTGTCTGTCATCATTTAGAGAAGATATCACCCCAGCTTTGGTTTCTGTAGCAAAACTACGAAGGATTATTGGATTTCAGCCAGACTTATCATACTGTTCTATATTGTTGAGACTTGAACAAATTTGATTTCCAACAAGCCAGTACTTGTCAGTCCTCTTGACTTTTGTTTCTGAGAATAACTTTATCAAGGGTGTGTGTGTATGCATGTCTGTGTGACTTAGATTTTTAACACAGCTTTAACAATTTTCCATTCATATCACTACAATGTTTGCATTTTGGCAGTTTATAGAGATGTCTAGCACTGGAGCATCATGCCACAGACATGTAGCATCATGTCCCACCCAGTCACAATATCCTGACACCACGCCAACCAGTCCTAATACTAATCTCTCTTTTTAGCACAAGATAGGCTATACATGGCGGCCAGTATAACTGGTGGAGGAAGAACCCTGGAAAACCCAGGGAAGAACCACCGACCCACGAGAAGCTACTGGTAGGCTTTCCCACGTACCCACTCTGGCCTAACCTTGGTCTCAAACCCATGCAGACAGAGGTGTGACGGCAGTGATCCGTAATGATGAGTGATTTAGACCACTTGGCCACTTGGGGCCCCTACTTCACTCAGTGAATGTCCTCATTATCAAAACTCTGATGTATTCCTTCTTAGATAAATGCTTGAATAGTCAGATTCAGTCAGGACTGGGGATTAATCATTGTAGCTGTTTTCTTTACAATAGTTTATATTTTTTCGAAGCCAAAGCATCAATGCAATTGCTGTGTCACATGCATGTCATTGAACTATGTCATTGGGAAGATATATACCATGGAACAATCTTTGTTCATTATGTTCAGTTGAATTCTTCAAACATATTCTATATTATTGTCATATCCTTTACTTGCAGATATTGAAACAACTGGATCAAGTAGCGAATTCTATGACAAATTCAGCATTCGCTATCATATCAGCTGTATTTTTAAGATGTTGTGGACTGTTCCATCCCACCAAATCAAGATCATAGAGGAAGCAAAGTATGTGTCATTATTCTTTTGGGTTCTCTGTCTGTATTCAAATAATAGAATAGTGGGTAAAAATTTCCTTCTTCAGCTAAAGTTGCAGACCTTTCAGTTTAAATGTTAGCTCAAGAGTGAAATTATTCATTCTAAAGGATATAAAGTTTTATGTTAGCCCAAAGCTTTTTGAAAAAAGGCAGGGATTTATTGATTTTGCCTTTCTGGAAATATGTGCTTACATATATGAATACTGTATATAATCACTTATAAGTCTAATCAAATTGCAACAACAAAGATCCTGATCTGCCATCACATAATGCACCTGCAGATCAGGGTTTTTTTTGTTTGTTCTACTGATTACTCCTGACAAACAGCACATACACAGATCTGCCAGCACATTATGTGACAGCAGATGTGGGTCTGTGCAGTTTGCAGTTGAACTTGTCTTATAAGCAGGTATATATGGTATGGTTCTAGCCCTGCTCTGCTTAAAATGGAAACTTTAAACCTTCAGATATGATTCAAGAATGGTCTCTAAATGTGCAAAACAATTTAAGATTTTTTCTAATGAAAATTATCAAGTTCTAAAAAGTATGGCTGTGTTTTGGTCATCTTAGCAAAATGTAACTGTCAGAAATAATTGTAGAAACTTATTTATATTTGCTGCCACTGGATATTGTGTATTTTTTACTTTCTGCTGTGTTGTATTCTTAGTGGGCATGAAAAGCTGAACTCACATTATGAACTACATTATCTCATATGTACATCCTTACTACCTTGACGCTCCACAATCATCCTTTGGGTCACATTTGTACTACCTCCCCATTCCACATTCATCCTTTGAGGTTATATCTATACTACCTCTCCACTCCATGCTCATTCCATTGATTATATCATTACTCTCTCTCTGCACCACATCTATTCCCTAGGTATTACACTTAGTACCTCCTGACTCTACACTCATCCCTTGGGTAATATCCTTGGTACCTCCTGACTCTATACTCATCCCCTGGGTAGTATCCTTAGTACCTCCTGACTCTAAACTCATCCCCTAGGTAATATCCTTAGTACCTTCTGACTCTAAACTCATCTCTTAGGTAATATCTTTAGTACCTCCCCACTACACACTCATCCTAGGTAATATCCTTAGTACCTCCTGACTCAACACTCATCCCCTGGATAATATCCTTAATACCTTCTGACTTGACACTCATCCCCAGAGCAATATCCTTAATTCCTTAATACCTCCCCACTTCACACTCATCCCTTAGGTAATCTCCTTAGTTCATCTCGACTCTACTCTCATCCCATGGGTTATATCCTTATTGTCCCCCCATTATACGCTTATCCATTGGGTCATATTTTTACCAACTCCCCATTCCACTTTTATTCTCTGAGTCATATCTTACTACCTCCCACTCCCCACTCATCTCCAGGGTCATATCCTTGGTACCTCTTCACTCAACACTTATTTCAGGGTTATATCTTTACTACTGCTTCGCTCCACTTAGATCTCCTGGATCATATCCTTACTACCTTCCTACTCCACTCCACTCAGATCTCCTGGATCATATCGTTACTACCTTCCTACTCCACTCCACTCAGATCTCCTAGATTATATCGTTACTACCTTCCTGCTCCACTTCACTCAGATCTCCTAGATCATATCCTTACTACCTTCCTACTCCACTCCACTCAGATCTCCTAGATCATATCGTTACTACCTTCCTGCTCCACTCCACTCAGATCTCCTGGATCATATCCTTACTACCTTCCTACTCCACACTCATCACCTGGGTCATATTATTAATACCTCGCTACTCCATGCTCATCCACTTGGTCATTTCCTTACTACCTCGTTACAAGCCATTACACACCTTATCCCTGATTCATAAATTGGAATCAGTTAAGAACTTCTCCAAAAGATCCAACTTGGAGAGGGGGGTGCGAAATAGGTAGGTGTGGAATTGTATTTTGAAAAAACAAATTTCTAAGTCAGTATAGGTTTCTACCTCTCATGCACTTTTTGTGTTAAATGTCAGAAGATATGCATTGTTTTGTGAGACAGTTACATTTCCTTTTAAATTTCGTTATGCTTAAAATTGTTTGTTTTAAAAACTGCATCTTTTGGTCCTAGACATAATTTTTGGTTGAATCTTTGATCTGGGTAGAAGAATGCTTCGTATATGTGTATCTAATGTGTTGATTATATGTACTCTGTTTAATTCACTTTAATTTTATTGCAACTCCTTTTATTTCTGATAGACTTAAGAAAAAGTTCTTTTTGTACATATTTTTCAGCTCTGGTAAGCAGTTTGTGAAGTTTGTAAATATGTTGATGAACGACACAACATTTTTGCTTGATGAGAGTCTTGACTGTCTGAAACGAATTCATGAGGCACAGGAAGAAATGGACAATAAAGTGGAGTGGGACAACAAACCCAGGGTAAAGATCATTCCATGTATCAAAGTATTTGTTAACAATAAACCTGATTTACCTGTCATGCAATTCACACAAACAGTTCTTAACAGATTTATGTTGGGCAGCCTAGACAGTGTAAGTGATGCTTAAGGTGGTGTCTGAGATGGAGGAAACTGGTATGTGCACTGCATGGATCAGCAACACTTTATTGCATCACTGTGGTGATTGAACCTTGAACAGTCACGATAAAATGCAAATGTGATCACCAGTTTTCTATTTATGCCTCAACCTATGCTATGTCTTATTTAAGTATCCGTGTTTTTAATGCAAAAACATGTAATAGTTTTTAAGGTATGAAGATACATATCTCACCTGTGACAACATATAATAATTTATCAGCTATGAAGGTGCTTGGCTCAGATTTATTGATTTCTTCCTGGAATTTTCAGAGGTAGCAGAAGTTTTGAGTCATTTGAGATACAGTTGCCATATGGATTATTTGGATGTTTACCCTAAACATTTGTATAGTCACTCCAGGCTTTCATGTGATTAGATTGGTCAAGTAGACTTGTTACCGCTTACTCCACTGTAGCATCACACTGTGCCAAGACATCTTCAATGTATAATGTCAGAAAAAATAAGAAAGCTTATTTTCCCTGATTCCCCTTGTTGATATGTGAAGTTAAGAGAAATGTATTGTGATAAATTTTGCATATTACTTAGTAGTTGGGAATACACTGTTTTGCTTCATCATTAATAGTAACCTACAACACCTCAAACTTGCCTTTGTGGTGAATTTCACTATCAGACCTTGCTAAATACATAGAAATCTACAGACTGTTAGGGCAATTTTTATTGCAGAATCCCATGATCTGGGTGTTTTTGACTGCATTAAATAAATATATAGTTAGATTACATAGAAATAAATGTTCGGGTACCGACCAGACGAGCAGTTCTCAGGAAAACTAGTCATCTTCTCAACTTGACCATGTAAACATTGACTGTGCAGAGGAAAACTTTACTATTTATTCATCCCTGGGTTAAGTGATGTGGATTTGCACCTTGATAATATCTGTATGTATTTTCTACCTATAACAAGCTCTCAACCTAAGCATTACTTAACATCTAGTGTACATAAATTTTTGATTACTTTGGCTGATTGGATTCCTTTTTGTCACAAAGAAAGCCAGCTTTGTTCTTTTCACATGCACACAATGCAAACTTCATAATGAAAATATTATGTTCCGAGTGAAGAGAGGAGTAAAAGCCCATAGTACCAAGCTTTAATGGGTTCAAGTGTAAAAGCCCATAGTACCAAGCTTTAATGGGTTGAGTTGGTTCTTTAGAGTGAAGGAACCCTGAACATAAGCAAGCAGTTGTTTTCTTACCAAGACTGTCCCATTTATAAAAAGAAAAAATTCTGGTATAGATTTAGAGGAATTATACTCTGAGTTTGAAAATCCACTGAACAAGGTAGATGAAGTGAATAAAAATAAATTGATTTTAAAAATAATTTCTGCACCAGGAGCTGCAACAGAATCAAACTCGGCAGTTGGCTATGGATGAAAGGCAGTGCAGGTCATACCTTACCCTGGCCACAGAGACTGTGGACATGTTCCATTACCTGACAGACAAGATCCAGAAACCTTTCCTTATTCCAGTTAGTAGCTCTTCTGCATCTCTCTCTCTCTCTCTCCCTCTCTCTCTCTCTCTCTCTCTCACACACACACACACACACACACACACTCACACACACACAGTTTCTAAATATTTGAGAATTTACAGTGTTAACATTTTTCAGGGCTCAAATTTGATATTTTTTTTACTGTGTAATTTTA
This sequence comes from Sinohyriopsis cumingii, assembly GCA_028554795.2. NCBI lineage: Eukaryota > Metazoa > Mollusca > Bivalvia > Unionida > Unionidae > Sinohyriopsis > Sinohyriopsis cumingii. The sequence continues at coordinate 108,898,413 of CM068838.1, read as the reverse complement.
TTGCAAGTGGAAAAAAAATCAGCTTAAAAAAATTACTGGCAATTTTTTGTTTGCCATTTACTTTTTTTATATGCTGTAAGCCAGGGATTTGGTAAAAAGAAAAAGCTGTGTTCATTTTTTGTCCATTTAAATTGTAATTATTATTGTCATTTTGGAAAAAGAAAAAATTATGTGCCCCGCTGATTGTTTTTCTATTTTAGATGTGATTTTTTAAAGGGCAATATAATGCATTTGACAAGAAAAAAGAATTAATTTAGTATATTTGCGTTTCTTAGGTGGAACATCTTTAGAAAATCTCAAGCACTAAAATATTTTGGCATCACAATTAATAGTGCAAATAGTGCAAAGACATGGTATGGTTCATATTATAAAATATTCCGAAAGGCAAATCATGCTTTAGGCCTAGTTAGATCTAATTTGCCCACAAAATGTAAAAGAAATAGCTTTCCAAGGTTTAGTTATACCTGTTTTAGAATAGCGTTGCATAGCTTGAGATCCCCACTCCTAAATATTACAGGATGAACTTAAAAAAATTCAAAGCATGCACTTGGATTGGCTTCGTCCAATTATGACTATAACACTATAAAGTATGACCTTACTTTTCAATAAGTGTCTTGGTTTCCCTTAAACTAACATAGATTGGAAAACTGATCATAAAAAATCCTGCTTTTAAAGACCATTGCTATGTAACTACCTGCTTTTAAAGACCATTGCTTTGAGACTATCTGCTTTTAAAAACCATTGCTTTGAGACTATCTGCTTTTAAAGACCACTGCTATGAGACTATCTGCTTTTAAAGACCATTGCTTTGAGACTATCTGCTTTTAAAAACCATTGCTTTGAGACTATCTGCTTTTAAAGACCACTGCTATGAGACAATCTGCTTTTAAAAACCATTGCTATGAGACTATCTGCTTTTAAAGACCATTGCTTTGAGACTACCTGCTTTTAAAGACCATTGCTATGAGACTACTTGCTTTTAAAGACCATTAATATGAGACTACCTGCATTTAGAGACCATTGCTATGAGACTACCTGCTTTTAGAGGCCAGATACTCATTGTATGGATTGATAAATTGTATAGTGTTTGACAACCTGCCTTGGGAGACCAGGATGTTTTGGCAGAATGGGTAGTCTTTCAAGACAGGTTCTACTGCAGTACCTTTTTACGTAGGTTTGAAAAAATGCAGCCAAAATGCCTGTTACTGTTTGACTGAACAAAAAAGAACTAGTAGAAATCAGCATCAGTGTACTGACAAGATACCCATGCTCAAGTGGATAGTTATTAAAATAATATCTCCCTGCAAAAATAACATAATGGAATTTTGATTACAACTAATAATTACAATTGCTGAATCTCCTTAAACCAAATTGATGCATTTTCAAAATTAGTGTTATATATTTTGTTTTAAACATAGTTTGGGGGATAGTTGTGTGGTGCATTAATGTTATTTTTTTATTGGTGTGCATCAGAGTTGAGCTAAGACCACAGTAATCTTGTCTGTGTGCCTAAAAGCATTTCTGCACTTTAGCAGTAATGTTATTATGGCATGGCACTGTACTAATCAAGATGACACATACAGATTTGCATTGTATGGCATGGCACTTTACTAATCAAGATGACACACATACAGATCTGTATTGTACGTCATGGCACTGCATGAATCAAGATGACACACAGATCTGTATTGTACGTCATGGCACTATATTAATCAAGATGACACACAGATCTGTATTGTATGTCATGGCACTGCATGAATCAAGATGACACACGTACAGATCAGTATTGTACGTCGTGGCACTGCATGAATCAAGATGACACACATACAGATCTGTATTGTACGTCATGGCACTGCATGAATCAAGATGACACACATACAGATCTGTATTGTACGTCATGACACTGCATGAATCAAGATGACACACATACAGATCTGTATTTTACGTCATGGCACTGCATGAATCAAGATGACACACATACAGATCTGTATTGTATGGCATGGCATTGTACAAATCAAGATGACACACGTACAGATTTGTATTTTCTGGCATGGCATTGTACTAATCAAGATGACACACGTACAGATTTGTATTTTCTGGCATGGCATTGTACAAATCAAGATTACACATATCCAGATTTTTGCATTTTTGGACTACCAGCTTCACCAGATTAATCAGAACTAATTAGAGACAACTATTTCATTCTTTTGGACATAATAATGAGTGATACAAATATCAGTGATCAGTCATCTTACAATAATACCAGCAGAGTATGTTATCAGAAGAGACAAAGGAACAGATTTTATATAAATGAAGATAATATTAAAGAAGTATTTTTGAATTTGTGAATGAAATGGTGGAACTCAACAGAGTTATCCTACATCCTATTGTAAATATAATGGTTGTGCCCGAATCCAATATGTATTATCAATACATACATATATGGCCACAATTTTAGGTCGCAAGCTAAACAAATTGATAATTGCCAAAAGCGAGTTTGATTTTGCTTTTCAGAATGATGCATGTACCAAAAATAGATGGGGTAGTTGTGGGATAATAAAATCGGGTGAAAAAATGCGTGCTTTTGATACAATGAAGACAAAACTAGTCTGAAATACACTTGTATTTCAACAACTCACATTTGTATAATACCATCCATATTGTGTTTAATACTGTACACGTATATATAAAAAGAATCAATGAATTTTAGTATATATCACATAAAATGTATCCATCAGTCACATCCCCTTAGACAACACAAATAACACATATATAAAAAAGGTAGTTCTTGTTTGATCAATATTCCATTGTCAACAAACATGTGTCACTAAACAATGCACTATGATATTGTCACAAGTAGCACATAGATATTGTTGTTTACATGCTGTATGTACATGTACTTAAACTGGCCTAGATTTTGGTTAGCAGAAGATGGCTTTCATCTTGCCAAGGCTACCCAGGGAAAATGAAAACTTGTGAACAAATTAAAAACACAGCCAGATATCTATGTTTTTAAAAGATTGGAAATTTAATTTCTGTTTAATGCTTCAGTAGCGATCGTAAGCATACAAGTTGTTCTGAAAAAAGGAAATTTTCATGGCACATTAAATGTTTTCAGTCACTTTGGAAAATGCAACAATCCATCAGATTCAATTATATTTATTTACATTTGGTGCTGACTTCCTTTGATGAAAAGGGCTTCATTTTTATTGAAGATTGTAATCGGCTTGCTTTAATGAAGGGTGCATGTGTTATTGAAGTCACTGCTAAAGAACAACTTTGGAGGATGAAACAAATGCCTGTTTGTTACTCTGGTGGTAACATCAAATAACTATAGAACATTGAGACTAATTTTTTTGATCATTTGCCTGGAACAATTGGTGCTCAAAGGTATCAGTTTCCTTTGAAGTTTCAGCAAAACTATTTTTTCTGAATATGTTAAAACAAAAATTATCTGTTTGGTTGGTTGGTTATAGTCTTTCTGTTCCTGCCTTCAAAAGATGGCTACTTGTAGCTGGTCCAGTAGCATGACTATTTGAGTGTATCACAGCATACCGGTACTCAGGCCAGATGTCAGCATAAGCAGATTATGATACAATGCACTGTTAAGATGGTTTGTCAATATGAACAAAGAATCTGTTTATGTAATAATAGATAGATTCCAGTGCATTTTATATCCAAGTTTGCAGCTTTCTTTCACAGTGCATTTTAATTTCTCAACTCCAAACCCTTGACTGTATATACAAGCTTAAACAGCCAATAATGTTATGCCCCAAAAGATTGTCAGATGGTATATTTTGTCGTCAATAAGGAAAAAGAATTACAATTTGCAACATTGGCAAAGCACAGTGTGATCTCTGAATAAACTTTTTATTCATTATTTTTCATACTTTTAAGAAGGAAAAAATATTTTTTCTTGTACAAGAAATATGCATGTTTATGAAATTTCAGGAGTCACAACACAGTCATTTTATATTAGAATTCATACAAGATCTCTTCCCAAATGATAGTAAACTTTTTACATGGTATTTTTTTAACTTTTAAGAAGACAAATATATTTTTTCTCATATGAAAAAAGCAACAACATGCATATGAAATTTTGGGAGCCACACCATGACCATGTTATTTCCAGATTCATGTTATTGTGAAGTGTGCTATAGTGGGGTCGCATGGTATGTACAGTATGTAGACCATTCCAGGAATTGGCTGTTATAATGGAGTGTGCTATAGTGGGGTCACACGGTATGTACAATATGTAAACCATTCCAGTAATTGGCTGGTATTGTGAAGTGTGTTAAAGTGGGGTCACATGGTATGTACAATATGTAAACCATTCCAGTAATTGGCTGTTATAATGGAGTGTGCTAAAGCATTGTCACATGGTATGTACAATATGTAAATCATTCCAGTAATTGGCTGTTATAGTGAAGTGTGCTAAAGTGGAGTCACATGGTATGTACAATATGTAAACCATTCCAGTAATTGGCTGTTATAATGGAGTGTGCTAAAGCATTGTCACATGGTATGTACAATATGTAAATCATTCCAGTAATTGGCTGTTATAATGGAGTGTGCTATAGTGGGGTCACATGGTATGTACAATATGTAAACCATTCCAGTAATTGGCTGTTATTGTAAAGTGTGCTATAGTGGGGTCACATGGTATGTACAATATGTAAATCATTCCAGTAATTGGCTGTTATAATGGAGTGTGCTATAGCATGTCACATGGTATGTACAATATGTAAACCATTCCAGTAATTGGCTGTTATAATGGAGTGTGCTAAAGCATTGTCACATGGTATGTACAATATGTAAATCATTCCAGTAATTGGCTGTTATTGTGGAGTGTGCTATAGCATGGTCACATGGTATGTACAATATGTAAACCATTCCAGGAATTAGCTGACAGATTAGCTGCCATGTTGAATTTCAACCTCCAGCAACTGTGTGGATCAAAGTGTAAGAATCTGAAAGTGAAGAATCCAGAAAAATATGGTTGGGAACCGAAGAAGCTTCTGAATTCTCTGACAGACATCTACCTTCATCTAGACTGTGATGAGTTTGCTGAATCCATAGCTAATGATGAGGTAATCTTGTGTATCCTCAGTATCCAACCATCTTCCTGTCTGCCTACCATCTATCTATTGCAGCCTGTCGATCTGCTTTTATTATTATGTTTGGTGTCTCAGTGTATATGGCACTGAAACTTGTTGAGTTTGTCTCACTGATGCATTATTGTGACCAGTAAATGGAATCTAAAGATTTCATACAAATTGGCTTTAGAATTATTCTTTAAATTTCCATTTTACCAGGTGCATTGGTGGCCATGACTACTTGATTTATGTCCCCTTTCATCATAATTTATTTTACTTACATTTTTTGTCTGTATATGTATTATTATCTCCTAATGCTAAGGTTAGGAGACATGCAAATAGTCTATGTTGTTCCATCCATCTGTTTTTCTATCTGACCTTCAATGTTTCCATCTATCCATCTGCCTAGTTAACACTATGTCATCTACATTTATTAATAGATCTGAACCAAATATGATGTGTAGATTTATCATAACAACAGCTCAGATGAGTTCAGTTATCACATTTTATGCATACTTTTAGAGGTTATACCAAGATCATCTCAAAATAGGCATTTACTAGTGCCCAGCAATAAGTCAGATAAGTTTGATGATAAACACAGATTGCACATGTTTCATAGAGTTATGGCCCTTTTATCATTGTTTGCACATATTAGAGTTATGGCCCTTTATCATCACAGTTTGCACATATTTTTCTTACAGTTATGGCCCATTATCATGACAGTTTGCACATATTTTTTAGAATTGTGGCCATGACTGCCTAAGCATTTGCATGCTAATGCACAAGCCTTTTTGAACACTGGCAACCACATGTTCAGTTTGATTTAAATCCAATTTGCTGTGAAGCTTCATCTAAACTAGAGTTTGGATGAATTTGATGATGATCATCTTTATCTTGATTTAAAGAATTATGACTTTTGTAGTCTTAGAATAGCTTCCTAGTGGCTTGCATTCACACATTCTTTATTGCTTGCAATCAGAACCACAATGAAGTTAAATCTTAACAAGAACTTGGATGAGTTTGATGATGACAAGGTTTTTAACCATGTTATACATAGTTATTACCTTGTTTCATTTAAACTATATTGACTGTAAAACTTCACCCAGCAAGGTCTGATGTGATGAGTAGATTTTAGCTGTAAAGTATTTCTACAGAGGTGATATTTCAGATCAAACTATGAATGTGCCCGATTAATCTCATATGAGGAAGATAATGAGCAACATATGTGCATGTTGATAATGTGATCTTGCATCTGAATGGCTTAGCTTGTTGGCACTTTGGAGACAATTTTTCTGATCCAGTTTTGATCAGTCTTGGAATATGGGTTTATATCATCAATAATTTGGATGATTTTAATAGTGAGCAAGATTCATATATATTAATGACCTGATCTTGCATCTGATTGGTTGTTACCTCTTTGAAAGCCACATTCTAATCCAGTTTAGATCTGACTTGGAATATAGGCTTACATCATCAGAATATAAGATGAGTTTGATAATGAGCAGATCCATGCATCTGATGGCTTGAACTTGTTCACTATAGATTGTGAACACTTGCAGTCATGTTTTACTCAAATCAGGTTTCCATTTCAGCTTATCAAGATCTGTCTATCTTTCCAGCCTCTCTTCTTATGACCATCAAAGCTCAGCAGCTCTTTCAAGATAATTGCCTATTTTTCATCTTGACCTTTTAAAGGTTTTTATAGAGCTATTTTGCTTTCAATCAATTTTAAGTCTTCCCTGCAGTAAGTACTTTTAACCAGCATGGCTGAGAAATCATTCACTATATTCTGAGGTAGGTAGTAATGTACATTGCCTCATGGATCCAGATGCACCTTCAGTGTCATACATACATTTATGTTTCTTGTCTACTCAGTTTTGCATAGAGTCCTGGCCATTGACAATTAGCTCTATATCTTTTCATAGGATGTTACATGTAACTGGCTTAGGTCAAGATCCATTCAGCCTTCTTTGATGCGGTTTGGTATAAGCATTGTGTCGTTGACCTGTGTATGCATTTTATGTTTTGTTTTGTTTTGTCAGCTCCATTTTGGATAGAATTATGGCCCTTAACAATGTATTCTGATGCAGTTTCATATTGACACAGACCTAAATGTACCTTTTGTGGATTTTTTGTCTTCAACTTCGTTTTGGATTGTATTGTTTCTATGTATGATTAATGTCATATCTTCACCTGGGATGTTGATCATGTTTGGCATAATTCAAGAACCATAAAACATATCATGGTGCAATTTGATATGAATATTGTCTCATAGCTCAAGATGTGCCTTTTGTAGATTTTGTCTTGTCCACTCCATTTTGAATAGGGTTATGGCCATTGTCAATAAAATTTTTGTCTTCACATGAAAACTTGGAGAATTGCTTGAAGTGAGCATAGCTCAGGTATAATTGTATATATTCTTATGGAGTTCTGTAAAAATGGTGTCTTTTTGACTTTGATGTACCTTATCAGGGTTTTGTCTCATCAATACCTTATTGGACAGAGTTATTGTCCCTGTCAGTCAGTTTCATATCTTTACATGAGATGTTGCTTGTAATCGGCATTGCTCAGGAATCATACAACATATTCTGAGGCAATTTGATATGAAGATTGTTTCATTCACCTAGATGTACTTTATATGTGTTTTGCCTTATGACCCTTGTCAATCAACTTCATATCTTTACAGGGGACATTTATGGTATTGATGGGTCACTGAATGAGACAAATCTTCTCCCAACTTTGGATTCCCAACATTAGGTCTTCTGTTTTAGGCTCTGTGAAACAAATTGTAGTAAGAAGGGCCCTTGAAATGAGCCCATCACTAATAGTGCTGAGTACAAATATATGGCCCTTGAGAGACTTAGAAGAAGCATTCCATTGAGATTTGAATACATTAATCATATTTTCTAACTGATTTGAACTGAATTGTCTGTGTAACTTGATTTTAACAAGGAGTCATATGCCTTCGACTACAGTTAGGTTTTGATAGTGTTTTACAAAGTTATGACCCTTGAACCAGTTAGGCATCTCGTTGGCTTTTGAACACTTATGATGCATTTACATTCTGTTATTAATACAGGGTTTCTCTGAAAGGTTTAGATGAGTTTGAGGATGACCAGATTTTGACAATTGTGCTGAGTTATCACCCTTGACTGAATTTAAATATCCACACATTCCAGTGTATTTTAAATACTAGCATTATTTTGATATCAACCATATTTCCTTAGAAACACTATCTTGACATGATCTCACATTTGTTGGATGATAGCAGATTTGGACCATATTTTACAAAGTTCTTTTTAAAAAAAATTATTTTTTAGAGTTATGGCACTTGACCAGTTTTGAATAGCCATGCATTCCAGTGTAATTTAAGGACTTGCATCAGCACCATGTATTCAGTCAGATATTTAACAACAAAAATTTGGACATTAATTCAGTGACTTTGTCTATAACAAATTGTTAAATACTACATCTAGTTCCAAGTCTTTCAACGGTTTAGTGGCAGTTATTGACGGGGGAACAATGTTAGTGTCACTGGCAACTGTTTGTTCTTCTGCATATGCTTTAGTAGTATTCTCTACTTTTCATAGTTATACAACAGTGTATTGTCATTTATTTCTGTTATCAGCGTTCTTACAAGAAAGAGTTGTTTGATGATGCTGTGTCCAGAATGAGAAAGGCCTGCATCAAAAGAGAGACAGAAATAGAGCAGTTTAAGAACCTTCAGGATAAAGTGGATGCATTTGTTTTACGAAGAAACAGGGCCGAGTTGGACTACGGAGAAATTCCAGAAGAGTTCAAAGGTAATAGTTACTCTTGATAGGAATTTTCTCCATTGATCTGGAATTAAGGAGTCAGTTTGATGGAACTTACCAGAAGAAATATATGTAAGAGTTACTTCCCCTATGATTATGTGTGGATGAAATGGTAAATGTTTAAAATGTACCATATATACTTGTGTACCTTTAGGACCCAACTGCAAACTGTAATTTGTTTGAATTAATCAGTGGAACAACATAGACCCCGATCTGCCAGAGTGCATATTGTTTTAGTAAATCGGTGTTTGACTTATTTACAGGTGTTGACTTATAAGTAATTTGTATTTGTTGGTTTTTCTTCATGATTAGGTATAATTGTTTTTTTGGACTTGTCCAAAATCGGATTCATGTTGTTCCTGACTAGAGACACTGATGTTTTTATTTTGTAAACAAATAATACATAGTTAAAATTTCCCTATGAGTGTGGGTTATATATTAGGATCATTGCGTTGGACTCAGTCAGAGACATTATGTTCACCATGTTCTTTATTATAATTTTAGGTACAGATTTTATTTTGTTGTATATGTGTGTGTGTCAGTCCAATGAGCAGTACTCAGCTGGACAGATGTCAACCACTAATTCTGTATTTACTTTGTATGGGATGCATTTTGGGTTATATGTGTCATATATGCTCATACTGACCAGAGAAGGTATGGGTGACTATAATTACCACTTGCTTTGAACAAGGGGAGAGTAAGAAAGCGCATGATCAGTCTCCATCAGTCATGATGCTGATGTCACCTCAGTTGACACTTACCAGACCTGCCGACCCTTTCGATTTGAGCATCATCAGTCTACCTGTAATGATCATTTAAATACAGACTTACGGAATGATAACAAAACTTACTGAAATACAGTTGTTTTGGTGAAATCTGGATGCTCGCCTGCCCGTGTTTGATTTGGATCTGGTTTCCATATTAGAATCAACAGAGTTGGTCAGGGAACCAGACTAACTTTACAGAAGTACTTCTGATGCTTTCAACTACATATATTTTTTCAAGCCGTTTCATATAGAATTTTCTCAAAATGGTGTCCAAGAAATGATGTGTGTTGGAGATGAACAATAAGCCTTTAAAGAGTTTAAATAGCACAGCAGAAGAATTTAATATTTCTTGAAGGAAGAAAGGAAGCATCCCCTACGTTGATTGGGCATTATGTGTTGATTTTGAATATGTAATGTCATAGTGGAGTTGATTCACTCTGGGATATTTAAAGATAAGCAAATTACTTCATTAAGTTGAGAGATAGGAAGGGGCTATTGAGCTTCATAGGGTTTGTCTGCAGTTTGTGAAACTGTACTCATGGTAATATGTACTTTGCAAACTTTTTCATTACACATAATGTTTACTGTTGCTAGATACTATTGGTAATTAAGGTGTATGTTCTTTATAACTTTTTTCACATTACTGTTGCTGCCTCTGTCTCTGATTATACTTTTGAAATTTTTAAATGCATATTTCCAACTTGACAACATCAGTCCATGATATTTTATTACACCTTACTGAAAATTGGTCTAACTTACAAAAAATTATTGATTGCCTTATTGAGAAGGTCTTGTTATAGTTAGCAGGTCTGCTTCACTCCCTGTTGCCATAGACATTTAAGATTTTCATGAAAATTCAATGGGTCAGGATGAACATGGTAGAGCAACCCATCCAGACCAGTGGTATGCAGTTAACACAGATTTATCCCAGTACTGGCTGTGGTGATCTTTCCCAGGAAAGCCAGTCATTGACTTGGGCTACCAGAGGCCATGGTTACTAATGACACCATTGCTACATGTAATTCAGTCTCAACCTATGCCTTCATTCCAAGGACTGGGTATGGTCATGGATTTTTCCCTGTATATCTATTCCCAGCTTGAGGACACCAATAGTGCCAAGTGCCTGGCCATGACAGTTTTAGTGCTGACTCTCACCCATACACCAAGCACATTAAATATACAGCTCTTCCCCATTATGATACAGTATTTGGAGCAGTATAGTGAAAATGATTGAATAGTGATCGCACTTTTGTTTTGGGGAGGGGATGAACAACATGCTGTTACTTTTTTAAATAAATTTAAGTTTCTTTTAACTGCATGGTATTTATTCATTTAATTGTGATTAATAATTATATTTTAAAAAGTAAATAAAAATATACATATAATACCAAGCATCAGGTTGCTTTCTTTCAACCCATATTGTAACTCATCATTTGGTTTATCAGTTGTACAACAGGCATCTCTTCAATCACTGTTTATCTTGAAATCTCACTTCCTAGGACCCTTTACCCTAAAGCTATCCACAGGATCCCATCAAGGCAAAAGTGGGAGCTCTTGCTTTTTGTTACTAATTAAAAAAGAAGGGATGATATTTCTGTTTTAAGTTCTGTCATCCTGGATGAGATGGTTTATTCACTGTTTGTGAAGGACTAGCTTGAGACAAAGTGCATTTCTGGCAGATATTGGCTTACGAGATTTGGGTGGTCACCAATATAATAGCATTTAAGTGCAACTGCTCCCAAACTGACATCTTCCAAGCTGTGTGATAGAGGTCAGAGTCAGCATGTTGTTGCTTTTTCATCGGAGACCTTTGATCACAAAGGGCACTGTTGGACCTGGTAGCACAATAGGCTACATTCCAGTGTCATTCAGTAGCTTGATAATGATGTGGCTTACTCAAAATCCACAGGAACGCTCTGGTGGCCTAAGTGGTTAGAGCATCCACCTCAGATGCAGGTGGGTGTGGTTTTGAACCGCAGCCGAGTCATACCAAAGACTTTTAAAAATGGTACTAGCTGCTACCTTGCTTGGCATTCAGCTTTAAGAGGTTAGTGTTAGGACTGGTCAGCCTGGTGTCAAGATAATGTGACTGGTTTGGACATGATGCTGCATGTCTGCAGCTTGATACCCCAGTGCAAGACATCACCATAAACTGCTACACTGCAGACATTGTAGCAGTATGACTGAAAAATTGTTAAAGCTATGTTAGAAGTCCAAGTCACACACATAAACTTCCACAGGTTTGCAGGAGTGCAACTTTTTCTCCTAACCACATCCATGCATAAACCATGTGCTAACCTTAGCTGTTATCTCATATGAAACTTGAAACTAGTGCCAAAGGGAATTGGCTCCTATTTCTTATGCCCATTCTCCTAGGGTATCCTGATCAGGTGATGTATTTGAAGAAGAAACCAATTTTTAGGGTAGGTTTCTTTGATAGTACTTCTCTAATTATAATATGGGTTCACTCTCCAGTATACAATACCTCTTAAGTGGTAATTGATGCATCGACCAACACTCCAAGGTGAGACCACTCTCATCAGACCTCCCTTTTTGGAAACAAGACTTTTAGCACATTTGTTTTAATGCAAACCTGGGATGGTGGGAGTTTTCAGGTAGTGGAGGTTATCCTAGAATATTATGATCAGATAAATACTATCAAAGAAACCAATTTTACTCCAAAAATTACTTTCTCCTAAATAAATCATTATTCAATGGACAAGAAGATTTTAATGATATCTCTACTATTTGTGCTGTTTTTCCTCCTTTCAGAAAAAATGAGGGAAAAAACAATTTCTGCATGTCACAAATATATCTTTATCAAAGTTTTTTTCCAAAGAAGAAATATTTGGTAATTCTGGTTCATACAGTAGGTTAACTATGCAATTTATTTTTAACAGATACCTCCCATTTCATTAAAACATAACAGGCTTGCTATTTATCTAATTGCAATAATGACTAAAAAATATTTCATCTCAAAAACAGGCAAAAAACATGAAAGGTAAGTTATGACTGACAAAAATGTTGTTATCACCATTGTTCTTCATAATTTCCCTATTCGTCACCATTGTTCTTCATAATTTCCCTATTCATCACCATTGTTCTTCATAATTTCCCAATTCTTCACCTAGATCCTCTAATGGACACCCTGATGAGGGACCCAGTACAGCTCCCAGGGGGTACCATCATGGATAAGCCAATCATTCTGCGTCATCTTCTCAACTCTCAGACTGATCCCTTCAACAGACAGCCCCTTACAGAAGATCAGCTAAAACCAGGTAAATCAGAGTTGAACCTTTCTTTGTACTGATTCAGAATAACAGATTCAGCTGTCTACCGATTATTGTACTGTGCTTCACAAATAATCATACATAGAAAAAGAAATCACAGGTTTTTGTTCCAAAGGGATCAAGTTATTATAGGATTTCATAGGAGTATTTCACAAAATGACTTCAATCTGTTACACATATTAGTCAGTCAAATACAAAATACATTCAGTCTTGTACACATATCATGATCTGTTGGTCTAATTGACAATGCATTCAGTCTTTTAGACACATCAGTTGGTCTAATTAGACAATACATTGAGGCTATTTGTTATAAAGTAGTCTTTCTGTAAACCACCACCTCCTGTGGACTTTTGATATATTTCATTCGCAGTAGTTGTTTTAATCAGACCTTCTTATACTTGCCACCTCTGTAATACATTGAGAATGTTTGTTTGATTTACAGAAGTAGGATCATGTATGAGACAGTATTATGACAAATTCTTCTAAGAGTTACATTCCCCTGATATAATTTTGAGATCTTTTCCATTTGTTCTTAGAAACAGAAAATTATGACAGGTTTTACTTTACCAGAGTGAACACTAAACATCTGTCCTTATATGCTCCAGTCATACAGGTGTAGGTGTGTAGTATGTTATGAATATCTTTCTGTCATGTCATGTCACAACAGATGATGGTAATTTATGTTATCTGCTATACCACTAATAAAGAATATAATGTGCACAGTGGTATTATAATGCTCCAGCCATATCCATGGAAGGGCATATAGCGTGCACAAGATAGTATTATAATGCCCAAGCCATAGCCATGGAGGGGCATATAGCTTGCCAAAGATGGTAATTATAATGCCCCAGCCATATCCATGGAGGGGCATATAGAGTGCCAAAGATGGGAATTATAATGCCCCAGCCATATCCATGGAGGGGCATATAGAGTGCTAAAAATGGTAATTATAATGCCCCAGCCATATCCATGGAGGAGCATATAGAGTGCTACAAATGGTAATTATAATGCCCCAGCCATATCCATGGAGGGGCATATAGCATGCCAAAGATGTTAATTATAATGCCCAAGCCATATCCATGGAGGAGCATATAGAGTGCCAAAGATTTTAATTGTAATGCCCCAGCCATATCCATGGAGGGGCGTATAGAGTGCCAAAGATGTTAATTGTAATGCCCCAGTCACATCCATGGAGGGGCATATAGCGTGCCAAAGATGTTAATTATAATGCCCAAGCCATATCCATGGAGGGGCATATAGAGTGCCAAAGATGGTAATTATAATGCCCTAGACATATCAGTGGAGGGGCATATAGAGTGCTACAAATGGTAATTATAATGCCCCAGCCATATCCATGGAGGGGCATATAAAGTGCTAAAATGGTAATTATAATGCCCCAGCCATATCCATGGAGGGGCATACAGCATGCCAAAGTCGGTAATTATAATGCCCCAGCCATATCCATGGAGGGGCATATAGCGTGCCAAAGATGGTTATTATAATGTCTCAGCCATATCCATGGAGGGGCCTATAGCGTGCCAAAGATGGTAATTATAATGCCCCAGCCACATCCATGGCGGGGCATATAACGTGCCAAAGATGGTAATTTTAATGCCCCAGCCATATCCATGGAGGGGCATATAGCGTGCCAAAGATGGTAATTATAATGCCCCAGCCATATCCATGGAGGGGCATATAGCGTGCCAAAGATGGTAGTTATAATGCCTCAGCCATATCCATGGAGGGGCATATAGAGTGCCAAAGATGGTAATTATAATGCCCCAACCATGTCCATGGAGGGGCATATAGAGTGCTAAAAATGGTAATTATAATGCCCCAGCCACATCCATGGAGGGGCATACAGCATGCCAAAGATGGTAATTATAATGCCTCAGCCATATCCATGGAGGGGCATGTAGCATGCCAGAGATGGTAATTATTATGTCCCAGCCATATCCATGGAGGGGCATATAGTGTGCAGATGATGGTAATTATAATGTCCGAGCCATATCCATGGAGAGGCATATTGTGTGTAACTGATATCCTTCTGTCATGTCTTGTCACAATCTGTAATTTGTGTTACCAGCCATATCAATGGAGGGGGCATATAGTGTGCAGATGATAGTAATTTGTATTCCTCAGCCACCTGTCAAAATAGATGATTGCAATTTGTATGTCCCAGCCATACCTATGAAGGGGACATATAAGTGTCATTCTTGTCACATCCTGTGCATTAAAAGTATTGTTTCCACTCCATAACTGTTTAAGGACCTAATGGACTGAGACAAAATTTGTATGAGACTCCACATGACAAAGATCCAGTCCAGATTGATTTCACCATGGAAGTTTTCTCTTTGATTACATTATACTGGTGGGGACAGCCATGTTTTATGCACCCATTCTTGTTGATTTTGCACTCCAGTGACTTGTGTGTTTGGATTTGTGCACTTTAAATACATTACTGGGTATATCTTAACAAGGAAATAGGTGCCAAATGCTTTTCCCAAGGACACTCTAAGGCAGCCAACCTGGGCGGCCATGGTGGGTATCAAACCATCGACTTGTGGACTGAGAGTACGATGCTGTATGGAGTTACTGCAGCTACACTGATGAAGGAAACTGGTGATGTACTAGGCCTGTTGTAACTCTGTCATATAAGTTTTGCTTGTTTTACCAACCTGGTATCCAATATATGTCTTAGGATGATGTAGCCTCATTAAATAGCACATACAGTGGTCCCCCTCTTATACGGCCACCCCTTCTGCATGGGGAAAGTGGCCTTATAAGACAAGTGGCCTTTTCAGAGGGGGACTATATTTTTTTGTGAGAAGTATATGTACTGTACATAGTAAGAAAGCTACATACTTCAAAGCAATTAATAACTTCATTTAATATCTTCGTTTAAAAGAAACATTAATTATTAAAAGGTTCTTCTTGTCTTAAGAATAGACTTATTTCAACTGAATATACATTAATAGTTCTTATTCTTGACATAAGCATGATATGCTAGCAGGTATTGTTGTAATGCACATTGCAAAACCATTTAAAAATGTCCTTTAAATCTTGTACATACATAATTCTCTTTCCATTTGTTCTATTTCCCCACTGCTGCTGAATAATCTCCTTATCGGTTACGACATTGTTTATTCAAGTCTTTTCAGCATAAAATTGTTTTTATTCTAGTCTATTCTACATAAAAGTACCCCCCTCCACCCCCCGATGTCATTGAGTAGAATAACCGACTTTATTCTAAAGTAATACGTCTCCATTTATGTCATGACATGTAAATGTTTGGTAATCTTTTATTCGGATGTTGCTAACTGTATTTGATTTAATTATGCAGATGAAACTTTTGTACAGTGGACAAAATGCCTTCTTCATAAAGGAAGCGAGAGATGTATTGTCACATGATGTTTCGGTCTTTGTCTGGTACCCTGTTTTGTTCGAGGTTAATTTCTCTGTGTGTGTTAATCCACAAAATCTAAAATTAGCCGATGCTGACCATGTTATGATCTTGACAATTTACGTCTGGTTGTAATCATCAAAGAGAAGAACTCGACAAATGTGTGAAGCCCAAAACTCTATCACAGCACTGTTGAGCCCATTTCCTGTAAACATCGGCTTTTACAGATAATGATATAATATTAATTGTAGTGTTTACATGTACTTTAGCCAACACTTTTTTCAGTAATAGAAACTGACATGGGGAGACAGGTATCGACAGTAGAGGTAATCTGATTACTTAAGCCATGAATTAATTATTGGTTCTGGACACATTTGAAATAAAAAGTGCTGCTTGTGTTTGGAACGTTTCAAATTTATGTACTAATTTGCTGGTTAATTATGCAGACAAAACTTTTGTACAGTGGACAAAAGTACCTCACGTTAGAGGGGTGGCCATTCTTGAGGGGTACTTTTGAACACAAATTCATCGGTGCCTAGGGATGCTGGCCATAAGAAGCGGGTGGCCACTGGTTTGGGGGACCGTTCAAAAGGGGGACCACTGTATTTATTGTACAGCAAAGGTCAGCGTGAATTATTCAGATAAAATTACTTGCTTTCTTTCTTTTCTCTTCTTTTGATAACCAATATTACAGATAGTTTTTATGGGTATTAATAAGATAAAAGTTATGAAATATATTTTTTTTGAGACAGGGTTTTGTTTTATTTTCACAGCTTTGGAACTAAAGGCAAGAATAGAACAATGGATGAAGGGACGTGAAACAGAATTTAAACATAAAAAATGAGAATCAGAGAGAGAAAACAAAAGAAATGACCTGCTTTTCCACTGTTGTACTGAACATACATCGCAAGATTTCCTACAGCTGCAGATTTTTTGTGTTTTGTTTTCATTTATTTGATCAGTGTCTTATATCACATTATACACGTGTTGATAGTCTTTCAAGGCTTTGAAATTTCATGTCATTAAAATGTATATCCTATATCTGAAGGTGAAACCCCACTTATAGTGTTGCCTGCTGTATTGGCCAGCTTGTTCACTAAAATCAGTGAGACCGTTTTTAACAATACTTACAGCTTGTTATTACTTGAACGCATTTTTCTCATCTTCAGTTCTAATGAAATTTCTGACATGCTTAGTGGTCATCATTTCTTTGTTGTCTCGAGAAGGTTTTAGACTGGTATTTATTTCAACAGAATTTAATGAACTTTTTTGACATCAAGAGTGTCACCATTTTCCTTGCTTTGTATCGGTACTTATTCATCTCCACAGAGGATATTGTGTCAGATGCTGTTAAATGGAAGAACAGGTTTTTTAACCAAAGACCAACATATTTAATTAATTAATAAACGGGTATTGAAACAAAATTACATGCTGTGATTTAATTGTACGAGGTAAAAAAATATGTAGTTTTCATGGGTGATATAGATAAAATAAAATTAAAATCAGTAAGTAAAGTTAAGCCTGATCAAACCACAACTTAATTTTATATTTTTTATTGTAGTTTTCAAAACAGAAATTTGATACCCACAATTTTTAAGAGATTGACAACAATTTATGTTTTGAACTGAGGTTATGTTGTCCAGAGGAAGACTGAAAACAAGACAGTCTCCATCAAGTTTATCTTCTGTCAGTAATTTTATAAGAGGGTTGTAGAAATTTTTTGATTGGTTATGAAAGTCAGTGTACGAAGTTTTAGTATTTATTTCTGTCAGGAAGGATAAAACTATTCTTCAGGAAACAAGGTAAGGACTCAAATTGTTCTTCAGGAAACAAGGTAAAGACTCAAATTGTTCTTCAGGAAACCAGATAAGGACTCAAATTGACTTTAATATTACCTTTAATTTTTGTTTCTTCCATTAGACATTTAAAGAAAATTAGTATGATGGTGAAAAAAAGTGGTATTTATAAGCTAGTACATTTATATGTGAAAATTTGAACTCTTATTTTTTGGAATGATATTGCATAATTTGCTGCAGTATCGATTTTAAGAAAATGAGTTCATACTTTCCCTTTTAGTTGGAATAATGTATTTATTATATACTCATTGTTTTATCTAGGACTGATATCTAACCTGCACACGGCACCAAGAACATGGTAGCATGTGTTGTGCACATGATGTGGAATATGGTGCAGTGGAAAATTCTTCACGTTTCCAACAATGTCGAACTGGCAGAGAAAATTTTGAGTATATAACATTTTCACGATATTAATGAGCAAGAGGTTAGGAAGAAAAAATAGGTACCAGTTTTAGGTGATGGAGAGAATGCAGATTTTAAAGGTTTCATTTTATTTCAGTAATACATCATGAAAAAAATAATTCACATCTGACAAATTTTGATAATGAAATAATACCAACTTTTCACTTGATCTGTAGAATAGGAATTGTTATAATTGTTCCATTCATGATCCTTCTAGTGTCAGAATTTTTCCAGCGAGGACACCTTATTTATAGAGGATGTTGTAAATGGTGTGTAAACTGCATTGTAAATTTATATACTTGCAAAGCAAATTTAAGTAAAGGAGCCAAAATTGTTCATGGGATCTTTCTTATTTCCTTGTGATGAAATAACTGTTAAAATTGGTGTAACATATTCATAGAGACAAGGTAAACACCTGGATTTTAAAAAAAAATGTGTTAAAGTATTTATTCTACTTCAGCAAGGAAACATTCACATGTATTAGACTAGTTTTAACATGTTTCTAACACTTGCAAAATCTCAACCTCTCCTTTTCTCTTTGTGTCTGGCTCTGTCTGTGTAATAGTCAGGGGAGTATAAAAATGCATTGATGTGATCAAAAAGTACAAAGAAGAAGAAAATATTCTTATGGTATACCTAGCAAGTTTGGTACATGCTTTGAAATACTGTTGAGAATTTCATTTTATAGTATCATTCAAATATTGGTTTGCAGAAAGTGTCATTTTCATCAATCTTCATGGATCTGTCTTGGACAGAGATCACATTCATAATTGTGTTATACTACATTGGATCTTAAAAATGGTTTATAGCAAGCAGTAATTCCACAACAAAATATGGTGCCTATGAATAAAATTAAAAGTATCGTGAATCTTTTTATTTGCATTGTGTTCATTGTCTTTATGCATTTTATTCTCTTGTTTATTTGTAAATTTGTTTTAAATAAATTTGTGTATATGTTCAATGTACAGTTGTATTGAACAAATAAAATTTCTCGTCTTGGTCTAATTGCCATCATTCATTCCAAATTGATACATTGCATACATGCATACAGGACATAAAAAAATATTTGTAATTTTCCTTCTTATTTCACAAGTTACCTGTCCATCTTTCTCTCTCTCACACACATGGACACACACCCACACACATCAGTCATGAAACAATATTTTTAATACAGCATACAGGATTATCTATTAAATGTGTTAACAAATAGCAAGATCCATCTTTACATCAACAAATGTTAACACCTTCACCTGGTAGATTGCAAATATGGGATGTGAGCTTGTCTTAGAAACATAAGTTTATTTAAAACCTTAAGCAAAAACAGTAGTTGGTAAGAATTAAAATAGCATTTTCCTTTATGGTAACAGGAAGTAAATCACCATCTTTACAATAACAAATTCAGTGTTTAAATTGGATTTGAAACAAGGAGAGAAAAGATAATGTCAATGTCTGAGTCACAAGTGTTCTTTCTGCTTTTTTTGGGAAGATGTACAATGGTTTGGCCCTGAACCGTCCATCGACATTTGCTTCATAACACTCTTGAGGCCATGTTTGTTATCCAGTTTTAATAAAACGTGAAATACAAGCTTATATCATCAAGATCATGGATGAGTTCCAAGTAGTGGAGTAGCAACCACTCAAGCAACCCCCACCCAGTGGAGGCCTAAAATCCCCATTAAATAACTTCTCTTTTATGTGGTAGCCTTGGATTTCTTGCTCTGGTTCAGATATGAGTGGGATCTTGCATAGTATAGAGGTGATCTTGCATCTGATTGGTTGAGCTTGTTACCACTATTTAGACCATGATGCTGATCTGATTGTGGTTAAAGTTGGAATACATGCTTATCTCGCCAAGTTCTTAGATGAGTTCAGCAATGAATGAGATCCACACACATTTAAGAGCTGATCTTGAATCTGGTTGAGCAGGCTATCATGCTGGAAGCTGTTTTTTTAATCTGATTTTTTATCAGACTTTGAACATAAGCTTTTATGATAAAGATCTTGCTTATGTTTGCTAATGTGCACATGATCCATGCATATTAATGAGGTTCAAAGCAATTGATTGGCTGTACTTCTTATTACTCTACAGAATACATGTGACAGAAAAGAGAGGTCAGCTTGGGACAGATCATGATTGGAAAAACTGATCGGGAGTTTTTATTAAAATCAGGAGTGTTTTCACCTACCCAATTTCTTCTTAAAAATGACTTTGAAAGAATGTCAGGTAGCACATTTATGCCCCATTGAAATTCATTCCAACCACTGAAATCCCGTTTTCATCCTATATTGAAATTTGTGTTGTTTTGGTTGGTTAGATTTTGGCATTTTAGCATTGGGAGATAAAATGTACACTCGGATATCTTGAGAAACTTTAAATATCAAAGCCAAATGGACCTGCTTTATGCAACTTGAGCTTATATATAATAATCCATTCTTAATCCTTTATTATCTATAATCCTTTCTGAATTGCTACTGATCACACATTGTGAAATCCAATCAGTCAAGTTAGCAATCAAAGTGTCAATCAAAGTGTCATGCTTGCCAGTTCAGTCATGTTAAGTCTTTACCAGAAATACACTACACTGAGTACAAAAAAGTGAAAATTGTTTCTCCTGGATTTTCAGTAATTTTGAGTATGTGGGAGATTTCAGTGAGAGACAAGAGATGGGAGAGACCATATATTTTGGGATGAAAATCATGTCAGGAGGCTCACATGCATCCTACAGATTGTATTTCTGATCCAGTTTTGAAACCTTGGTAAATAGGCCTAAATCATAAAGACATTGGATGAATACACTTATAATTGGGGGACCCAGGGGACTATATGGCCTTGAAGTGTTTGCATTCACCGTTCACTGCCCTCTCATCTCTATCTGCTTTGGTTCAAGTCTCGAGCTAGGCCACTCTGGGTATATGAGATAGTTTGCGTGTAGCTTCCTGTGGGTCGAGGTTTTGTTACCAGTGCTTTCACAGGTTCCTCCTCCACCAGTTATTCTGGCCGCCATGTACAGACTATCATGTGCTAAATAATGGCATTAAACCCAAAACTACAACAAAAAAACAAAAACAATTATGAGTGAGCTCCATGAGTATTAATTACTAAGGTGATTTTGCACCTGATTGGCAAAGTTTATCAACACCTTAGGAACTTTATTTCTGATCAGCATTTTATCAGACTTGGTAAATGGCATTGATATCATCAAAATATACAATGTACTTTATTATAAGTGACAGTAGCATATACATGTATTAATTAGGTGATCTTGCATGTCTGAGCTTCTTACCACTCAAAACATCTTATTACTGATCTGATTTTAATTGGACTTGGCAAATGGGATACTATAATCAAGATGGTGGATGGCTTTTGTTATGATCCAGATATAAATATACATGTTTATGAGGTGATCTTGCATCCAATTGGTTGAGAATGCTTACCTCCAAAATGGTCTCATTTTTCAAAATAGGATTTTTATCAAATTGGCAAATATACTGGCAAGATCTTCATGTATATGATGTATAGGTGAGCTCCACACATTTAGGACGTGATCTTGATATCCAATGTGCCAAACTTATTACCACTCTAAAGAATGTATTACAGATTTTGTGTAAGCTTTGTAAATAAGTTTACACTGTCATTGTCTTAGGTTTGATAATAAGTGAGATTTGCACTTATCAGTGAGATATCTTGGGTCTGATTGGCTAAGCTTATTACCTCTCTTGATCTATATTTCTCATAGTTGTTGTTGTAGGGTTTAATGCCATTTTTCAGCACACGATAGGCTATACATGGCGGCCAGTATTAATGGTGGAGGAAGAACCTGGGAAAACACCGGAAAGAACCACCGACCCACGAGAAGTTACTGGCAAGCTTTCTCACATACCCACATTGGCTGAATCCGAGACTTGAACCCACGCAGACAGAGGTGAGATGGCAGTGATCCGTAATGGACAGCGCTTTAAACCACTCAGCCACATTTCTCATAGTTTCATTAAAACTTGGTAAATGGATTTTCATCTTACAGAGCTTGCATTACTTTTCTTGCATGCAAGTGACTTTGATGTTGAGCTTTTATTATTTGAAAGAATGTTTATGACATATTAAAAATTTATAAAATCAACATGATGCAAAATTTTGGGCGCTGGTATACATTGGTTGTGCTTTTATATATTACACAAGCCTGCTTTATGATCTACTGCCATGTAAGTAAACAAAGTTCTGTATGCAGATGAGTGATATCAGGCCCACCTGGGCCTTCCTTTAGTTCATTATAGTAATGAACACTGCTATTTAGTAAGTGGCATTGTAATGAAACTTTAAACATACTGAAATTCAGACATGAATGTGAGTTTTTACTATTTACTTGTGCAGTTGAATAATTTTTATTACAGCAACAATGAATATACAACATTTTGTCATAGACAAAAAGTTTATGGATTTTAAGTCTTCACCTCCTTTACAAATTTAATATTAGTGTACCTGTGTATTGATTAGAATTTCATCTATTGATTGATCAACTTGCATAATTATTCATGTACATGTACTTTATTTGCTGATTCATATATGTCTATTTTATCTCCAGTTCTATTTTCAACAAAAAAACTCAAAAGAATATGTGTTCAAGGTGCAAATATGAAAACTATTACCCATTTTAGCTGTCATCATTAATATGACATTTTTTTATTATAAAAAAAATCTGTTTTGTAGACTTGAGAATATGATAAAACTAGTTAAATAATTCAAAAGTTTAAACTACAATATAAATCAGTGAGGAAAAATAATCAGCTTGTGAATTATGGCCAGATCAGAGGAAATTATATGGGAAAAATGCGTAAATTATAACATAAGTTAAATTTGAGGGTACTCAATTCACCAAATATTGTTTCACTGCAATGCACTGTTAACTTAAAATCACTTGTGCGACAAATAGCATTTGCAGTAAATGTTTACAAATACACTGTCCATAGTACTGAATAGTGTGTTCTATAGTAATGAATACCGTGCCACATCATTACCATGAGGAAAAATATCACATGATATGAATATAGTCACACCATTAATGGAAATAAAGGACCTTGAATCATTAATGAATTTATGAAACATTTTTAATAATTTTCTGATTTTACATTTATGATTCTGTTTATCATGTAGTATTTATTTTAAGGGAAATAGTTTAGAGAGAAAGAAGCAATAATTTGGTTTATTCTGGCTCACTTGCTGCATCTTTCAATTGTTGCACTTAAAAGATATTCCCAGACACTAGTTGAATTAATAATGAACAATTTTATAACCAATAACATTTAGAAGTAGGATTTATTTTACAAATTAAAATTCAAAGAGCAACTGTCCTTCCAAATCAATAGAACATTTCATACAGACGACTTAATTTGTCAACATTAGATATCCAGTGGAAATTCCTGTGTGATGTCACATTGTTTACTTGGGTTAGGTTAGTCAAGCCAAATACATAAATTTCAATGAGAATGTTTACAGTGTTTCCACCTAAAATATGTAAATTCCACTACTATGGATGCAATATTGTATACAACAGAAAATATAGAATTGCCTTATTTGAATATTCATATGAAGGGATGAATACTGGATACAGAAATTGTACTAACATTTATCTAACGTTGCTGATGAGTATAATTGAAAATTTAATATATTTGTTACCAGATATTTGCATGATTTGATTTGGAAGAATGCTGTGGTTAGATAACTTTCTGTCAGGTGCGAGATGGGCACTGGTCCGCATTCTTCTCGAAACAGAAGTGAGTTCATTTACCCCTATTAACATTTAAACCCCGCTTTTCATAGGGGAGGTGGTGCCTGTTACAAGTTTGAACCACCCCAGCACTTTATCAATTGAACAATAGAAGCTATCCTTAATTTTATTTGTAACAAGACTCTATGTGGTAAACTAGCAATATCGTAACCAATGTAGCCTTTGTTTCCCAATGCCCCAAAAATGGAGCCAAAATATTTATAGTTATAATAGTGAGAACAAAAGTTCCAGAAGTGGGGTAAGGAAACTTTCCATGGTCACAGTCAAACAGTAACTAGAATACTGCACAAGCATTGCATGGGCTTATTTGGACCAATCAGATTCAAATAAAGTGACATGTCAAGAATATTAAACTTGTTACAACTGTATGGTCTCAAACTAAGTAAGAAGTGAAACCAACAAGTTTTGTAAAATTCAACAAAACTTATTTCCCTAAAATAAAAAGTAAAAATTCAAAACACAGTACATGTATTACAAATCAAATCCCAAATAATCCTATGTTTTACCACAAGTCCAAAAGTATAAAATGTTCCAGATAAATTCAATAATCTTAAATGTACTGATGTACCAATAGTCGTGAAGTATCACAGTGTTATAAACCAGAATAATCCCAAAAGCAAATTTATCTGAACACAACTAAGAATGATTCCACAGACTGATACTAAAACAGGAATGAATAATTGTTTACTTAGTCATTTATATACAGACTATCACCTGACCTAAAAAACAGAATACCCAAGATGTATGTAATTTCCAGTGGAAAATTCAATTAAATTTTAAAAAGTAAGGTAGGTCGAAATTCTATCCTCAATCACAAAGTTCAAGCACAATATAAATTTATCAAACTTCACACATTCTATGTAAATGTTATCTACTATGTGATAAAGGTTGTTATGTCACAGTGGATGTTACTGATCATCTTTCATTTATAGGCTTTTTTAAAGAGGTTTTTTTTTTTAAAAAACAAAGGCAAGTTATTTTCTCCTCATTGTTGCTGCAGTTGACTGGCAAGTGAGCACAGAATTTTTAAATTTTTATCTGTTCATCCATCTGTCCATCACACATTTTCTTATTCATAACAGGAAAGTCATGTAATGAAAATGGATAAAAGTGTTTTGTTTTGTTTTTATTACCTGAGGGTATGTCCCATACTACATATAGGTCCTGCCTTCAAAACAAGGTCTTCAGTCAACATTTACATTTCTTGTTTTTGGTGTATAACTTGTATACATGATTAATGATCCCTTTTTCTACCCTGGATGTTTTCAAGATCATGTAAAACGGCACTGCTTGTAATGGTAAGTCCTGGCACTCTTTTCATTGTAAATCTTACTGACACACTAATCCATTTCATCATAAAATGTTAATGGTCCCAAGTACATACAATGTATGTGTATAACAGCTTCTCATAAACTATTGAATCCATGCATGATTTCAATGTTTATTTTAATATTTCAGGTTACTAAAACGAAATTTGCTGAAAAGGTTAATAAAATAATGTAAAAAATACATTTTCATAGTCTCTTTATTTCAATAAAAATTCATATAACCAGATCTTAAACTGATATAACAAAAATGTTCTTTGTGACTCCATGCTTTTCAAAAATGATCGGCTCACCACTTAAATGCATTTTGATCATCCAGCTTGGTCATTTATTTACAGAAACTCCAATGTTTTTTAAAAGCAGTATTGATTCAACCTGGAGAAACAGCACATACCGGTACATGAAAGTTTCTGCACTCATCATGTACAGTGCCCAGACTGCAAACATGTTTTGTTTCATACAACAGTTTTGTTTTTGATAAAGTCCATCATACATTTTTATGTGTGCCAGTTTTAGGGCTTTTTACAGTACAATGCAGATGTTAAGACTGAGATAGCAAGATCATGTTTTGCATACTTTGCTTTGTCAATTCTGGTGTTAATACATTTGACTGGGGGGGGGGGGGCTATTTACATTCTCATGTGCTACAAAAAAAAAACTGTTTACAAGTTTGTCAACACTGTGATGCACATAGAGCACCAGAACAGGTTTTCTATATTTTTATTTTCTTATGCCATGATATCTAAAAATAGCAAGGATCATGGGATCACCCAAATTCTCCTGTAATGTTTCTTTACTCTGTTGTGTGTGTGAACTGATCCCATATAAATGAATAAATTTTTTAAAAAATTTACTGGAAGACAAATGCCCTGTTTTCTGCTTATTATGAATTCGTGTTTACTAATTTTCTTGAGATTACGAGTTTTTATTTAAACTGCCATTAATATAATATAATCTACCATGAAACCTACGTTATCCTCCATTTTGGTCGACGATGACATACTCTACAACTTTGCTACCGATAGGTTTGCTGCACCGAAGAAAATTAGGGTCGTGAAGTGAGACCTATCTTGACTGCGCTTGCAGACCCCAAATCATATTTTAGAACAGTCCTTGTTGTTTATTATGCTTGACAACCATTTTCGAAGGAGATTCGAGGTCGCCATCTGTATGAAATGATTTATTGGATTTCAAAGCGAATGCGGAAAATTTATCGTGGTTTACGCGACTGAGATGATTTTCACAGACTTTGACGGACATTTGTTCTGTTACTCACTGCGATAACAACGTAACTTGAACGCTTCTGTCGGGCCGAGTGCCACTATCTTACTATTTTTGTACAGAGAGGGTACCCCTCTTTACGGGGCTCCAATTCTTTTAACGTTGATTGGATAATTTCGTGAATAGTGGGAACATTTGACGTGATAACCTGCGCAAAGAAAACCATTTGGCTTTTCTTTTAAACTATACGTTATTGGTAAGAATTTGATACGGCTCAGAGAATATTTTCATGAAAAATTCACAAAACGTGTGGATCATGGAGGGTTTCACTGGGAGAGGTTTTATTTATATATCTAAATATAGAATGTGCCAAGACTAGTGTGATACTTATCTTCGTTTTGTGGGAATAGGGTTGTATTATAACATACCCTCCGTCTCATCTTTAACCGGAAATGCGTGTCAGTTCTCTCCCTTGAGCACCTGGTAGTGGTGGCAACCACAGTCTGACGTTTTATCAATAAAGTACAACGAAATCTGTGACAACACGAAATCACCTTATCAGTATAATAAATATACATATATTTATAGTACATTAAGGTGATTTATTGTTTGGTACTTTACTGACAAAACGTCAGACTCCTTTGGTAGCAACTATATACTCAATGAATATAAATATCGTTGCTACCTCTACCTGTAACCAGCAGTTTGTTTTTATTATTACTGCTACAAAACAGTATAAAACCTGCTTGATACCTTTGATCTGAAATTAACGTAGTAGTAAAATATATTAATACAAATTTATACTTGTATCTTCACAAATGAGATGTGATTGTTTCTGTTTGAAGAATAATACCCCCCACCCTGTAATAATTTAACAGAAACTTTTGAAGTTTTTAAGGTTACTCACAGCTCAGGCTGTTGTAGCATCCATACCACCTGCATAAACATCTTCATTTGTTTGATTTTATTGTTATTTTACACTGTTTGAAAAATAAGTCAATTTTGTTGTGACAAAAATGCCAGCACAATCCAACTATGCAATAAAGCAACTGCAAAATAAATAAATTAAAAAAGTATTTAACTTTTCACAGGAAATATTAGAGAAAAATAAATATTTTATGTAAACTTTCAGTCATATACACAATATTTTTAGATGAATTAGGCTAAACAAATTCTAATACAGGTAGGCATTTAAAAGAAATAAATACCTGGATTGTCTTGTTACATTGTCCTGATAGATTTCTTTTGAAAAGTTAGGAGGCAGATGTTACCAATCCCTTTTGTTTTTCACTTTCACATGAATAAAACATAAATAAAAACAAGCTTTACACATAATATGGCTTTTGGATTGGACATACACTCATAATTGTAAATTCTGAGTAATTAAAGCTGCAAATTCTGGATTGACCGAGGCACATTTCCCCAAACTTTCCTTTTATATACCACATACATTTGTAAATTATGCCTCAAGAACAGTCTGGTTATATTCTCTAGTGACTGCTTCATTAATTAACCCCAAAAAACTTCCCATTACTGGATTTATTTTCAATATATACACTGTAAAAATATGCTCGCTTTTTGGAGAATTCTTTTTTTTTTGTTTGCATGCAATAAAATATGTTGTTTGCACTTGCTATGAGCAAAAACCATGAAAAGGAGTATACTTTATTTGCTAATTTCTTATTTCTGATGCTTTCACCTTCTCAAAAATACCATATTTATTAACCTGAGATGAAATTTTAAATTTGGCCTGTTAACTTATTGATAGACGGTAACGTGGTTAATTTAGGTCACCTTATCAATAGCCTAGCACCGCTCCGGTGGCCTAGTGGTTAAAGCGTCCGCCTCGGATGCGGGAGGTCGTGGGTTCGATCCCCGGCCGAGTCATACCAAAGACTTACAAAAATGGTTTTAACAGCTTCCTCGCTTGGCGCTCAGCATTACAAGGTTAGTGTTAGGACTGGTCGGCCTGGTGTCAGGATAATGTGACTGGGTGGAACATCACGCTACATGTCTGCGACATGATGCCCCAGTGCTAGACATCACTTTAAACTGCCACTCTGCAGACATCGTAGCGACATGACTGAAAAATTGTTAAAGCTACGTTAAAATTCCAAATCACACACACACACACACACTCAATAGCCTAGTAGATACGAATTACCAACCATATTATTTCGTATGATTTACGGGCATGGGCGTCAGCGGGTGCAGCCGCAATTGCAACCACCACCCAGGATTTAAAAAAAATGTGTAGTATATAAATATATCCCTTTGATTTTCGATTTTCCACCCACCCCACTTTACCCAAGTGAAATCGAAAACAGGTCACACTAATGTTTTGTTTTTCATTTTGTAATGGACTCGGACCTATGCAAGATTTTCCATACCAGCTTTATGCCGATTAACAGGTCACATTAATGTTTTGTTTTTAATAATAATAATAATAATAATAATAAATATTTTTATTATTATTATTCATTCATTCATTCATTTATTCATTCATTTATTCATTCATTCAGCCGCTAAGAAGAATGTCACAAATATAGTCCATGCAGCGAAATCAGCCCACTACACTACTAAGATCATGGAAAGTTCCAGCTGCAAAGAGCTCTTCGAGATTACTAACAAGCTAATGTCAAGGAACAAATCTACACCACTTCCAACTACCTTCCCTCCAGTCGACCTTCCGGACATGTTTGCAAATTTCTTCCGTGCCAAAGTATAAACCATTAGAGATGAGCTTGACACCACAATTTCAATTGACTCGTCGTTACCATACAGTTGGGATACAGAATTTGAGCAACAACCATTAGCAGCATTTGAACCTGTCTCTATGGATTTCGTACGTACAATCGTGATGAAGAGTACACCAAAGTCATGTGAACTTGATCCAATTCCAACATCACTGCTGCTTGAGTGCGTAGATCCAGTATTGCTTTCACTAACTGATGTTATTAATACCTCTCTCTCATCAGGGGAATTCCCATCATTTTTCAAAACTGCCATTGTAAAGCCTCTGCTGAAGAAACCAACACTAGACCATAACGATTTAAAGAACTACCGCCCAGTTTCTAATCTCCCATTCATATAAAAAAATCTTAGAAAAGGTTGTTCTATCCCAGCTTGTATCTCATCTGAATTCAAACAGTCTTTTTAGCAATGTACAGTCTGTATATCGCCCTTGCCACAGTACTGAAACTACTCTTCTAAAAGTAGTTAATGACATTCTGCGTTGGATAGCGGAAAGATTACAGTCCTCACCCTCCTTGATTTGTCTGCAGCATTTGACACAATAGACCATGATATATTACTTCACCGTCTCCAGCATGTATTTGGCATTCATGATACAGCCTTACTGTGGTTCAAGTCCTACTTGGTCAACAGGACACAACTTGTATCTGCAAATGGAATACACTCCGGCCCAGTTGATCCATGTTGTGGTGTTCCACAGGGGTCCGTTCTTGGACCTGTTCTCTTCATTCTATACACTCAGTCGCTCTCACGTGTCATAGATCATCATCCAGTCTCTCACCAATTGTACGCTGATGACACCCAAATATACAAATCTAGCCAACCAACTGAAGTTGATGCTACCATCCAAGGTGTAGAGAGGCGCATTTCCGATGTGAAATCATGGATGACATACAACAAGCTGCAGATCAATGATGATAAAACTGAGGCCATTCTGATCACAACACAAAGACTTTCTCATTCACATCCTTTACCTCAAACAATAAATATCAGCAACACCAACGTTAAATTCACACAATCAGTATGAAACCTAGGTGTTACTCTGGACAGTACTCTCACATTGCACCAACATGTCATGAACATATGCAAGGCTGCATATCTTGAGCTGAGACGCATCAGCTCAATTCGTAAATATCTTTCAGTCGATGCCACTAAAACACTTGTGTGTTCATTAGTACTTTCAAGACTGGACTATTGTAACTCAATTTTGTCTGGTTCATCTCAATATCTGCTCCAGAAACTTCAAAAAGTTCAAAACATAGTAGCTCGGATCATACTTAGGGTACCACGATCAGAGCACACCTCCCCGCTGCTCTGTACCCTACACTGGCTATCCATTCGATCCAGAATCAAACACAAAATTTGTTCTCTGTGCTACGTTTCACTGACGGACTCGAGTCCAACGTAACTATCTGACCTCACCCATGTGTACACACCAGCAAGATACTTACACTCCTCTTCTGACAATCGTATACTCATTATTCCCACTATGAAAACAAAGTCATATGGACAGCGTTCTTTTGCATATCAGGGCCCAGCAACATGGAATGAATTGCCCACTGAACTTAGACACAAAGACACAGTGATCACATTCAAGAGTGCTCTCAAAACTCACTTATTTCGACTGGAAGAACAAACTTAAAGACCTAATAATGTTTCCTACCTTAAATATTCTCAGCATGTTTTTTGTGTTTTCTAATTCCATGATGTTTGTTTTTGTAATCATATCATTAGATGTTTTTTATCTTATAGGTGTTGTCTAATGTTGTAAAGTGCTTAGAGCTTCTAAAGATTAGGCGCTATACAAAGTCCTCATTATTATTATTATTATTATCATTCATTCATTCATTCATTCATTTTGTAATGGACTCGTACCTATGCAAGATTGTCCATACCAGCTTTATGCCGGTTAACAGGTCACACTAATGTTTTGTTTTTAATAATAATAATAATAATAATAATAATAATAATAATAATAATTATTATTATTATTATTATTATTATTCATTCATTCATTCATTCATTCATTCATTCATTTTTTTATTTTGTAATGGACTCGGACCTATGCAAGATTTTCCATACCAGCTTTATGCCGGTTACTCGGTTATGCGTTGCGAAAAACGTAGAGTAAAATTGATATTGTGATCGTTTGAAGACATTCCACACACACCCTACCCACCCACCCCCTCAGTTATGTCAGCTTTCACCTGTAGTAAATAAACTTTCTCAAAAGTATAATGTTTTGTTATAACATTATAATATTTATGCGTAAAAACGTCGATGAACTCTGTTGTAAAAGCAAGTGCCACATAAACAGATGATGTATCCATACATGTGACTTTACTTTCACTTTAGGATCCAGTTTTTAGTATAATCTTAGAAAATTAAAAACTGAATTATAAAAGTGTTTCAGGATTAAGATGAAATACGATATTCTCTTATTTTTCTAAAAAGATTCTTCCAGTGATGTTATGTTATGATCTGGTTCTTTTCAAGTATATTTCTCGGCGTAATTTAGTTAGAATATTTTATTTTAGAAAAAAAAATTGAAAAGAACTAGAACGAAACAAAAACAAAACGATCCCCCCCCCCAAAAAAAAAAATTCACAACCCCCAACCCCCAAAGAAACAAAGAGACTTGGGAAGTTTTCTCACTAGACCCAACCTCCATTGCTCACTTAGAACATGAATGAAAAGAACACGTTATGAATTGCATGACCCATCCCTAACCCACTTTCGTTTTCAGAATTTAACCTTTGATCAACTCTGTACATGTATTGCTTGGATTGTGCTGACGTGCAGTAAAACATATATAGATGCTCTCTCTCTCTCTCTCTCTCTCTCTCTCTCTCACACACACACACACTTTCAGACGCTATATGAAAAATCTCTTTAATATGAGAACAAGCAATCTTGAATACAAAATAAATACATATGAAAAACGTGTTGAAGCCGAGTTTCAAAGAAAGGCAAAAGTGATTACTGAAAAAAGAATCAAATACAATGTATTTCCGTCTTGAAGAGAAGTTCGATTACTTTACACACAAGGCAGCATTATATGGGTTACTCCAAGGACCGAGATACATTTTATGAAGTGATCATCATTCTGACACGCATGCATATTGTTAAATCTGAAATATTGAATACTTTAATACAGCTAGCGACGTGGAGTTAGCCTTGATCACAGTGTCATTAAAAGGAACGAAGAGCACTAATTAATATGTCGCTTAAGATGAAAGGCGCAAAAGGCAAAACACATCTGTCGGTCACAAAACACATTGTGCGTTCGCCTGTTTGTTCATGGGACAACGCTTCTTTGTTCTTGCAAGGATAATATCTCCGGTTCGTGCTGATGGTCATCAGGCCCTGCTCACAACTACAATGGAGGGTGGGGGTGGTCTGGAAAAAAATTCCTCAGATTAAAGGAAAAAAATGTCAAACGTCAAGGTAGTTATCACGGGAGAATTTTTTAATTTCTTTAATTTCAGATGGGCAGTCAATAATTCCACATTTCCCCCATTTTTTAAAATAATTTTGGCAGCATTTACTGTTGCCATGGACGAAATGTCATCAAATACTGCATAGAAATTTACTATTACAGTTTCATTTTTAACTGACCTCACAACTTAGACGCCCTCTCCATTCCATAATATATTTAAAGTTCCATTCCATGAATTGTAATATTTCCTTTCTTTTCAGAAACAGAAAGCAAGCAAGACAATGGCGAACGTTGATGATACATTAGATCCCATAGTTATTGATGCAGGATCAGGACTGGTACACGCGGGATTCGCAGAAAATAAAACTGTCAGTGCCGTTTTCCCCACTGTTATAGGAAAACCAACAATAGAGGCAAGTCAGTGTAATAACTTCCTCATTGTCTGAAGCAATTGCACCTGATTTTCGATGCTTGAACTCAGTAGCTAGTTTAATTTGTATATTTGTACTTTATTCCTGAAGATTGTTTCTTTATTTTGGCAGTCAGTTTTATTTTCAGAACCACTCTGTACGAAAAACAGACTTCTTGGCATTGTTTCAATCGACACGGCGAAATTGCCTCTTGCAACATCTTGACCTTTGCCTTTAAACTAGATCGAGTTCGCAACAAAGTGGAAAATTTGTCACAGTTTATTTTATGATGATAATTCATGTGATTTATGTAATCCAGTAATATTAAATCATATATTAACTTATGAACAGTTCCGGTGCACTTTGTAGGAAAGCAGATGCCGGAGGTCGTGGGTTCAAACTCCGGCCGAGTCATACCAAAAACTTCTAAAAATGGTACTGACATCTGCCTCGCTTGGCGCTCAGCATTAAGAGGTTAGTGTTGGGACTGGTTGGTCTGGTGTAAGGATAATGTGTCTGGGTGGAACATCATACTACATGTCTGCGGCATGATGCCCCAGTGGTAGACCTCACTATAAACTGCCACACTGCAGACATCGTATTGATATGACTGTAAAATTGTTACAGCTACGTTAAAAATCCAAATCTCTCTCACACACACACCCACACACACTCATTGTATTAAAGCAGGTAATGAAGGCCGATTACGACAAGAACTTACCAATGTAATATCCAATACCATATACTTCGCTACTGGAGTATTTTCAAATATTTTTTCAAGGTTTTGCTAGAATGGAAGTAGATGTCAGAAAACTGAGTGCCAATCTGAAGTGTTTTTAATGAGGGAACACTTTTTATAAAGATAGACATGATGTCCACTTGAACAAAATTGCACATTTCAGCCACGAATCCAGATCATTCATGTAGGAGCCTTAGATTTAAAAGAAAGTTTTTAACTTAAGTAGGTATCATAAAGGAAAACGCGAAGAAAGAAACTGGCGTAGCTTGAGCCTAAATCTTCCCCGGGGATCTGTGCCT
Organism: Sinohyriopsis cumingii; assembly: GCA_028554795.2. Taxonomy (NCBI): domain Eukaryota; kingdom Metazoa; phylum Mollusca; class Bivalvia; order Unionida; family Unionidae; genus Sinohyriopsis; species Sinohyriopsis cumingii. Next base: position 108,863,814 of record CM068838.1, on the reverse strand, counting down.
GTACCTTTAAGTACTCCTTTTTCATTCCGAATGAGAGACCGCTCCGGTGGCCTAGTGGTTAGGGCGTCCGTCTTGGATGCGAGAGGTCGCGGGTTCGAACCGCTGCCGAGTCATACTTATAAAAATGGTACTAACATATACCTAGCTAGGCGCTCAGCATTAGGAGGTTAGTGTTAGGACTGGTCGGCCTGGTGTCAGGATAATGTGACTGGGTGGGACTTCATAGGAGACGTCCATTAATTATGTCAACAATTTTTAGGCAATTTTTTACACCCCCCCCCTTGTCTACAACTGTCAAACTTTCAGTGACCCCCCTAATAAAATGTTACCCCCCCCCCCCAAACTAACAGTACTTTATACGGCTGGTTTTTATGCTAAAAATAGAATTATGGAAATTAAAAGGTTTACAAATAAATTTGAATACATTTTTTTTTACTTGTTTAACAGATTTCAAATTGACTGTAACACTTTGAATTCATGAAAAAATCGAGAGTTTATATTCTAGCTTTCGTATATAGGCTACAGCAATTTTACAGCAGATGCAAATGGGGGGGGGGTGCATTTGCCTGAAATGAACAAGAGTCTGTTATCAAAGTGTACAATATTTGTAAGGCATTAAGGTTACTGCATCTGGTGCTTGTGTAGGCTACATAATTTATTTTATGTATTATGTTAAAGATGACTGTATAATAGTCAAGCTCTCAAGTTTCCTAGGCTCAGTTATCCATCCTTGGAGGGATAGCTCATGGACTTCAATATATATAGCATCTATACATATAACATAGATGCTATTTAATAGAAATCCATGGATAGCTGTACTATTTAGATGTCTATGGCTCAGTGCATTCTTTGAATTTAGTAACAGCTTCCCTTAAAAATCTGTATACAGTCTACAATCTACATTGAATAAAAACAAAATATGATGATGCAAGACTATGACTTCCTTGGCAAGAGCTCAACCCGTTTAGGATTAAACTGGTGGGCTGTTGACGGGCGAGTGTGTGCCATACCAACGCACCGACTAATTTCCTATTTTTTGATTTATTAAATTTATTGTAAAAAATAACATTGTTGACGTAAATTTATCTTGAACTCCCCCTCCCCCATATCAACAATTGTCAAACTTCTTCAAACCCCCTCCCCCCATTTTGTTGACATAATTAATGGACGACCCCATACTACATGTCAGTGCATGATGTCCCAGTGCTAGACATCGCTTTAAACTACCACACTGCAGACATCGTAGCGATATGGCTGAAAAATTGTTAAAGCTACGTTCAAAATCTAAAACAGACACACACAAACACACACACACATTCCGAATGCACAGAACTTACCAATTGCTTTAAGCTGGACAACAATTATATTAAAATTTTAATGGAATAAATTGTCCTTTCATACGAATTTTCAAAAATATATGAAAATATAAATATAGAGTCAAGTATGTATACAAGATGTGAAGCATAATGAAAGCCTAGCATAGTTTGTGTACTTTTTAGAATTTAATGCCTATTATTGGCAACAAGGACTGTTACATCGGGGATGAAGTGCAGTCTCGAAGGGAACTACTTTCTGTCCACTACCCTATTCAGCGAGGACTAATTACGAACTGGGAAGACATGGAGAGAGTATGGCATTATACTATTTTCGACCAGCTTCGAACAGACCCGGAAAATCGGCCCATTTTTATGTCCGAAATACCACTGAACCCGGCAAAGAATAGAGAGAAAATCACTCAGGTAATAAGTAATGACAGTTGTCCGAAAGTTTGCACTAATCTCCATGGCATGCATGCATATATCCCCTTGTTTCCGATATGCACAATATTAAATGGCGTGATTTTAAAGTATAAAATCTAATTGTTTCTAAAGTTTTTTCCATCACTTCTTCTGCTCCTGCAGCATCTGCTTCTTCGTTTATTGCTGCTACTTCTCCTGAAGTTTCTTCCTCCTCCACCTCATCCTCCTTCTCTTTCTCCACCCCTCTTCCTCCTTCTCTTTCTCGGTCACGTCATCCGAGTTCTCTTCTTTCTTCTTCTGCAGAAGGCAGATCAGTACGTATCTTCATGCCATGACAAGGGTGGGAGAAATTAAAATCATGCTTCTAAATTCTACTTTTGTTTAATATTTGTTGATTTTAGCAATAATTGCATATTGATTCGCAAGACAGGAACTGACATTTTCTCCTCTATGGATACTAGTATTTAATTCATCTATTACCATCTGTTCTTTCAATTACCTTGGCGTCAAGAAAAATAGGCTACATTGTCGCATATCCAATTTATCTGTTTTCAAAGGAAAATTATTTCAAGGTACGCCATTATTTCATATCTTCATGGTTTTACATGTGTTCATCCTTTGAATTGTCCACTTAATATACTGACACATACTGTCTGTCTTATGTGAGTATTTATGTAAAAATAGCACGTGTTCTTTTTTCAGCGCAGATGTCTCTAAAACAATTTCCTCTAAAGTTCATAATGGCATTGAGCCATGACTCCCACATATCTGGGACAAAAGATGTTCCCCATTTAATGTCGGCTGTTTTCTGGTTCTTTTGTTCTCCATCACAGAAAGACCACACAGCGTGAACAACTGAGCTTTTAAGAGTACTTTTAAAAAAGAAGGTTGTGTGAATTTTTATAATCGACCTAAAATAAAGAAGGTCTGAACTGAAGCCGAATAAATTTGCGGCCAAGCTATCAAAAACTTCAAAACGGTTTCTTATTTTTCTTCATTCACCATGTTTATCCACACAAGGGGATTGTGGGTTGGTGTGGGGTGACTGAATATTCTGAAATCATTTCTGATGGTTTTCCACACCCGTTTTATGAAGTTTGCTCTACACGTTCAAAGCTAAGAAATTTGCTGTAAACAAGGACCGGCAAAAGCCACGAAGACCCCCTTCCCCATCCCAATGATTTAAGGATAATCGCTTGTGAAATGTTGCAGTATTTAACTTTAGGAATAAGTAATATTTTTTTATGGCTACGACCCCATACAATCCAAAATCAATAAACAGATCGTTGGTTGGTGTGCATTTTCTTGTGCTACTTTGTTCTATCCATTACCTGTACTTGTATCTATCCATTACGTGTACTTGTATCTATCCATGACATGTGCTTGTATTTATTGATTATGTATACTTGTATCTATCCATTACGTTTACTTGTATCTATCCATTATGTGTACTTGTATCTATCCATCACGCGTACTTGTATCTATTCATGACATGTACTTGAATCTATCCATTACATGTACTTGTATCTATCAATTACGTGTACTTGTATCTATCCATTACGTGTACTTGTATCTATCCATCACGCGTACTTGTACCTATCCATTACGTGAGGGCTATTACATGGAAAGGAAGGGTAAAAGTATATCTTATAAATTGTCCATATATTAATATCGGAATGAAAATTTAAACATCCATCAAATTAGTCATCCATGACCACTGTTATCAAATGCGCAAAAAAGGGTATGTCGGTGAGGGGCTGTTTTTCAGTAAGACACAGTTACTGAAATAAAAGTGGTTTTCTGCAGCAGAAAGTCCGGGAGACTGATTTATGATCGACCGTACATCGCAAAAGGTTTTCAAAGGTCGCGTATATTTTCGTTGACGTTATGATTTTCTTTAACAGAACTGTTGATGCTCCTGTTAAAAATGTATGAGAAATTTAATTTTTTTAAAATACGAAATAAGAGTTGCCCACGTATTTTCAAGTCCTATCTCTCACATATTTTTTTCGCTCCACGACACAGGTTACGCTCCACGGCTTTAGCAATCTTTCATCTGTGTTTCGATCCCAAAAAAATTCACTGTCGGACTAGTTGATGTTATTATATGCGTTTGAATATTCGAAATATTCCGTATCCGTTTAATTGCAGCATGTGAACCAGCAACAATCCTTCAAAAAACAGCTAGGTTTCGGTATTTTTGCCTTATCTCTCTTTTATTAAAAACGAATTTTCATGTAATTACAGGCACGTTCTGAACCTCTTGAGGACTGGAATGAGTTTTAAAATTTTATTTTACAGGTATAATTAGTAAATTTCGAAAGTAAAGCGATCAGTGGCAGCAAATCTGTGTCACTTTTGTTCACTTCGCAGCTAAGTGCTGCTCTCGCTACATCCGTAAACTTGATCCAAGTCGGCCTTGATATCAGTCGGAGTGTACGCTGTTAGGGCACACATTTTAAGGTATGCTCTTTGTTCAGTATAGAATTATCCTCCTCTTCGACATGACTGATTATTCGATTGCGTAATTGTCCTCCTCTCCTACATGACTGAGTATTTGCGGTTATTGTTCTCCTTTGTGACATGACTAATTGATTGCGTAATTGTCCTCCTCTCCGATATGATTGAGTATCTGATAACGTAATTGTTCTCCTCTCCGACATGAATATTTGTGTAATTGTTCTCTCTGACATGACTGAGTATTGATTGCGTTATTATTCTCCTCTCCGACATGACTGAGTATTTGCGTAATTGTTCTCCTCTATGACATGACTGAGTACGTATCTGATTGCGTAATTGTTCTCTTATCCAACATGATTGCGTATTTGGTTGCGACGCAAACGCCGATGAGACCACGTAGTCCAAACTACACAAACTATCCAGTCGCACAGTGTCAAACACGCTAGGCACATATAACTAAAACTGATCCACGGAGTAAAGGCATAACTAACTAACTAACTAACTAACTAACTAAGAAAGAAAGAAAGAAAGAAAGAAAGAAACAAAAAGAAAAAGAAAGAAAGAAAGAAAGTACTAAGTGTAAATGGCGCCTGGAGCGACGACGAAGGCTCCGCCAATGATTTTACTGCAATTTAATTATTTTTACCAACTGTTTCCTACAGAGTAGTAAGCCCATGCGAGAGCAACTCATGCATCGCAGTGAGCAAAAGGGAAATCCCATGCGAGAGCAACACAATGCTTCACGGTGAGTAAAAGGCGAAAGCCCATGCGAGAGAAACACATACATCGCAGTGAGTAAAGGCGAAAGCCCATGCGAGAGAGGCACAATGCTTCACAGTGAGTACAAGTCGAAAGCCCATGCGAGAGCACACTCGTATCGCAGTGAGTTAAAGATGAAAGCCCATGCGAGAGCAACACATTGCTTCGCAGTCAGTAAAAGGCGAAAGCCCATGCGAGAAAAACACAATGTTTCACGGTGAGTAAAAGGCGAAAGCCCATGCGAGAGCAAAATATTGCTTCGCAGTCAGTAAAAGGCGTAAGCCCATGCGAGAGCAACACATGTATCGCATTGAGTAAAAGGTGAAAGTCCATGCGAGAGAAACACAATGCTTCGCAGTTCGTAAAAGGCGAAAGCCCATGCGAGTGAAACACATTGCTTGACAGTCAGTAAAAGGCGAAAGACCATGCGAGAGAAACACAATGCTTCGAAGTAAAAGGCGAAAGCCCATGCGAGAGCAACACACGCATCGCATTGAGTAAAAGACGAAAGTCCATGTGAGAGCAACACATGCAGCGCAGTGAGTAAAAGGCGAAAGCCCAAGCGAGAGCAACACATGCATCAATGTGAGTAAAAACAATGAGGCTTTGCTACTACCTGTCTTATTTCTTTTAAACGTTTACATATATAAGACTCCACCAACGTTTGTGAGAATGGTTTCTTATAAACTCTTGGCAGTGCTGTTTCGCATGACGAAAGAGAGAGAGAGAGAAAATTCAAGCCTTCTTGAAAAAGGTATCACTTATGACGGCGTAGATATGGCTACATCTGGGGAATATGACAAGCAGAGGTACGAGATTCTGTAACGATATAAGCCCCTTTGAGATTCCGGCGAACGGACTAATTCGTCAAACAAATCTCCTCGCTTTTTTATACACAGTTTCTTAGGACGCAGCCAAATATGGTAATACGTCTTGTTCTTGAGGTACGCCAGAATCTCAAAGTTAAGTTTCACAGTTTCGAACAGACTACCATCTGGGTTTATGTATGTCATTAGACAGACAGTTTTGCCACATCAGCTTATTTACCTACTCAGAGGGAATTTTTGGAATTCTTTAATTCAGCAACCTAAACAACTTACCGAGTGTAGTTCTTGCTGACTTTACGATACAAGCGAAATGTATAGTGCAATATAGTTTTGCCTTTTGCTCATAAAGGGGCAATCTTTATTAAATAGTATATAATTGTAATACCGAAATAAATGAATTTAATCTCAATATATTTTAGTAGAAAATTAATTTCAATATAATTTAATGAAATATTACTTTAAATACAATTTAGAGAAAATTTGAATCTTATTACTTTTACTAAAAAATTCTGTCCTAATACATATATTTTGTAAGAACTGAAATGAGACCAAAATTCCAATCCGCCAAGAGACCCAGAATGCCCAAGTTCTATACTACTCACATAGAAATATAAAGACATGAATTTTCTTTTCTAGACACAAAATTTTATCTAAGCCACTTAACTTTTTTTCATCTCATATTGTTTGCTTTTCAAAACTGGTTGTCCACTCAGAGTGCATAGTTTCGTATTAGAATCCAATTGTAATCATATAAAATGGCAGCAGCAGCTGGTGCATTTTGATTTCCTCAGTAAAACCGATTCTCTCTGACATTCCTGGGTTGTGCTCTTCAAGTAACATATGGTCCTCTTGTCTAATGTCAGGATTCAGTTTTGAACTAGACGTTTTCGCGGTGCAAAATACAAAGCTCTAGATTGGTGCGACTTTAGATTTTAAAATCTATCTATCTATTTATCTATCTATCTATCTATCTATCTGTCTGTCTGTCTGTCTGTCTGTCTATCTATCTATGACGTCATAATGTGAAGAGAATGTCATTTTTATCTGCGCAATAAGCGTTTACTTTACAAAAGCAAAATACATGAAATAGTATTTTAAAATAAATAAATATAAATTTAAGAATCATTGAATTCATATAGATGTAATCACGATGCTTAAATATTGAATTCGAACTGTGAATGTCAGTTAACATTGTCAGATCTGTTGCTTTTAGATTGTGTTTGAGACGTTCAACACGCCAGCGTTTTACTTAGAGAACGAGGCTACGATGTCATTGTACTCCTCAGGCCGCACTACAGGCATCGTTTTGAACTCTGGCCACGGAGTCACTCACTCAGTCCCAGTAATTGAAGGTAACCTTAAATGTTGTCCAAAATATGATATTTCCAGATGTTGATATCTTTTAGTAACTACATTCTCCTTTTTCTGTCCGTCTGTCCACTTTCCATTTAAACATTCAAAACTTTTAAACCTTCAGCCATGTTGTAATAAATTTGTGTACACTTGTATTTCATTAGATGGCGCGTGGCATACCCAATATAGCCTCTGATGTAAAAGATGGAATCTATACTACTTATGAAGTACAAATGGTGTTGCCATCAAACCGCCCCGATTGTCCATGTTTACCAGTGGCGCTGCAGCTTTGTAAGATCCCAAGGTTGTTGTTGCTGTAATAGAATTTTTAGATCGAGTATGATATAAAGTATACAGCAGAGGAAAAGAAGAAGAAAAATAATCACGACATCCTGCGCAACAAATATTATGACCTGTCTAAATCTTTAATTAGATGATATCATCTATAAGGGAGTAAGATCCTTGGATTTTATTCTTTTTTTATTTATTTCAATTAACTGTTTTATAGCTTCCTGTTTGAAAACATTTTTTCCTTCAGATTTCTGCTGCCGTTGCTGTCACGATGATGATGATGATTATGATGATGATGATGAAATATGTACACTCTCTTTGCGTGAACATTAGAATGTACTATATCCGTGATCAGAGAACTAAATAAACCTGATGCTGAATATAATATCGAACCTTTCTTTAATCTAGCAAGAATGAATTCACTAGTTAGATGTCAGAAATGCAAAGCACTCAGTTTTAAGAATACGAGCTTGCCTTTTGAAATGAATCGAAATGGAAGTCATTGTCATGTCTGAAAAGAAACAATTAATTATAACATGTTCATGATTTATCTAGAAGGCATACACCGCAGCCGTTACGAGCTTGCTTTATACATATGCACTACCAGATTGTATTCTGGGTCTGTTATGAACAGGGATAGGTGGTCACTTATTCAAGGTTGGTGGTTTCATCCGGGTTCTCATGTGTTCTTTGCAGTGAATGATGCTTAAATTACTCAACGTATGACCCCCAAGATTCGTTATTAGAACGTAGGGTACAAGATTTGATCATGCATGGTTAGACTGTCCCATTAAAGTTGGAATTGATTTGGTGGGTGGACACGTTTCTTTGGGACTGCAAAGCAATTCACCCAAACTATTATTTCATTCAGACCGTTCCTGTGGCCTAGTGGTTAGAGCATCCGCCTCGGATGAAGGAGGTGGTGGGTTTAAACCCCGGCCGAGTTATACCAAAGACTCATAAAAATGGTACTAACAGCTGCCTTGCTAGGAGCTCAGCATTAAGATGTTAGTGTTAGGACTGGTTGGCCTGGTGTCAGAATAATGTGACTGTGTGGGTCACCATGCTACATATCTGCGCCATGATGCCTCAGTGCTAGACATCACTATAAACTGCCCCACTGCAGGCGTCATGGCAATATGACTCAAAAATTGTTAAAACTACGTTAAAAATCCAAATCACACACACACACACACACGACAATCGATAAAGTTAGCACATGTATACATTAAAAAGCCGATTCTGACAAACAATCGTGCTTTTTCTTCAAATATAAGATTGAATCTGGATTGATACCTGCTAACTTACTCTGCAGGGTTCACACAACTACATGCAGTCCGAAGACTGGACCTTGGAGGCAGCGATGTGACGGTATTTCTACAGACAGCGCTAGAACACGGTTGCAACACTCGCCTATCTTGTAAGTAAATATGTTAAAACTATACTTACCCGTTCTTTCCTGCAACTTTGTTCTTCTGTGTTCATTTCTTTGCGTCATATACATAAATCGATTTGCATTCTCACCATAAATTTCGAGAAATATGGCGCTTATTTATTTACTTTTTGTTGTTTTCAAAATCATACACATTGCCCACTTTACCCAGCCACCAACAGCTCTCTCTCTCTCTCTCCCTCTGCTCTCTCTCTCTCTCTCTCTCTCTCTCTCTGATTGATTACTTCCTGTTGAACATTAAAATTTACATCTTCACTAAAATGCAGAGCCTGCAATACGAACTGTTTCCACTTATCTTTTAGTGGCTGAAACTGCAAGTTTGAAGCATTCAAAGTGTTCATGTGAAATCCACATTAAACCGGAAGTGACAACAGATGTCCCGCCGACGGAAGTGACATATCAGCTTCCCGATGGGCGTGTTATTAACATTCCCAACGAACCCTTCAAGAAGGTCACAGAAATAATGTTTCAACCAATTTTATTAGGTATCATTGATTCAGTCATATAGATGGTCTTTGAAGTGACTTCTTGTCTATTTCAGTTGAATCTCGATGAGAATCATTATTTTTATTTTTTAACGAGTGTTTTACCCGGTGTGATTTATCGCAATGATTAAATTCGTTTTATGGGATGAATACTATGGGATGAATACTTTCTCCATCTCGAATTATTAATTGTGACTGCTATATACTTAGGCTTTGTTATCTTGTGTATGTGCAGAAAACTGTATGAACGTGTAAGCAAATAAATAGCGATTTCCTGACTGCTTTGTTTACCGTTTGAATTGTACCTAGCACATTTTCAGGAAGTATATATAGTTATGTGTGTGTTTCTCTGTGTGTGTGTGTGTGTGTGAGAGAGAGAGAGAGAGAGAGAGACTTTTGTTGTTTTCCAAAAGCTTAAAATAGAGTCTTGATATTTGTATTTCAGTACTGACTTTGAGCTACCAGAATGTTTGAATTTGTTCATTATTACCGTAGTATGCACATGGAATATTGCCAATTTGTGCGAATAAATAGCATGAAATATATACTTGGAAGCGTATTGTTTGGTTCCTCTGTACAGAGATTGTGTACATAATGCGACGAAATGCAGCATCACACATTTTGTCAATTTAACCATTGAATTTTGTCTTCCTAGGTTCGGAGTCTGATGGAATACACCAGATGATATTAAAGTCTATTTTGGGCTGTGATGTCCAAAAACAGAAGGAACTATTCTGTAACATTATATTATCAGGTGGAAACACAATGTTATATAGTGAGTAATGATTCCTCTCCCACTCTCTCTCTTGAAATGTACATAAATGCCACTTTATTTTATTTCTGCATATAATATATATATATATATATATATATATATATATATATATATATATATATATATATATATATATATATATATATATATGTAGTCAAACATGTTTCTACTGTCACTTGTGTTCATAGCTCACTTGGTGATAATGGCCTTTCTAATGCCTCTCTTGGTATATTTCCTATTTGAATGTCGTGTATTGAATAGACACCTGCTTTTTTCACTGTCAGCGTGTTTTTTCACTGTTTAATAACCAAACAATAGTTCACCCTGTCTTAAGCGGCCAGTGGAGCCTATCAATAGTCACTGCTCCAAGTCTGCAAATTCAACGCTTCTTTTGTTTGAAGAGCAATGCATTCTTAAGATAAAGGCATTTCTTGTGAATCCATGTTGAAAGTTTTCATATATTGATTGTACTTACCGTTCTCCAGTCACACTGCCAGTCAAACTTAAATGTGTTAACATATCGGCTTCGAAAGCAAGGCGCTTTTTGTTTCATTCGTACAGGAGAGGTTCGAAGCAATTCGTTTGTTGGGTGGTGGGAAAAGTAGTGCTAGTGTGTCAGGTATGGTTAGATATCTTGATCTATTTGTCATTCAGTCAAAGCTATCTCTGAACACAAAAGTGTTTATCTTTGAGAAGAGATACTAGTTACATCCCATTTTATTAGGGTCATTCGTTATTCAGTATTCAAAACGTGTCTGTAAAGGCAGATGCTGTTTCGATTCATAGGTCACAACGAATAGCCATATACGGCTTCTTTTGATTTTCTGGTCATCATGTGTCTCACATAAGCCGAATGTCGTTTGATTTTGGCGGGTTGAGCAAATGACTAATCCAGATATTGTTTTTACAGCGTGAAAAAAACTAAGATCGTTGTATATTTTTATGTAGGTCATGACTGCATTTCTTGGATGGTTTGAAGTTAGCCGGATATAGTAATCTCGTATGGAACATAAATTTGGGAGAGAAAAACATATACCCGTAATTTTGATTTTGTTGTACAGTGCATATAAAACAATTTTGATAATAATAATAATAATAATAATAATAATAATGATAATGGTAATAATAATAATAACAACAACAACGATATTTTGTATATGGTGTTCGAAAATCAATTTTAAAAGGAGAACATGTGTGCGTTTCTAACCTTTATGTAACGGACAGTTTTCCTATTGACAGGTAGTAGTTTTTCCGTATCCGTTTATAGCTTTCTTTGTTAATTTTAGTGATTATTTGTTGATTATGGGGAGTCAGTGTTGGAAAGATATTTCTAAGAGTAATTAGCCAATTTCGAGGAACAGTCATTATAATGCACAGTATTCACGAGGCTTTATGGTAAGATGGACTAATTTCGTAAAATGGACCCCAACCCGTAATTTCTTAACATAAAGAATTATTGTGTTATACTAATGTACAAATGTTTAGTAATCAGAGATAGAAATTTCTTTGTATTCTTTGTATTATATTCTTGGATCGTATTTAGTGGTGCATGGCGTAAAGTACCAATTTTCAGTTTGGAAAGGCTTATTAATGGGTCATATAAGTATGAAGCAAGAAAACATGTGCAATTGTGAATCAAAGTTTCGTGATGTTTGATCATTAGGTGATTAGAAGGAGTTATTTGTAGAATTTGCGCATGTAACAACCCTTCATTTGACAGTGAGTGCTGTCTTAATGTCCTTGGAAATAATAGAACATGGCCTCAAACCAGATACACGTAGGAGTTGTTTGATTCGTTCGATAGTGAGACCCTTTTGCGTGCTAAATTATCGATAGAACAACATTCTGATCTAGTCAAGTGAATACCAGTAATTGTGCCTCGTAGGCGTATCTTTCTGAAATCCTCCAATGGTCTGGAGTTCAATATTTGGTCCATTACTTTTATTTCTCCTATTTTCGGCCTATACAGTATTAAGATAAACAGTGGCGTCACTCGGGTTGATGTCACCCAGTGCGGTAGCTCATGGTGTCACCCCCATGGTCCTCCTTCCGTAACAGACCATACAGAATCCTTAGTAATGTCATTTTGGTGTCACCCCCTCTGCTGGTGTCACCCGGTGCAGTCCGCACCCCCCGCAATCCCCCTAGCAACGCCACTGCTGTGCCTGCTGTCATGTATTTAACTATGATCGGTTATCCGCTTATGAAATCCGACTAGACCGAGCAGTGTGTGCTCTGTAAAATTTGCAATTTTTCATTTTGGTGTCACCCCTCTGAGATTGTGTCACCCGGTGTGGTCCTCACCCCCCGCACCCCCCCCCCCCAGCGACGCCACTGTAAGATAAACATAGTGTTCGCAGACTGTATATTCTTCTTTGCTTGTCATTTGGTGATAAATATTACCATGAAAATGTTTTCGTCACACGATCTTTTATTACGGAATTAATGCCGGTCCTTGTACACAGCTTTGTCTTTGTTGGCTGATGTTTGATTCTAAGCTTCCTTTTCCAGACATGAGTAAACGACTTGAGCAAGAACTAAGTCGTACGACGTCGACTGGCTCTGAGTTCAAGATTATTGCGCCACCCGAGCGGAATAAATCCACATGGCTAGGAGGTTCCATTCTAGCCTCGCTTTCAGTTTGTCCCTGGATTAGCAAGCAGGAATATAATGAATATGGACCAAGTATAGTGCATAGAAAATGCAATGAGAACATAAATTTTTTCAGACTTTTGTCTGTAACTTAATTTTATTTCTAACTCTTCTTCGTTTGATCATTTGTTTAGTCAAGGTTTCAAACTCACGTAACAAATATGCCTTAGAGAGAATAGAGATAAAGCAGGTTATAATCAGTCCTAGTTTTTCGATCGTTGTGCAAAAACCATGAGAGAACTGTATGCATGACCGATGTAGTTAAAATCATTTCAATCACAGCATTGGATTACTACTCAAACGAACGGTGAATGTACCTACCAAACAGGATTACTACTCAAACGAACGGTGAATGTACCTACCAAACAGGATTACTACTCAAACGAACGGTGAATGTACCTACCAAACAGAAACTATCTCTTTGAAACAATTCTCATTACCGTGCATTTTGGTTTACTAGTCCATTACACACACACACACACACACACACACACACACACACACACACACACACTATGTGTGTGACATATTTTTAACGTAGCATTAACACATTTTCAGTCATATCGCTATGATGTCTGCAGTTTGGCAGTTTATAGTGATGTCTAGCACTGGGGCATCATGCCGCAGACATGTAGCATGATGTCCTACCCAATCACATTATCCTGACACCAGGCCGACCAGTCCTAACACTAACCTCTTAATGCTGAGCGCCAAGCGAGACAGCTGTTAGTACCATTTTTAAGTCTTTATTATGATTCGGCCAGGGATTGAACCCATGACTTCCCACATCCGAGGCGGACGCTCTAACCTCTAGGCCACCGGAGCGGTTAGTGCATTATATAATTTATGTTTTTAGAATAAATGTGAAATATTACACACTAGTAGTCACAAGCAAATAATTGACACAGTGCATACACAAAATCTAGACACAAAATATAAACACAGCAGTATATGATCCAAGTAACATAAGGCTCGTCACGTGTTTATATACTTTTATTACATTTTTCGCAATGAGATACTGAAATACATCAGTGGGAGAAAAATTATATCGCCGTGGTCGTGATACCACTTTTATAGTCACATTGCCGATATCATATTTGGAACTGCTTTATTTTCCATTTAGAAGCCTACCCGTCATTATCAGTGCTGGATTGAGGACCTAAGCTATGGGAAGCTGCAGAGGCCCAACTTGGTATAAAATAAATTTGAGAGGCCCTTTCACACTGTGAGTTCAGACTGTGACGCTCTGAGCTGTATCTTGTTTAGCTTGTGCCTAAGTCCGGCACTGGTCATTATGTACGTTCTTCAGACTTTCATTTCCGTATTTAGACTATTTCGTTTCTCCTTCTTCATCTTCTTCATCAGAATGTATAGATCTTAAAAGGTGTAGAGACTGTTGATTTTCTAGTATACGTTTATGTAGTCAATGAGAAGGCGCCATCAAGAAATCCCCGAAATGAACACCAAACAGCAAAAAGCAAGTTCCAACTATTAACGTTTCTTTTATTAGTTTTCCACATGAATGATGCAAATTGTTAGTGACTGAACTCGAATGAACTGTTGCTATTCAGAATTTGGTTACCAGTACAATATCGTATACCAGTCATACTCAATGCCAATTAGTACGAATTTTTAAGGAAAAAGGCTTTTGTTTACTTACAGTAATAAAATTCTTTTAATAGTGATTTTAATTAAGACCACAGTGATTAAACATGTCTGAAAACGAAGGAGAAATCTGTTGCTGGTTAGTGTGAACTGCATACCGAAACGACCATTGAAATTGTGTGTTACCGAAATCGATTGCAAGGTTGCCAAGGTACGAAATTCATGTCTAAATGCAGAAATAAACAAAAACAGCAACCAAATTCTTTAAACGTTAACTCCAATCATTAAAATCTGTTGATTAATGACGTTACGCTCTGAGGTTTGTTGTTGCGTTCTTTCATGTTTCCGGAATACACCATTCCCAGCAATTTCAACTATCAATCCGCGCGATTAATATGTTAACGAAATTATTAAATTATATTCTTAGTTTTCATATGAAAACATTCGATAATTTGACAAGATACACAATTTAAAGAAATTGTATGTATAATCTAAATTTGTAAAAAAAAACATTCGGTACACACTACACACTTCCAGTGTATCTCCAGTCATTGTCCACAAAAACCCCGCGAACATTTGGTACATACGTCCAGGGTATCTCGAGTCAGTGTCCCCCAAAACGCGAACATTCGGTACATACTTCCAGGGTATCTCTAGTCAGTGTCCCCCAAAACGCGAACATTCGGTACATAGATCCAGAGTAGCTCAAGTCATTGTCCCGAAACTCGAACATTCGGTACGCACTTCCCGAGTATCTCCAGTCATTGTCCCCCCAAATTGTGAACATTCGGTACATACTTCCTGAGTATTTCCAGTCATTGTCCCGAAATTTGAATATTTGGTACATGCTTCCAGAGCAGATCCAGTCAACAATTCAAGATAGTAAACTGGGTGTCAGTTTTACTGAAAAATAATGGGCATGTTTGTACGTATATACTATCGTATGTAGGTTTATTCGACTGAGTGTTCTTATTTCAATCCGTTTTATTTTGCAGTCTGCCAATTTGATATCGCAGTCCGTAGCAAAGATTTAGCGCAGCGTGCATTGTTCACAGACAAAACGTCGATGCGCGATCAAGCGTTAACTAGATCGAATGACTAAAGTAAAGGACGACAGATCCAAAGTGTTACTGAATATACGTGTAGATGGTTATAGGTTTTTGAAAAAGGTAAATTTAGCACCTTCTTCATATGTGAAAAATGCACGTAACTTCTTATGTTTAATGTAATAAAAATTTAGTATGCAAAGCCCTGAAAGGTGATAAATTACTAGACACCAGTGTGCAAAGCCCTTAAAGTGATAAATTACTAGACACCAGTGTGCAAAGCCCTTAAAGTGATAAATTACTAGACACCAGAATACAAAGCCCTTAATAATGAGTTAAAACTACCAAAGTACATTCACAGCCTGACAGTAATCTTTATACACCCACCAACTAAAGTTGGTATATTCTTGTACGCCGACTGGTCTTTCATTTAAGGTAATGACGCACTTGACATGACATAAATTACTTATTCTGGTGATAGAATCCAGGTAAGAAATGAAACCGTGCAAATCTAACACTACTCTTAAATATTGTTTTCTTTATACGGTCATTTCCTGTCACTCGGAATGCTGTGTCGGTCATGTACAATCACTGAATTACTCCACTACTTCGTTTAAATGACGTAGTCTTCTCGTTATGACATGTATTATTAAGGCGTCGTTGTTCTATGGAAGTCGTAGGTGTTATATAAATTAATTGTTCAAAAACCTATATAGTTCTCAGTGTTATAAATCGATAATATAATATAAAATATACTTGTTTCCTTTGCGCCAAACTTTTTCACAGTTCAGTATTTTGTAAAGTAAAAGTTTTAATTGGCTTTCGAAAATTTGTCCCAGTTCATACTTTAGTTGCGGATAATCAACTACATCCAAGAGACATTCAAATGAATCACTTACTAACTCACTATTTAGCTAGCTTTTACTTATTATATTTTCCCACATTCTTATATGTATATGATCGAGTTTTCCAGCGTAGAATACAAGTGGAGAATATCCTTTCCTCACGTGACGTCTGTCTTTCATCACGTGACCTTCTACTATACGAGCATATTACATGTAAAACGGCAAAAGACTCAATTAGCATACATTCACAATAACCAAAATAAACCCACAATAACCAAAATAAACAATAATTGTTATACATTTACATACGAAAACGATGAGCGATTGAAGTTAGTTCCCGCAAACAGGATATTTAGCAGTGGTCAGTCAGTGTCATTTGGGTGATGGGATAATAGTGTAATTTGGGTTGACAATGATGTCATTTGGGTGATGGGATACTAGTGTAATTTGGGTTGACAATGATGTCATTTGGGTTGACAATGATGTCATTTGGGTGATGGGATAATAGTGTAATTTGGGTTGACAATGGTGTCATTTGGGTGATGGGATAATAGTGTAATTTGGGTTGACAATGATGTCATTTGGGTGATGGGATGATAATGTAATTTGGGTTGACAATGGTATGATTTGGGTGATGGGATAATAGTGTAATTTGGGTTGACAATGGTGTGATTTGGGTGATGGGATAATAGTGTAATTTGGGTTGACAATGGTGTCATTTGGGTGATGGGATAATAGTGTAATTTGGGTTGACAATGGTGCCATTTGGGTGATGGGGTAATAGTGTAATTTGGGTTGACAATGGTGTCATTTGGGTGATGGGATAATACTGTAATTTGGGTTGACAATGGTGTCATTTGGGTGATGGGATAATAGTGTAATTTGGGTTGACAATGGTGTCATTTGGGTGATGAGATAATAGTGTAATTTGGGTTGACAATGGTGTCATTTGGGTGATGGGATAATAATGTAATTTGGGTTGACAATGGTGTCATTTGGGTGATGGGGTAATAGTGTAATTTGGGTTGGCAATGGTGTCATTTGGGTGATGAGATAATAGTGTAATTTGGGTTACTTGGACGATAGTGAGCAGAAGAACTATGTATATAAAATGGGTTGAAAGTAATTTGTTCGACTTTGTGTTCACAATTTCAGCATCGTGTACATGAGTAAGGGGATATATATCGGTTAAATTTAAACTTCATTCAAAACTCAATATGAAATAGTAATCTGAAGTCATACATATTAAACAATTTTGCATCAAATTCAAAACTTTTGGCCATAACACTGACACTATATGATACCCAAAGTCATATCTTTACACATTTAGACTTTATTAAACATAAAAATCAGTTAATAAATGTCAAAGTCTTACCGATATCGACATGAAATGCCAAACTTTCATACCAATGGATAATTACTGATCTATTGGTCTGGTTTTAATGTTGACCGTAATCCTCTTAATATTTCTATAATACGTTTCTCGTTATCAGCCACATTACGTATGTCATGTTAATCATACATGCAAACCATTTAAGTATTTAATTTATTTTTTACCATTAACATGACATAGGACACATGCATATGCACACACAATGCTGCATGTCTTCGTGTCCCCTAATGGACGTTTTCTCGTAAACCTAAAGTCCACTATAATGAAGAATCAATGCCTGATGTATTCACAATAGTGAGCAAGAGGAAATATATTATGGGCTTTTATTGAGGTTTTTTTTTGTGGCTTTGAAATAACATATTGGCCACCTCGAAGTCGATGCCAATATAAAGATTTCACAACAATATAAAATAATGTACTGAGAGAAACAAAAGTCTCTAATTGTTTTATTTTCTCACTATTGTGCGCCTTTTGCTTGGTGATGTAGTTTTACTGAAGTAACAATATGCAAATAAAAGCATAAGCTTAAGAATGTACACTATTTTCCACTTTTGAAAAACATGATAACTAATGTTGATTGTTCCAGAGTTCTGAATTGACAGAATAGCTGGTTGCATTAGTTACTTCTATATTAACCTTACGAGTTTTAAAGTTTCCTCAAAATCATTGCCATTTTCATCTGCAATTAGCTTATCACTTCCTAAATTGTAACGGGCTCTATAATATGATATGTTTCTTGCAAAGCCCGACAACTTGCGATATATATGGCTGAAGAACAATCCTATTTCCTCTCATTCCTACTTAGTAGAATTTTGATAATGGCATTCATTAGGCATCATTCGCTTAGTGTATCCATTGGTATAATCAGTGCATCGACTAAGGTTTCCACTTGTGTAATCAATGTATTTAGTGTTTCCATCTGTGTAATCACTGTATTGTTTAGTATTTCCATTTGTGTAATCAATGTATAGTTTAGTGTTTCCATCTGTATGATCAGTGTATTGTTTAGTGTTTACGTATGTGTAATCCATGTATTGTTTAATGTTTCCATCTGTGTAATCAATGTATCGTTTAGGGTATCCAAATGTTTTCAGGTTTTTGGTCAAGTTACTGCAATAATATAACGCAAAAGAATTTTATGTGAATCCATGGCAACATACAGTCGAGGAACGAAATTAATGATGTGTACCATTCCTTGATAAAAGAGCCTTTTCTCTGATTCTGCAAATCATGATTCCCAGTGTCTTTTGTCCGAGAGGTGCTGCTTTATGCTAAACTTTCCCTTGTAACTTCTTGATTTGTTTTTGGAAAGCTGCGCATTGAGCATCGGTCATCAGAATCTGAAAGTAAATACATTCAGTAAATGAAGTTGCTAGACCAATGTAATAATAATAATAATGTGTGTGTGTGTGTGTGTGTGTGTGTTACTATTGAATTTACTATAAACTTTCATTAAGTACACTTTACATATTGACTGTATTGTAACTTCAATGCAAAATGATACACGACAGTGAGTCGATATTCCGTTTCTCCGTACCAGTTATGGAAAGATTACATGAGTTAGCATATAAATAAATTAGTTTCTCTCTCTCTCTCTCTCTCTCTCTCTCTCTCTCTCTCTCTCTCTCTTGTTTCTCAGTTAGGGACATAGAACATGTATGAAAGCAACGGAATTTAGTCAGGCTGCTTTCTTGTTTTCATTATTGTGAGTCAGACACGGACATAAACTAATATATAACTTAGAGAGAAACATAAGTTGTGTTTCGAGGTATCTGCCTTTTTTATCCTTGAATCACGAACGTGCTGAGTAACAGCATCTTGTCTGTTACTAAGGGATGCGTTAGTCCTCTTTTTATTGTATCCATTTTCGGTACTCTTCGGCATAGTACAGATAGTACAGATAGGGAACTTTATAAAAGCGGCCCGCAGAAGCAGACCAAATCATGATTGTGTCTGAAATCCTATGAATTTTCTTCAAATCGCTACATGTACTAATTTTTTTAAATTCTTTGTAAATTATAGACTTTGCCACAGTGTTTTGTTGATTTTAAACTTTTCCATGTATTTCTCCTATACTGAGCCAACACAAAAATGGCAATTGTATGAAAGCACTGTAGTCTTTACCATTGCATTTATCTGTGCGTCAAATGTAAAAAAGCCCCCAATTCATTTATCATTACCGGGACAGTTACAATTATATATTATTATATATTATATTATAAATGGATAGAAAGAGAAGCCCTTGATGATGTTAGAAACAATTAAATGTTACTTTTGAGAAAACAAATGATGCCATGCTATTTGTGCATTTTCTTTTGGATTATTCGTTAATTAATTGCAGACCTTATGGATTCCAATAATTTCATGGTTTAACAATTGTTTCGCAGTCGCGTTTACTGGGATTGAATCAGGTTATTACCAGTTTAGCAATACGAAGGACGTTTATTCCAAATCAGACAAGCTTTTCAATTTTGAATAGATGGGTTACTTGTGTTTATACTGGTAAAATATTGCACATTTGACATGTAAGTAGCATTTATCGCATGTATCCTGGTCCACACTCGGTTCTATTTATCAAACAGCAATTATCTACAAGAAACAGTCACATGTATTTTTTTTTAATTTCTGGTTACCATGATATTGCATCCCACTCCCACGAGAAACAGTTTTCAAAAATCCTAGGCCATGGTAACACAATCCACCGGTATTAGACAGAAAATATATATGTCACTCACTCAAGCCGTTTTATCACCATCATTACAGATAGTTTATATTACTTTTCTCCCAACAGATTTTGATTCTGAGAAAGTTGCATTTTAACTTCAGAAACCAAAAATAAGTGTAAACAAATAAGTAATGAGATATATACAAGTCTTGCCCAATGAGCTGAAGGAGAGCAGCGAACTGTGCGGAACCAGTTTTCACATTGTACACAAGTGATCTTCTTACGGACAAAAATCTGACATAATCGATGATATTCAGAATCTGTAGTAAAGAAAGAAATACCTACTAATTTACACCGAATGGGATGATTACACACCTGTAATAAAGAAACAATTACTTACTAATACACAGAATGTGATGATTACACACCTGTAATAAAGAAGTAATTCGTACTAATTTACACAGAATGTGATGATTACACACCTGTAATAAAGAAGTAATTCCTACTAATTTACACAGAATGAGATGATTACACACCTATAGTAAAGGAAAAATGACCTACTAATTTACACAGGATGGGATGATTACACACCTCTGATAAAGAACAAATTACCTACTAATTTAAACAGAATGTGATGATTACACACCTGTAATACAGAAACAATTACTTACTAATACACAGAATGTGATGATTACACACCTGTAATAAAGAAGTAATTCATACTAATTTACACAGAATGTGATGATTACACACCTGTAATAAAGAAGTAATTCATACTAATTTACACAGAATGTGTTGATTACACACCTGTAATACAGAAGTAATTCCTACTAATTTACACAGAATGAGATGATTACACACCTATAGTAAAGGAAAAATGACCTACTAATTTACACAGGATGGGATGATTACACACCTCTGATAAAGAAAAAATTACCTACTAATTTACACAGAATGTGATGATTACACACCTGTAATAAAGAAATAATGACCTACTAATTTATACAGTATGTGATAAGTACTCACGTGTAATAAGGAAACGATCATTCTCAGGGATGATCATACAGTTTGTTTCTGTATGCCTCTCCAGGAGTTATTCATAACTTCTCCAAAATATATCAAAATGTATTTGTATCTGATTGACGTAGGAAGACAAAAGATAGTCGGCGGACTTACCTTTTCAAAGCTACCAGGTAGAGAAATTGGAGAGACGAATTACTTATATATTTTTGCACCGAAGGTAAAATGTAGCCAATATGTCAATTTAACTTTATAGAACATTTTCTGTCGTAACAAATATTGTGGCTAGTGGAGAGTCCCTGTTTGTTTTATAATGTCACTGTCATCATTGTGGGGATTAGTGGAACATTAGCTGTGGGACTTTCTCACAATTTTCACGCGTTATTGTACGTTTGACATGTCAATAAATCCTATGTATACGTCGAAAATAGTCTTTTCTCAAGCAGTGAATAAAATCCAGAGTAATTGCCAATTCAACAGACGCATGCACACAATAGTTTCTCGCTTTCTCAAAAGAATCGGTGTCATTTCACATGACATCCTTTGTCCTATCCGGCTGAAATATATTTTTTGTTCTTGTTTTCGTAGTGCATTACTATTATACGGAGACACGAAGAGCTAATGTGCAGTATTCAACTCCCACCAATACAAACGCCAAGATTACAATCAGGACAACCAGAACGTGTTTCCGTGTTTTTATACAAATCTTTCACATGACTTTTTTTTTTTTAACAATCTGCATTTATTCTTTCCAGTCACGGCCAGGTCCGCCCATATTATATGACTTAAATTACATAAGCGTCTTACAATTATGTAACAGTGTAGAATGCTTCTATATCAGATCTTTGCCAACAACAACAACAACAACAACAATAATAATAATAATAAGAAGAAGAAGAATAACAACAACAACACAACAACACTACTACTAATAATAACAACAACAACAACAATAATAATAATAATAATAATAATAATAATAATAATAATAATAATAAAAATAATAATAATAATAATAATAATAATAATAATAATAATAATAATTATAATAATTTTTATCATTGAATTGAGGACTATATCATTGTTTATTTCTTGTCTTTTTCAATTAATCTGATTGACAAGAAGCAACTTTCGCATTTTTCACCGGTTCACATTTGTGACATTGTGGAAGCTATCTGCAGTACACTGTTCGGACTCGGTGTATTGCCATTGCTTCGGTTGTCTCTACCCGTAATCATTAAATGTTGATATATGTTTAAATGTCAGCCGAAACTTGCACTGACTTTTTGTATAAAAATAAGTTTTAACTCTCTTTGTTTTGGAAATTTTCATTGGGTGTTTTACTGTTTGAGAGTTAAATCAGTATTCACAATACGCCATTTTGACTTCGACACTCATATTTACTTCTGGAAAAAAAAGGTAAATTTCACCTTTCCTTATGCATCAATGCTAG
The DNA here is from genome assembly GCA_028554795.2 of Sinohyriopsis cumingii. Lineage (NCBI taxonomy): Eukaryota > Metazoa > Mollusca > Bivalvia > Unionida > Unionidae > Sinohyriopsis > Sinohyriopsis cumingii. Next base: position 108,840,993 of record CM068838.1, on the reverse strand, counting down.
AATGGACAATTCCATCCTTCTGATCATCTTTTTGGGTCAGACACGATGCTTTATCTTACATCATCCTTATGTCGGATTCTGTTAATATTGTCTAAACTGGCGTAATTTGGATAATGTGATACGAGCGTAATTTGGGTGATGTGTGATGTGACAAGAGTGTAATTTGGGTGATGTGGCAAGAGTGTAATTTGGGTGATGTGGCAAGAGTATATTTTGGGTGATGGGACAGGAGTGTATTTTGGGTGATGGGACAATAACACAATTTGGGTGATGGAAAACTAGTGTAATTTTGATGATGTGGCAAGAGTGTATTTTGGGTGATGGAACAAGAACACAATTTCGGTGATGGGAAACTAGTGTAATTTTGGTGATGTGATAATAATAACTGGATAATAGTGAGAGGAACAGCTCTGTAGATTTTCCAATACAATTGTTACATGTTTTCGCACAAGCTAATACCATATTTAACAGTTTCTAACGCAAATGACTTAGCAAGGTCGAGGAATTAATAATTACAAATTGCTTTAAAGATAACGAAGCATCACCAACGACGAACTTCAGACAACAATATAATCGACATCATGCAAAGTACCGGAGTCAACGACGATTTACTTTGCAACAAATATTCGGGTAAACATCGCTAGTAGTGAATGGGGGCACTAGAGCCTCAATGGGAATTAGCATTACAGACCCCCTCTGGGCAAATATAGCCTCAAGGGACATTTAACATGGAGAAAAATCGTGGGCAAATATAGCCTCAAGGGGAATTGAACATGGAGAAAAATCGTGGGCAAACCTAGCCTCAAGGGGAATTGAACATGGAGAAAAATCGTGGGCAAACCTAGCCTCAAGGGGAATTGAACATGGGGGAATAAAGTGTGGGTCTATCTAGGGACAAGGGGAATTGAACATGGGATTTTTTTTTTTTTAAAAATAAAAAAAATAAAAATAAATTTTTTTTTTAAAAATGGGGTAGGCAATCGAAAGTCATTCTCTTTTCGAGAAATGTGGGTGGCCCTGAAAAGGGCCTTTGGCTTTCTTCAATTTCCTCCATTTCCTCATCCAGCCCCTAATCTTTCCCCAAATTCCTTTGTTCTTCTTCTTCTTTTCATTTTCCGGTATCCAGTCCGGGTGACCCATGGCTCGGAACTTCTGTTGGATTTTTATCCAGTTATTGTTCAGTCTCTCATATTCTTCTTTTTTCTTTCTATTCTCTTGTTCTTTTCTATCTTTTGCCCACCTGTCCTTTATTTTTTCCACTTCTTCATCTATCACCTTTCTCATCTTTTCTTCCCCTTTTTTCAATCTTTCAACACTCTTTTTGACAAAGGGCCACTCTGACCTTTTTTCTATCTCTTCCAAAAACCTTCTTACTTCTTCTACCTTCTCCAGGGCCTCTTTTAATGTTCCCACTCTGACATAAGGGGGATTTATTAGCCCTCTTAGTCTCTTCACTTCTTCTTCAATTAATCCTTCTATCATCTCCCTGGCTAATTTTAGTTCGTTCACGTAGTGCACACTGGTTCTTAACCTCCAATCTCTTTCAATCCTTTCAACTCCATATTCACCATCCACCATCCAAAAATAAACATGCCTTAAATCATTGAACAGTTGGGACACTTCCATCTTCTTTTTTTATTCTTTGTAGAATGGTTTGAACGACTAATACTGTGGGTTCTTATAGTGAAAGCGCGGACGTGATGGAAAACATCCCCCTAAGACATAAAATTGATCTTACCTAGATCATGACCAAAGAACGCGCGTACGTGAAGGAAAACATTCCCTACTTTTCTCATTTCATATGATCTACTATCCACATACGTGAAGCATAAATAAACTAACCAAAATCTACCATTCACACAAACCAAGCATCAAAATCAAATCTTAATCAAACCCCGAATCTACTATCCACACACGCAAAGCATTAAAATTAAACCCTAATCTAATATTCACACTAACCTATGCTAGCCCTTATTAACACACAATCATATACATTAACTTATACACTCACACTATGAAAAAGAGTCAGTGTTTATATTCACACTACTCTACCTACACACATTGGCAAATTGATTGTTATTTCTTTTCTAGAGTATTGGGTAGCCCTTAAAAGGACTGTTTTTTTTTTTAACTCCAGACGCACCTATCTAATGTTGGCACCTTCCTGGCCTGGCACCACACACGCATCTTCTACTCCAGTCTTTCCAGTTGACTCGTTTGGCTGGGAGCGCAGAGGGAAGATGATTAGCTTCATCACCCCAATCCTCTGTCTCTGGTATCTTGTAAGCCATCCTCTCTCCTATTTTCTTTTCCTCCTCTTCCCTCTGTCTTCTCTCCTCCTCTTCCTTCTTTATTCTTTCCTCTTCTACTATAGCCTCCGCAGCCAGTTCATTTAACAGGCGCCTGACATATTCCATATGTATCTGGAGATCAAGAAGTTTGCTTATTCTGGTATTCATTCTGGTGTTGATCAATCAACAAGGGTAGCTAGACTGCCCAGCGAGTTTCAATTTATAGTGAAAGCGCGGACGTGAAGGAAAACATCCCCCTAAAAACATAAAATTGATCTTACCTAGATCATGACCAAAAAAAAACAACGCGCGGACCTAAAAGAAACACTCACTCACTTTTTTATACCCCGCATCACTATTCTAAATTTTTTTTTCATTAATCACTTCAATATAATATCCACATACGCAAAGTAATCAAACCCCAAATCTACTCTCCCCACACCTCAAACACCTAAAAAAGACATGATCTTAATCTACTATCCATACCAACGTACGTGAGCACTTACTAACACACAATCCTATATACAAACACACACCCTCACACTATAAAAAAGAGTTAGTGTTTATATTCACACTACTCTACCTACACACATTGGCAAATTGATGGTTATTTCTTTTCTAGAGTATTGGGGTAGCCCTTAAAAGGGCTGTTTTTTTTTGTTTGCTATGGCAATCTTTTAGTTTCTAAGAATGCGATGTCCTCTGAGGATAGACTTTCTGGCGATAGGTCTGCTTCTTCGGAAAGAGAAGAAGAACTCTTTGGTGTCGATACGACAATCGACAAAGCCTCTATCAGGTTCAGGTTGCTGCTGATGCTGTTGTTGTTGTTGTTGTTGCTGTTGCTGCTGTCTCTGAAGTCTGTACTTCTCTGTCCATTCTTCTTTCTCCCTGTTCACTTCTTCTCTGAAGAGCTCTTCTATCAGGTCTTCAGTGACTTTTAACATTCTCACATTCTCTATCTCTTCTGGCTTCGGTATCAGACTGTGTCTGACCCTATGCAAATTCACGTAGACTTCGTTTAGCTTAGCTAGTTTGGAGCACATCTTCGTAGGAGGATGAGTCGACAATGGATGGTTAGACTGGAAACTTCCCCGGTTCTTAAAGTCAAAGCGCGGACGTGAAGGAAAACATCCCTCCACGGTTTTCGAGCCGCAACGTTCAATGAGTGTCATGAGAGGGATAGTAAGAAATTAAAGAGCATGAATCCAACATTCTTATAGTCAAACAAAAGACAAAGGCATTTTTTTTCAAAACACAACATTTTTATTCAAAAATCACTTAACACTAAACAACAACTCTAACTCTAACAATAATCCAACACTACAACATCAAACATTTTTTTTCAAATCACAAATATTTTTTCTCAATTCATACTTTACTTTAAACAGGGCTGACAACGTTGTGAATGAAATTGTGATTTCCACTGTTGGAAATCATTAGGCCATTGATGGACACTACGTTTCCTAGCTTGAGACAAAAGATAAGCATAATGGTCACAAAACCATCGATCTACTTTCACATCGTTTCTAGAAGAAGAACGAGGATCAAAATGAGTCACTAAATGTTCTAAGGAATTGCCCAGGCTGCGATGATGCAGAAAATACACACAATAATGTCCACACACCAAGGAATCTGTGCCTTGCAATTTCACATTATTGAATCGGGTGGTCTGAGCATTTCTTCTCATAAAGTCGATGATATCGTCTTCCAAGGTGGGGGGCAATCTGTACGAATCGAAATATTCCACACATCCTTCTTGAGGAAAGTAAACGGCTACCCAGTGGGTTCCTGGGAGATGACTGTCGTCCGTGTTGATCACGTAAGCTAGATGGTCTTGAGGTTTGCGATGAGGGAGTTCATCTTTAGCACAGACGACAGGATTCCAAGAAGCCGTATACGAACTGTGGTTCAAAAGGTAATAAAGTTCCCAGGTATCCATTTGTGTGTTTTTTTTTCTTCACAGGTAATAATATGTCATCAATTCGATCCTGACTTTTTGCTTGAAAATGTCTGACAAATAACCGTTTCTTCGTTTCGTCTCCTCACTTTGATTCAGGAGAGTTTCGATACGATGGATCTCTTGAGTGGTTAATGGTGGACAAGAATGTTCACGCAAGTCTTTATACCACTGGTGCCACACGTCTTCGTCCGAGATGAGACTCCAAGCTTCGTCCAGATACTCGTCCACTTTTTCTTCTTGACTTAACATCAGGCATTTATCGTGTTGAATTTGACTGGGATGATCGTTTTGACATCCATAGCAATTTTTCTTGATCAATTCCGTCATTTTTTCGGCCAAGTGTTTGGCAAAACAGGAGACTAAATGGGCTTCTTGTTCTGGCCATCTCGACTTCATCATGATCACTTCTTCTTTTTCCATGGTCTCCTCACATTCCATGTCCAAAGTTTCTCCACTAGGTAAAGAGGGATAACAGTCTTCCATGACTTCTAGTAATCTAGAATAACTTCTCTCAAACTGTTGATCTCTGTGGTATTATCGAATTCTGCATACAGGAGGACGTTCACCGTCTCTGGTAGAGCATTAGTAAATTGAAGTTCCACACGAATCTGGCCGGATTTTATAGGGTGGAAATGTCCCTCGTTGCTGCCTTGGTCTGGAGTGAAATCGAAAGCCCACAAAGCATAGCCTCCTTCGTAATCTTCGTACGTAATGCCGTGACTGGTGTTGGTTCCTAACTGTCCAGTGGCTTCGTACAGGGACAAGTACGACCTCAAGTAATTCTTCTTGGTAAAGTCAGGTTCGAAAGGTCGGGTACACAAGGTCTTGCCATCGCGACTGACTTCGATCTTGGACACGTCAAAGTGTCGAAAGTGGAAAGGATTTTTTTCGAAGTCTCCGTTGAAGGCTGAATTCTCGACGATACCAAGGATCAAACGTTTGGGTAACTGTCCTTGAAACAGATGATCTTCGATCATGGATCGCTGTCCCTTGGGAATGGTGAAGGTTTTCACTTCCACGCGACGTATGGGATACTTGGCGGTCGTTCTGCTCAACGTCTGACTGATGTCGTTTCCCACTTTGGGTAACACTTCCACGCGTCGTACGTAGAGTTTGGCCTCCTCGATTTTGCTTTTAGGAGTGCCATTCTTAGTAGCATCATCATCAGCCAACAAATGGAAAGCGGCACTGCTGAGATTCAGTCTCAAGCGGATATTTACCCCGTTCAGCAAATATTTCTCTTGCAACCACATGTCCAAATGCAAACGATCCATCAGTTCTAAACTCTGTCCCGCTGTGATTTTCTTTCGTCTTTCCTCAAAGCCGTCATTGTTAGTTGCGTCAAACTTGCCCGCTTCGTCAGGTTCCCATTGCACACAAGCATTGAGATGAGTATTCTTGGCATCTATTCCGTAGGTAGGCACGGTAAGGGTAAGTATCCATGCTGCTGCTGACCAGTTTGTTATTCAAGTACAAGTCCACTGAGCTGAACAAGGAATGCATGAAATTGTTGACGGGAGCTATATTCTCGCTGTCTCCTACTTCACCATTATCCTTATCTAGAACTTTGACTTTCAGGTACAAGTAAGTGCTATTCAGATCGATGTAATCTTCGGGCTGTCCTTTAATTTCAAACTCAATGGGAGCGGAATCGGTCAATGAGGAGACGGGGTGAAATTCCACCCATTGAGATTCTTGCATCGTCATCATCGTGGGGGGCATGGCAAACAGGTCCAGTTCCGACTTGGAACAAGCGCAAGATTCTCGGTGCATCATTTTTTTGTCTCTTTTCTCAATAATCGGAAACGTCTAAGTCTCGAACGGTTCTTCTTTTCTTGGCCTTTCTAGCTTGGAGTCTGGTGAAAGGGTGTTTTCTTCGTCGTCTCTTTCTGCCTTGTCCTTGCCGAATGCCTGACTCGGTAGCGTGCAGGGTATTTATAGGTGTGTCTCGTCGGCCCAAAATGTCTTTGCCCGTTTTCAGCAAGACATTTTTGCCTGCCCTCATGAAGGCTTCTTTAGGGTTTTGTTTGTCGATGATGACATTTTGGAGAAATTCTTTGCCTTGCGTCAGTGCTGCATCTTTCAAGGCGTGCAATCCGCGTGTCACCATCGGTTTCAACACCGGGGCCACCGAACGAAAGGCCGATTTTAACATATCTCCTAAACCGTGTCCTCGCTGTCGAGCAACCCCTCGGTACACTGGATACATGACTTACGAGTCGTGAGAGAACCGTTTTCGAAAATGGAGTTTCACCGTGACTTTTCCTTTGGTGAATGGAATATTTTGTCCCAAATCTCCTTTTATAGTAATGTTGACCGTGTCCAAATACGACTTGCTGACAGGCAAATAGTGAGGATGGACAAATTCGCGGTGGACGTGGTAAGTGTTTCCACCTTCCTCGTCAGCGTTCGTGGCAGAATCCACTTTGAAAGGAATGACACGCAGTAACGGCACAGAGGTGTGTCCCACCACGTTGTACTCCACCACATCGGAACATCAAATTCAGTCCTTGGTTCAGTTCTACCGGGGTACGAAATAACTTAATAAAAGAATCGTTGTCGTAAACGATGGGTAATTCGTTTTTCTTCATCATGGTCATTCTCATGTTCATGTCTCCGCCCAACATGTCAAACAATTCAGGACAAAATAAGAAAGACATGATTTTACCCCCCTCAGGAAATTTCATCAGGAAGCGACGAGCTGTTTTGTGGTATTCCATGGTGACACTTTTTTTGACTTCCTCCAAAGCGTTCAGAAACACGCCATTAAACCCGGTGGCTATGGTGCTGACCAAATGTTGACCACTAAAATAATAGCCTGGGGGAATGAACAAGTGATAGGTGGTGTACTTTTGATTTTGTAAACGGGATTTCTTGTCATATTTGATATTGGTATCCAAGTAGTGTTGCACTCGCTCGTCATGAACTTCCACATCAAATTTATTTTGATTGGGAAGGACATTGAGGACTTGGGTCGGGTGAATGATTTCCACTAAAGCCACTTCCCAATGGGCTTCGTGATCTAAGGGGATGGCCTGAGGTAATTTGGCCGTGTAACAGCACAACGTGTTGTTGGGAAACACCTCCATGGAACTGTTGCTGGGTAAGGTTAAGTAAAATTGGTTTTGGTGACTCATAATTCCAGAGTTCTATGGCTGTCCGAGGGGTTACTGGACGTCAGAGGCGTGTCTCCGCCCAAAATAGGGTTCTAGTTGTGATTGTGGTTGGAGTGGTGACTGGCACTGGCACTGGACACAAGGTTCCCGTGGTTCCCGTTCGAGGTGAATTTCAGGGAGGGATTGGGAAGCAGGTAACCGATGCAACTGCTCAATAAAATGGTCCACAATTGTTTGTCTCCTTGTTGCAAACTCAAATTGGCAATGGCTGCCCCGATGACACAATACACCACGAAGATTTGGCAGAAAAAGACGATTTGCGTTTTAGGCACACGTTCTCCACACCACACCCACAAGGGTTGTTTTTGTAAATCTTGCACAGAAGAACTGGGTGAAGGAGGAGTCGTCGACGTAGCTGCGTCTGTGTGAAAGGGCATGATGGTCACTTCTTCTTTTTATAGTCGATGACTTGCGAAGCGTCGATCCAAGAATCAAAACTGGGTGGATATCCTTTCCAACGTACTTTGACTTCTTTGACACGTCGTTTGCCCACTTTACGGGTTCTGTGTTCGAGAATGCTTTCGATGTCGTACACGTCGTCTTCCTTTTTGGTGACACGTTGTAACTCGGGCAAATAAAACGTTCCTTTGAGCACTTCTCCGTTCATGTCTTCCAATTTATAGACGGTAGGATGACGGCCATGCACTCGTCCAGTGACGCGAAACAATTCGGTCGTCCAGTTAGGTAAGTAACCTTTGTCGAAAGTGCGTTTGGTTTTGCCAATGCGCACCCAATCTCCTACGGTCAACTCTCCACTTTTCTTGGGGACAGCCCTCGTCGGGGACGTACCAAACAGGCGCTCAAACACCAACACTTCGTTGTCGGGAGTCACTTCTTGCGGGGCACGTCCGTAGCTTCGATGGTAAGATTGGTTGTACGCTTGCACCAGGTGCGGTAAGATGTCGATGTACTTCAGAGTGTGGTGATGCGTAAAATATTTCCACATGCGTTCTTTCAAAGTACGTTGAAAACGTTCCACGATGCTGGCTTTGGTTTCGGGATTCTCGGTGGTAAAAAAATGAATGTCACGTTTCTTTAATTCTTTTTGGAAAGCTTGGTTCAGAAATTCGGTGCCTTTGTCCGTTTGCCATCGAAGAGGGTGACGACCGCTTTGTTTCAACACCCGTTGCAGGGCTCGCACTAACTCGCTGCTCGATTTGGAAGTCAAGGGCACGACCCAGGCAAATTTGGAAAAGACGTCGATGACACAAAACAAATATTTGTAGCCACGATTGTAGCTGGCCAAATGAGAGACATCGGCTAAATCGGCTTGCCATTGATGATCGATGCCTTCCACTCGGGTGCGACTTCTGGCAAACTTGCGTCGAATGGGTTTGTGTAAAGTGTAGGTAGCTTGTTCTTGTAACCATCGTTGCACTTGAGGTAAACGGAGACTTTTCAGTCGCGTTTTGGCAGCACGATACAATTTTTGAACTCCTGCGTAACCTGCAGGATGGGAGGGATCGTAGTAAATGCTAGCTAAGACTTTTTCCAATTTTTTGTGTTCGTATGTTAATAAGACACCCACTCTTGGAGGATGCTACTCTTTTTCTCTTGGGGTATTTTCTTGGATTGCAATGCTTTGCGTGTGCGACCAGCAATAGGTGTTGAAGAGGAGGATATCTGAACGGGGGATATCGGTTCTTGTTTTACTTCTGTCTTCACTTCTGTCTTCACTTTCTTTTTCTCTTGTGATGAAGAAGGGGTGGCCATCATCTTTTTAATCCATCCAATTCTGGAGGTAGGTGGTGTTGTTAACTTGCGTACTTTTTCTGGTGGAGTTTGAAACCCTTCTTCTTCTTCTTCTCCTTTTTCTGTCTTAGTCACTGGTAGTGATGGTACTGGTACTTGTACTGGTACTGGTGATGGTGCTGGACTTTTCATCAAGGTTTTAAAATCTTTCAAAGTGGGTAGAGCTGTTTCGTCTAAAGCTTTTTGGTGAAAGAGTTGCAGTCGTTGCAAGAGTTGACCGTACTTTTGCGATTTTTCTGTTTCGGACAAATCTTGGCGATCCATCAAGGACTGCAATTCGTGTTGTAACTGGGAGATCTCGCTCAAATGGGGATTGGGAGGTAAATGCGGGGTGCGTTGTTCGTGCCACCGATGGTATTCCAACCATCGTTTGTAAGGCACTAAAGCTAGTTTTCGTCCTTCCATGGGGCTGTCAGGGGTCGATTCTGAGATCTTGGGACTTCCGAGGGTCTTTTTATCTTGCTCCCACCAATCCTCCCAACATGGCTCCCAAGACTCCTTTCAGTATGGGGCCTAACAAGAGAGGTAAAATGCCTCCACGTTGGACCAACATCTTCTTCTTTTGACGAATGGGAATTTTCTTTTGAACCATTTGGCGAAGAACGTGACGATGTTTGCCTAATCATTGTTTCTGGTGTTTGGACAAAGGGATCGTGCCTTTCAAGACGTTCAAACAACATTCGCACACGGTATCGATGACCTCTTTGGAGGCCGATTGAATGAGTTTTTTTCGTAGGGGTGGAGAAGCTTTGGACAGGACAGATAACATGTCCCCATGTTTGACTAAACGTGGTGGTAGTCCTTTCCTTTTCTTTCCTTGGGGTTTTCTGGAGGGTGACATCTTCAGGAGCACCAAAACACTGATACCCCGACTTGGTCACAGGCCTTTTTTATACTTGAACGCGTCGCCACTGATTGTCTTTACGTCGTATTAGTTTGAGGACAGGCATGACACGTCGTGCAGGGGTACGCAACGGACTAAATCGAGCCAGTTCTTGCTTGGACAAATCCAGTAAACTTTGTAACATGCCCGATCTTTCTTGGACTTTGATTTTGGGAGAAGGTACTTTGTGAGCAGCAGCCACTGCCACTAAATTGGAGGGTCCTGCCACTGGGGAAGTTCTTTTGGGGGTCATCAACGGAGATGTTCTCGGTGTGATCAACATCTCCAAGTACTCTTCAGTTCTTGGTGTCATCAACGGAGAAGTGGATGAACGTGAGGCTGCCGGAGACGCAGTCACCGCCGTGGCAGGTCGTGGTTTGCGAGTGTAAGGTTGCGTCCTGGCCGAAGAAGAAGTGCCTCTCTTGCGAGTAGTTTTCTTCTGTGGGCTTTTCTTTTTCTGGGGACTTTATCTCTGTTTCTTTTTCTGAGGGCTTCTTTTCTTTTTTCGGGGTGGTGGTGTCTGGTAAGAGGAGGGTCCCGCCACTGGAGAAGTTCTCCTTCTTGGGGACCTGGTCTTTTTCTTCTTCTTGGAGCTTCGTTGGACTTTTTTCTTGGGGAGAAGTTTGGGGGCATTAGGATCCCATCTTAAGAGAGAGCGAATGATGACCCCTCCTAGAGTACCGCTCCCTCCAGGTTTCAAAATGATTTGTTTTTTAGTTTGAGTGTCGATGCGGAAATCGGCCAGTTGGACCAAAGCGACTTTGTTTCGATCGAAAAAGCGTTTGGTTTGATGAGGAATCTGAATGATTCCTTGGAGTAATTGACGTGGCGTCACCGTGAACCATCGTAAGACTTCTTTGAGACTAGCTTCTAAGACACGAGCTCGTATTTGTGGATTTTTTTCTCGACTGATGCCATACAAGGCACGAATCAATTTGACGGGAAGATGCGACTGAAGGGACGTCATGTTCAAAATGTGTGTGAGACAGACGAAAAGGTTCTGAGGTTTTTATAGATTTTTTTGTGGAGTGAAGTTAAGTCGAGGACGGAGACGTGTACAGGACAGGCCCTTCGTCTTGGCACCAGTGGTGAAACAAGTGGGTACGAAATCGCAAATCCTCGGGGGTCGTAGGTTTCAAATCGACGAGTAAATAGGCGTGTGGCGTTTGAGTGGCATCGTCGTACACCTGAGTCAGCCAAGGCGTTCCTAACTGTTTGGCTAAGACTTGCACTTGCGATTTATCTCGAGGGCTTTTAAACAAGACCACGTAATGCGCATTGAGACTGATGGTGCGATGGGCTTTACTTTGTTGAAACAAATTTTGGGTGATGTAAACGACACTGGCATTACGGTGATGCCCTTTGCGCGTAAACCACAGTTTAATTTCTTCTTCGTCTTCTCCTAACATGTCGTCGAAAATGACCAAATGGGTTTGACGGGAGTCAGAGACGATGCCGTCGTCTTCTTTAGGAATGCCTTCCACAAACACGATGGAATCGCCTTGGCTTTCTCGCAAGAGGTTGTACGCCGATTGCCACTCTTTGTAACACCACACGATCCGTTGAGGTGGCCGATCGATCAAATGATGTTTATGTTCGATCAAACGTTTGACGAATTCGGTTTTGCCTGAACCGCTAGGTCCAGCAATGAGCATGTTAAAGGGATGGCGAAGATACAAAGCCTCCCAACTGGCACAATCTAAGTGTTCGTCGATGACTTTGACAGTGGAGGAAGAGGGAGCAGAGACAGTAGAAGTAGCCATAGTGTGAGAAATGTCACTTGTGACACGAAAACAAACAGGACAAGAGTTTATATACTTTTTTCAGAACACGTTTATTGAATGTTTCAAATATGAACAACACGAAAGACAAAAATACATAAAAGCCAAATAGTGATGTACAGGAATAAAAAACACATCAAAACGATCAAAGTGGAATATAAACAAGTCTCTGTACAACATGTTTTGGGTAACCAAGATGTTCTAGGGACAGTGTGTAAGGTTCTTACACTCTCTACATGAGGTATTTTCACACAAGTGCCCTCCCGGAATGACCTTTCAGGAATGTCCATGACAGTCCTGTCCTGAAGCGAGTGGTTGTTCTTGGTGGCGGGTTCTTCTGGCACCGTCACTAACACGGGTTGAAAAGTAACTTTTTTCCTTGAACAACTCTTGTGCATACTGAGCCACTTCTTGGGTCCAAGCCTCAAAACCCCCTTTTTTCCAGTCACGAACATCTGTCCAATGGGGGTGTAAGTCACAAGCGACACACACATCGTCATACACGTCTTCGGTAGCTAAAAGTTGACGAATCTTTTTTTCCCGTAGAGGTCGAGAAGTATCCAGATGAAACCGCAAGGCTTTGAGCAAAAGGAGTTTTTCGTGACCATTTAAGGCCATTGAGGTGGTAAGTACTGATCGTAAAGAGTCCACAAAGAATCGGCTGGTAAACGAAATCCCAGAAAACAAGTCACTAAGACACACACCACTTGTCGACCCAAACAGAATATATACAGTTCTTGTAATAATTGATGGTAATGATCCACGGTTTGAATTTGGTCATTGAGTTCCTTCCACGGAATCTGTTGGATTACATACGCATAAGTCGTGGCATGGCATCCTGTTTTTATAGTCTCTTTGTTTCGGAAGCAATACACGTACTTTCTAGCCAGAGATCTTCGTTTTCCAGTGGGGAATCTAAATGTTGCATACTGTAACCGAAACGTCAGACTTTGTTTAGAAGTTTCCTCTTCCGCTAAGTAGATTCCACGTAAAATAATCCTTTACCTTGTCTTCCTCAATGTGTTGTACTAGGTGAATCTCGAAGTAACCAAAATGATCAACACGTGGATGATCGGGGGGCTGGAAGTATTGAACAAGATCTGACCACTGAAACAATTTCTGACGAATCAGTTCTCTTATACCATTCAGGTACCAGTGGTTAAAGATCTGGTGACGTAACGGATGCAATTGTTCCTTACGTTTCACTTGTATTTTGACCAGCTCTCGGTAAATCCTTTCTCTCAATTCCACAGGCAAAGCACGAATGTTCTCTTGTAAAGTATTCATGAATAAGTCAGTCCGTACAATTCACAATCTTCTCCTAGAGAGCAAAAGTAATCCACATAGTGAGTAATTTCTGACCACTGCCATTCAGGGTAACGTCCAAGAATGTCACTGAACTCTTTTGATGTAAACGTCTAAAGCGATAGAATAGGATGAATGCATCCTTGACCCATAGAAATCTAACACACTGGTTGACTTTTTTCACTTTCCTCTTATGAATTTCTCGACACAAAGTTCTACAGTGACCCATTGAGATTTCACTCTGGCAAGTCCCTGCCACACTTCCTTGTAAATCTTCTCTTGTAGTTCTTTAGGTAATGATTCAATATCGTTTTTGAAATGAAGTTTAAATACTGGTCTCAGTGATGTCCAACATTTGACTCCTAGCCAATCTGGTTTCTTCTTCGTCAACGATATGGTAAGTTACTTCAATGTCTCGGTCCTACTAAGGGTAAGTAATGACAATTCGGTGACCATCGAGCATGTTCTACGTAGGCCGAATCTTGCGGTTCCCAGTGGTGAAGTGACACACCGCAACTGAAGCACTTGACTTTATCTCCTTCGCCCAAGTAGAAAAATCCGGCTCTGGCTAATTCTTCGGGGGTCGGTCCTCCCAGATACTTAGGCCATTTTCCTTTGAACGATTGAAGACGATTTTCAAAGTCGCAGTATTCCGACAAACGCACAGGAAACGAATATTCGTCTTTCACAGGTTCGTTTCGATGAGGGTTGGGTGACATGAACAGGAGTTTGCTCAGAGCTGGATGACATCCGTAGGGGGGTAGACGTGAAGGTGAACATTCCGCTTTAAAACGAAACCCAGTAAAATGTCCAAGAGGACGAGTGGCATCACTTTCGCATCCCTCAGGTTTGACACGCACAGCATCACTTTCCATGATAGGGGTAGTGACACTAAAGTTTCCATGATGCTTTACGGCGTCGCTAAGGTCACAACGTACAGCATCGTACCCATCGCAAGGCTCACAATCGCATTCCACTTCCGAAGCCCCACACTTGAATTGTGCCTTTCTAAACAACTTGTTTTGTGTTTCTCTGAAAGTATTCATCTTATTCGCTTGGTCTTGGTAGTCACAATGAACTATCGATCTTGCCTAGGGTTCCTTTTTTATATACAGACCAATACCGATGTGACCGTACGGCAACGTAAAGTGATTGGGAAGTCTCACTCGCTTCTGGTACACGATCTGATAGACTTTTTCCAGGGGTCGACTGACGATGTGGTGAGTGGGTAAACGTACAATCTTGTTCGGTTGGTGAGTGGTCACTTTAAAGTGTTGATCTTTTCCAGACTGCAAGGCTTCTTTCAGTACCCCAAAGTTGACCACTCGACTGGTACGATAATTCAGAGTCAATCCTTTCACTTTGCACTGCGTGTGCACTTCTCCTTGTTTGTCCCGGTATTCGTAGCCGTAATTTTTGGGACCGCCACTGACGAAACTTAGAATCTTGTCGTCGGGATGCTCGTCTGTCCAGGCTCCTAAACGGTCTCCTTCGATGTTAGGGTGCTGTTGACTCGGGTGATGGATGTAAATGCAACTGTCCGTGTCAAAGTACAGGACGCGTTCCCCTAACAGTTCTAAAGCTTCGTACAATTTTAAGCGAGCATGAGCTGTCACGTAAGCCGCAATGATGACATTTCCAAAAGGGTCGTCTTGTACAAAGTCCAGATCTTCTTCGTAATTGACCAAGATCAAATCCTCGCGAACGACGTCCACGTGTTTCATGTCTTTGGTTTTGTCGTGAATCATCTGGAAGTAGCGGGAAGGTTCTGTAAAATACTCCGTCTTGGGTAAACACGGTCGTTGTGCCATTTTACCCCACAAGCAATTTAACATCACTTTGGCAAACGATCGCCTGCCTTCGTTTTTCTCGATGTGGTCTAAAGTGATGCCTTCTTGTTCATAGTATTTCTCTTTGAATTGTATTTGGTCTTCGGGAGTGTGACACCAGGAAGGATAGCTGCTGGCTTCTTGTTTCAGTTTCAAAAAGGCATCCACGTAGTCTGCGAAAATGCCTTTCTGACTGGGGTTACCCTTGTGGTATTGTTGTGTCTTGGGAAAGTGGCAAATTTCGTACACTTCTAACAGTTGGTATCCCATGTCCAGAGCTTTGAACAATTCTACGCTGACCCAGGTTCCCGTCAAGGCCCGTTCTTCCTGGGTGTGCTGACAAGGCTGATCTTGGTTGCACGTTTCGGCACAAGTACGGCACAAGGGAAACATCAGTTTGCCTTGACAATGGTGAGGTAAGACGGGATGATATAGGTTCGTGGGAGGCAAAACTTTGCACTTGATCAAGCCTTCGTATTGTCGAATGTTTTTCAGGTCGATGTGTTCCGTCAACAATTGCGGGTGCCCTACAGGAAAGCGACAATATTTGCACACGTAGTGATACAGCGAACACACGTCCAAGTATTTGATTTCTTCTCCTTTCTCTTCGTCGGCTGGGTACAGCAAACAGGTGGCATTGGTCCTTCCTCCGTACAAACTATCCCTTGGGTTCAGCGGGTCCATGAACTGGTAACTTTCCACGAGGCGTTTAAACTCGGGATCGGTTTTCATACGGTGATCGTACTCGTGTTCCCACATTTCCACCACTTGGTATCCTTCCTGTTCCAACTTTAGGCGTCGCTGACAAGTGTCCTGGTACAAGTCTTCCATGGTCCGTTGTAAACACTGATTTTTAGTGCTACGATCAGGGTAACAGACGGGACATCCGTGAAATAAGCAACCGTTAAACTCGTACACGATCTTTGGGTTTTCTAAGTCCCAGCCATCTACCGAATACGTTCCGATGGTCTTTTCGCCTCCTCCGTTGCGGGAATGCTGAATCCATTTCTCTTCCTTGTCGCACAAGTAATGTAACCAGCGTAGGGCTTTGACCGAGTATTGACGTTTGACAAAGTTGGTCGTTTGAGGGCTGATGACAGCCACGGTGTTTTCAGGCATGAATCGTTGCCGATACACTAAGGAACACGCTTTGGCAATGGTGCAAGCTTCCTTCAAAGGATCGACCCCTCCGTGTTCCATGAACAGTTCTCGAAATTTTCCACAGCAACGCCGTAAAATGTCCACGTCGGAACGACAATACTTTAGCATTTCTTCCTGATAATCGAAAGGGTCCGAGGCGTGAGCCTGGTACCAAGCGTAGAAAGCTTCTCGTTGTTCGGTACGCATGTTGTCGGGGTCGTAATAGTGAGCCTCAGGTAAATGGGGTAGAATGGCGTGTTGATTGGCTTCCGTATTGAAAAAGTGTGGAAAGTACCCTTTAGCCATTTCTGTCATTCCAAACGTTTTAGGCATTCGACTCAAACGCATGGCCAAATAGCTCATCGAATCTTTAAACTGTACTTGTCCCACTTGCATGAAAATGATTTTGGCTCCGTTCAAAGTCACTTTAGGACGTTCGGTGCCTTGCTCCGTATAGTATCTGAGAAGAAACTGTCCATCGTATCCGGAGAAATTGTGAGCCATCACCGTGGCATGACGATGACAATCTCCGTAACGTTCGATGTCCTCTTGGCTCCACGTCTTGTCGACGGGGTCTAAAACCCATTGGGCAAAATCGGCTAACGTGTTCGGTCCCCGAAAGATTTTTTCACGCCCTCCAGGAATCTTGCTGCAGTGAGGGCAATGACTGAAAATAGGTTCTTGAATGCACTTCTCGCACGCTCGATGAGCCACGCAGAAATTAGGAATGTGAATGCCGGTCTCTTGCATGCATTCGAAATCGAAAAAGATGAAATTGCCTTTCTTTTTGTGACCGTCCTCTTTCTCTGGTAGAGGTTGGTATTTTTGCACGTAGCATTGGTGTTCCAAGTCCACGATGTGGTGACAAATATGACATTTTTTTTTCCTGAACATACGTGTGCCTTGGTACTATTGGTACGTATGCCTTGTCCACACGTAGGGCACAATCTCAGGAGTTGACAAGCACATTTCTGCTGTGAACCTTGCGTCTTCAGATGTTGTTGGTAACAGGTAGGGCTGACAAACGTGCACAGACAAGTTGAACAAGGCACTGGTCCTTCGCTCAGACAGGGTGAAGAGGCCAAACATCCTGAGCATTTCAATCCACAATGCTTGTGTTGCTCTCGATTATTATAACCATGGTCACATTTCTTACAGTAATAACTGTATCCCAGGAATCCGGTGATACTGGTAATGGTATCGAAATGTTCATCGTGATAATAGACATGAATGTATTTTCCGTCCTTAAAGTCTTGGCCTCGAAACAACAGAGGTCCGCGCACTTCTTGAGGGTGCACTTTCAAGGTGTAGCGTGGAGCTAGGGCATCTTGCAATTTTTGCATCTCAGGAATGCCACAGGGTGTGTCTTTGGACAGTCCGGCTTGTTGTAACAGGAGTTCTGCTTCGTTTCGTTGTTTGGCTCGGTCCGATTGTCGAATAGTTTTCCAGGCTCTTTTCCATTCTGTCGTGTCGTTCTTGTTGGCATAGGTTCGTCCCACCACGATGGCTCGAGCTAAGCACATCTGGTCTTGAGGGTTGTGAATTTGGACGAGGCTACGCTTAATGCTACGAAGCTCGTTCACCAATAACATCTTTTTGCGTCCGGTCCCTTGAGGAGGAGAGACGTGGGTCATGTCCAGTGTGGCTTTCCATCGGTGATGTCAAACTGGTCATTAGATTGTTGCACGTGTTGAATCTTGTCCATGACTTTGGAAGCGGTCAATTCTGCAGGGGTGCTAAACTCGATCCAAACAGGGGATTTCAAACCGTCATGTTGTATGGAAAGTCTCAAGCGATCGTTTTCTTTGGGTTGGCATTGTCGCTTTGAGTGTGGTGAGCAAAGAATCCCACACCCCAGTGATGAACACTTCTGCTTTCTCTAACGGCACTTCAGCCTTGAAATCTTTAAACTTCACTGTGTATTTGTAAGCCGTGGTTCTAAATTTTCTAGAGGAGCGCTTTTCCGTCTCTCGAATGGAATAGTATTTTTCAGGGTTGACTAAGGGTGATGAACTTGGTTTAGAGGGTTCGGATTCTGGTTCACTCATGTCCTCTTCAAAATCACTGGCATGAATTTGTGCCAAGATTTCAGCTCTGGTACGAGGCGATAGATCACGTTTCTGCCTCTTACTTTCTTCTTCTTCTTTCTTCTTGAATGAATAGGATCGTTTCATCTTGATAGCAAAACGTCAAATGACTCAAGTTTAAATACCATGGACTAATTTATAGTCATGGCAGACCAGCGTATATAAAAGGGTGTGTGTGTCTTGTCCTTTCACTATTCATTTCACTCTCTAACCGAGCACAACGATGGAAGAGACTAGCCAAATCGAACGTTTCATCAGAGCTTTGTGAGGGGTCATTAGAAAATTCTCTTCAGACCAGCCCACGAACTACTCTCCTTCCTTTCGAGATAAAAGTCAAGATACTTGCTATATCTGTCAGAAGAAAGGGCATTGGTCTTCAGAGTGTCCAGACCGTCAAAAAAGAAAAAAAAGGGGCTAAAAAAGACAAAAGTAAAGATACCTGTTATTATTGTCATGAAAAAGGACATTGGTCTCCAGATTGCCCAAAAAAGAAACAACAGGAGTCAGAAGAAAAGAGGGATTCTTCAGAAGAAGAGAGGGATTCTTCAAAGGAAGAGAGGGATTCTTCAGAGGAAGAAGAGGAAGAAAGAAGACAATTCTATTTAGAAGAGGCAAAGAAAAAGAAACAGGAGAAGAAAAGAAGAAGGGAAGAAAGTGAGGAGGAAGAAGAGGAAAAGAAGGTGAAGAAATTTAAAAAACACAGAGTAAACAAGGAGACAGAAGAAGTCAATGAACTTTTTAAAGTGTTCTGTTGTGAATTGTGAATTGGATTGTAACAATGGATAAAAGAATAAATTAATTATATAAGGTAAGTGTCTTTGAGTTTTGATTTTAAAATAAGAACGTACACTCACGCACTCATACACAGACACGTCCTATATGGGTAAAATGGTTTTTTTTTTTTGAGTTATTGGCAAATTGAAAGGCTATCTCTTTTCGAGAGACGTGGGTGGCCCTCAAAAGGGCCTTTTTGGTGTAGGGGTGAGTTTAAGCAATCAACTTTAACTGCCTTAAGCCTTTGCCACGGCCAAGGCCTACTTCTGGACTGCGTACTGTTGATGATGATGATGATTTGGTTGAAATCACTAAGGGTGGTACGACAGGCTTAGTCACAGGGTTGACGTGTTTAGCTCGGGAAGGTCGTATTCTCTTCGGTCGTAATAAAGAAGTCTGATACATTTGTTTCAGACTTCTTAACTCCGCTAAAATGTCCAACAGTACCGTGACCGTTTGATTTTCACCCTCTTGTTTCTTTGCTGCTACTTCTTCTTGTTGTTGTTTTTTTCTTACCGCTTCTTCTTGCTGCTGTTGCTGTAGGAGAAAAGCTTGTTCCGCTTCCTTTTGTCGTTGTATAAATTTCTCCAATTCTTCTTTCTGTCTCTGTCTAAAATTCTCCACTTGCGGTAATGAAGAAGGTAACGAAGGTTCCGGAACAAATTCTTGCGAGGTAAGAAAATCCACAAAATCCCAATGTACCTCTTCTGAAAGTAAGTCCGGGTTCCCTTGGGCGGTCTCCCCTGCTGGTGCACCCCAATGAATCGTTTTCTGAGTTTCCGTCATGTTGAATCACTGTCACATAGATTGACTACACACAGGCGCTAGCGAATCTATATAGACCAAGTGACGTCACAGACTGTTCTCTTCGGATTGGATGCGGGCTGCCTGAATTTTGTCACGCGTGTTCGGATTGGTGAATGAACTCAATCCGTTTCAATCCTTCCTCTACCTATAAATAAGCGCAGTTCACTGCATTGATTCACCTGTTCTCGTCGCTTCACGATGTGGACCACAGTCGTATCATCCATCCTTGTGTCTTCCATGATGTTTAGGACGGACATGCTCATGTATGTCCGGTCCAAGTGGACCATTGTCGACAAGTCAGACACCAGTCTGTGGATACGAAGAGTATACGTAGAAAGACAAGGTTGCCTCAAGAGGACACTGATTTATGGCCCTCGAGTAAGACGCAGCTTGAGGACAAGAAGATGCCGCAGATGCCCTTTATGTTAATGGCATATTAACATAAACCCAAAGGCCCTTTTCAGGGCCACCCACATTTCTCGAAAAGAGAATGACTTTCGATTGCCTACCCCTTTTTTAAAAAAATTTTTTATTTTTATTTTTTTTATTTAAAAAAAAAAAATCCCATGTTCAATTCCCCTTGTCCCTAGATAGACCCACACTTTATTCCCCCATGTTCAATTCCCCTTGAGGCTAGGTTTGCCCACGATTTTTCTCCATGTTCAATTCCCCTTGAGGCTAGGTTTGCCCACGATTTTTCTCCATGTTCAATTCCCCTTGAGGCTATATTTGCCCACGATTTTTCTCCATGTTAAATTTCCCTTGAGGCTATATTTGCCCGGGGGGGGGGGAGTCTGTAATGCTAATTCCCATTGAGGCTCTAGTGCCCCCATTCACTGCTATCGCTAGAACCTCTCTTCAGACGAAGCTTCCCTCCGGAGGTATTACATGTTCACTTCATGTTCTCTCATAACTGTTCACTCATAACACTCAGCGTGCACTGCTAACGAGTTCATTTCAATACAGTGATTAACAAAAATTAACTGGTGGTACACACACCATCTGATAAATATACGATAACACTAAATTCTTGAGCCGATGAGCCCTTGACGTCATGCACAAATACCTACAGTTAATTCTTAATGACAGATCAGTAGATATGTCTAAAATGAATTAGTAAATTGAATTATGGCAAGTAAATGTTATTTTACTAAACTGTGGTAAAGTTTTATTTTCATTGTAATAATAACGGAATGTTTCTAGCTCAGAATATTTGTGGATTACCAAATTCCCAATATTAATTACAGATAATCCTGTTCCGAATATTTTCTAAATTTTGCTACGAAAAGTACTTATTTGATATGAAAATAGATTTTAATATCCATAATTAAAGCTATTTTTAAAGATATTTTTCTTATAAATATCAGCTACACTTTGATATTCATATAATGGTACAAATATATATGATTTAAAAATTTGAGTTTAGGAAATGAAATTTAAAAATCCAATTTTTGTTGCTAATATTTAATTGTGTCTATATTGCTGGTGAAAATATTATTAGATTTTTAAGGTAAAATCTGAATTTTTTCGTGACTAAAATTGTTTGATATTGTGCACTAATTGCACTTTCCATCTAAGTAAACGGTTCTCTCTTACAGATGTATAACAGATAAGAAAATAAAATCTATAATAAAAACGAATATCAAAATTGAAGTATTGCAGATAACTTGGATTCTAACATTAAACTTGAAATTCAGTTAATTAGTATTGCTTGTATTCTTGATAATTATTGTGAATAATTTACTCTGACCCATTAAATTTAGGCAACAATCTCGGTGGGATGGAAGTTTTCGTGTTCGTCGCACGTAACAAAAGCAAAAGGGGGGTGGGTGGGTTATTCTGGTTAGACACGTTCAAATCGATGATTTAAACATCCCTATGATTGATATAAAGTTGTCCGATAAATGTTAAACATGTCATGAAAACTGGGCGAACACCTGTGAAATCAATAAATGTTTAATCTTGTATATTGTCTACAGAAAACTAAGTAACTGCTTCACGCGCTATTGCAAGGATCGACCCGTTCATCGCCAATTTTGCAATTTGGGATAAATATAAATCTGGCGAAACAAGCAAAATATTTGGCGAATATTTATGGGGAAGAAAATAAACAATTGAGTTGCTGCACAACGATTTTGCCGTCTTTATTATTTTAGAGACATGTTCACCCTGCGAGACGCCTGTTTTGTTTTCTAGGAAGCTACATTAAAGAAATAACCTGATTTTAACGATACACAAAGGTATAGTGCTCCTCCTGGTATAATTTGTTGTTTTAAATCTCGCATACGAGAGCATTTCTGATCACTGATATTGCCAACATAAATACTCCCGTGTCTCTGGATGTAAATTCTCGCATCAGAAAATGTATGGACCATTCATATTTACAAAAATCAAAATACCCTCAGATCCCCATATGTCGTATATAGTGATGCTGTTCACATATTGATTTACGGAACCACTCATAGCGTTTCGTATAAACATCGTGATTTGTGATAAATGTTTTATTCGGAGCACTTCAGCGTCAGAGGCGAGGGAATTTAGAATCAAAACTAAAAATCAATATTAAAAATGTGAAAGACCACAGCTGAATTTTGTTGTCTCCTAGAATGTTCAAGGTATATTATCTATAGGATTAGTATATCGCCAGCCACCGACTTATATTAAGAATGCCACTTATGAATGCTCTAGACTCTATTCAGATCTGTAAGTAATGCTGTAAACTTCTTATACATTTTGTCCTTTAATAAAGTTGAAGATACAGCACAAAAAAAATTTCTTAAAAAAATGAAACCTAGGTGTCGGTACAGTTAGGATATCTTTTAAATAGCTGAAGAAATTCTAATGTAATTGCAGATTATATATTTGAACATTTCGTTTTATGTTTCACTTCAATATTTCTGATATATTGACAAGAGTAAACATCGACAAACATAAGGCAACTCATGTGAAACCTCTTATACTATGTGGTACATTTGGTTTTGACTTACCATTTACTTAGTATCACTATGGTGAATGTTTGCTTGAGCCAGTATAGTAAGTACATGAAAATAACAGTACGACCTAGTCAAGGATATTGTTTACAGTACTGCAAATATGTGGTCTTAAAATAAGTAATAGAAGAAACAAGCTTTGAATAATTCAACAAATAATTTATTTCCCTAGATAAAAAGTGAAAATACAAAATAAAGAAATGTTCAGTATTGCGAATGAAATCCCAAACAATCATAGAATCACAGACACAAACTCTAATTATCAAAGTTCTAAATAAACTTTAGTGGAAATAAAAATTAAACCCAACGCTGAAAGTGCTGATGTACATGTAGTGGCCCGTATGCTGCTGATGCTCCAATGGTCTTTTGTTGGATCACAATAATACAATTCAAGACTTAAATCCCAATTTAAAGTTGCAGTATAAATTCAAGTCTCCATTTCCAAGAATGTTACTTTTCAAGAGCACTTTGTATTTCCAAAGTAGAATCACTTGAATTAAATAATTTGAATAGATAGAATTCCAGCCCAAATTAACTACTGGACAAAAAAAAAAATACTGTTGATTCTGCTGAGATCATAAAGCACGAATGAATAATTTTCAAATAAATAAGAACTATATTTTAAACTAAGACGTCAAAAGACAGCTGATAAGGGTCAAAATACATTTTTCTAGAAGGATCTTAGTTATGGTTAGAACGTCATTTTCTAGAAGGATCTTAGTTATGGTTAGAACGTCAATCACCAAAATCACAATAAAACATATGACAAACATCACGTAGTCTAGCTAAAAAAAAAATGTCTTTGACTCAGCTTAAGATGATGATCCTCATTCAGAGAAAAACAAAAAATGTTTACAAACTTGACACTGATTTTGAATAAGGTCAGTATAGCATACAATGTTACATTATCAACAGCATGAAATTTAAAACAAATTAAACAACTAACTGACAAACAATGCAAATTAAATATAGATTATGACAACAGTGTTAAAAGATCTATACAAGGTATGAGAAATTTAAATTAAATACAAAAGTATAAACAAACTAAAATAACGTATTAAATTTTATCTTCTTTTTTCAAAAGATTCTCATTGATTTTTTAAATATATCTGAGAAAACCGTACATAAATAAACCACATTCCTTTTCAAGATTAACAGTGACAGAGGGGAAAACAAGCATTTAAATTATTGCGCACATCTGCAATTATAAGTCAATTGCTTTGTTCATGTTTGAAAGTGGAATGGATTGATTGAATTATTGACACAAGGTAAAATGTCTTAGCTAATATAGGGTTGTCAATGGGAATTAAATTCAACCGTGTAATTGATGTGATTCTTTTAAATAAGTATGCTATTACGCAAGAAACCAAGCGAAAAGCCTAAACATTCACCATTATAAAGAGAAAAGAAGCCTGTTTCTGCAACATTCACCGTTATAAAGAGATAAGAAGCCTGTTTCTGTAACATTCACCGTTATCAAGAGATAAGAAGCCTATTTATGTAACATTCACCGTTATAATGAGAAAAGAAGCCTGTTTCTGTAACATTCACCATTATAAAGAGATAAGAAGCCTGTTTCTGTAACATTCACCGTTATACAGAGATAAGAAGCCTGTTTCTGTAACATTCACCGTTATACAGAGATAAGAAGCCTGTTTCTGTAACATTCACCGTTATAAAGTGACAGGAAGCCTGTTTCTGTAAGCAGTTGGGTGCAGGGGCGAAGAATTCTGTCCCTCGAGTCAGTCGGGTACTGCCAATCTCAAGAGATGGACGCCTGGACGCCCTCTGGGAAATGACAGACGAGAGGAGTTTGATTGTTTTTTTGTTGTTTTTTTAAAGACGCTTGATCAATATTAATGAAATTTTCTCACTACACATGAACAATATATATTAGGAATACTTGTAGATAAACAACAAGTATCAGAACGTCATTACGTCACTAGTTACGTTTGAATTTAGACAGTTTTCATCTGTAACGGACTAATTTGCATGCATTTAAATTTAAAGGTTGAACAGAGCAATATATATCATCTGCAGAAATTTGGAATGTGTAATAGTCTGGACAGGTTTGTAGGATTAGTGATGGTTTCCTATTCAAATAATGATGAACAGCTGTTAAAGTAAACAGTGCAGCTGTTAATTAGACAACTGCACAATATACTATCAGTGGCGTCACTATGCTTGGTATCACCCAATGCAGTAACTCATGGTGTCACCCCCATGGACCTCCTTCCTGCACAAAAATTCAAAAATTGTATAGACAGTCATTTTTATGTCACCCCTCTGACGGTGTCACCACGTGCGGTCCACACTCCCCTAGTGACACCGCTGTATACTGTTTTATTTTTAACTGAAAAATATTCCTATATAGTTTGTATCTACAATATATTTCAACTTCAATAATATAGTTACAGATGACGACGTGAAAAACCACTGGTGATCTTATAAAGTACCCTCTTTAATGAAGTACCATCAGATGTTTCAGTGACAAAAAGATACAAGTGAAAATAACTATGGACTAGTCATCTATTTCTTTAGTGAGCTTAATATATCCTGAATCAATTATTAGATATGGTAAACAATTATTTCACTTGCAACCTCTATGAATTGCTTTAATCTTTTTATTTCTATCGATGTGCATATTTTATTTTACTAAAAGAACATGTTAAAAATATCGAAGTAATGTCTGTCGGTATTTTTTTTCCGTATGTTATGTTCATTCACGGCTTCACAATAATCGTTATACACCCACCCACTAAGGTTGGAATAGACTTGTGGGCCGACTGGTCTTTCATTTAAAGCAAGACACACTTGACAAGACATACATTTACCTCCAGGAACATGAGTCTCTTTCCACTTAAAATAGCTGTTATACAGCGTTTCGTTTTCATTCACTTCTTTAATGTATCTCGCTGCTTCCCTTAAATTAGGAAAGTCGTACACGTTTATATAGGAATGGGGTAAAACGGTGACAGGGTCGACATGTTTCCAGTTCACTATAGGTATTTGATGACGGTTAATGGATTGCCAGTATTTTTCTGTTACGTAATCTCGACAAAAGCTGTTCTGGAATGCTAGGTAAAATCTGTATTCCGTCATCTTGTCATGGCATTCCTCGTCATCTGGGTTGTCAGTGCGAGCTCCACACACGTTACTAAAACAAGTACCGTACGTATCAATGTCAATGTATTTCTGCAATTCATTCACGACTCTATACCTCCTAGCATAGTCTGCGCAGTTGCTGATCCGGACGGCTGCCATCTTGCTTTTTTGTCGGTAATAGTTAACAGTTGTGTTAACTTTGCCTTTGTCCTCTGGCTGCAGTTCATGCACTTCACCATAAGGATGGACGACAGTAGCATCCCGTCTGTACCACATTGTCCAGTTTATTAATCCATTGAACACAGAAAAATCGCCCCAAAGGTTGCCGAGGGGTTCCATGTTCGCTAAAACCCACACCTGACTGGGCTTGCGATACTTCGGAGGATCAATTAATTTTCGCGTACCCACTACCCAATTCTCCGGCCATGAATCGTAAAGATGGAACATTATCGCATCACTGGAGTCCAATTCTCGCTTATCACTGACCAGAGCGCATGTGTAGCCACAGCGTAAGGCACACGATCTTTCCTGTTCAGCGAATATATCCGGAGGTGTGCCGAAGAATTTGGTCCAGAATAGAATCTTTTTCACTTTATTCGCTGGGCTTCCTACTGGAATAGAATGCCGTGGAAAGTTTTGTACAAACTGTCCATGGTCTTGCTCTGGGATTGTTTCAGGCACGTCTGACAAAGAATCGAACATATATACAAGAATAGACAGTGTTAGCAAGAAGAACACACCAACGCGTATCCTAGTTCTCCGATGCAGAATGGGCTTACGAAGGAAACACCATAGCAGTCGTTCCATTTATGCTCTCATTTTTATCAGTTACTGTAATCGCTTCCAATATATGTATATATCAGTCAATGGCACCAGTATAAACTGATACTCACGAATGGGTTGGATATACCGTTGTAATTACAATGCGTGTAGGCGGTACTTACAGCGATATCCTATGAAAAATAACCTTGTTGTAACATATATTGTCACGCTACCCAGAGCTGTAAATTCTATCATATCCAAAATACGGGATCTCTTTGTCCTTCCAAGGATAAGGATCATCAAGATCTACACACTCCATACGTCATTGTTGTGTCCTGCAAGAACAATGACACAGACTTCACACTTTAGTGGCTGTATTCTCTTCAAAAACAATTTTATATCATTACTGACACTATCCATTTTAATTCTGTTTAAATTTTTATTGATGAATTTAACCTATGTGTTTCAGAAGAAGTAAGGTCTCTATTTCAAATTGGATAAAATCATTTGTTGTGTGATAGCTAACCTTGATACGTAATCGTCCAACATATAATGACTTTGCTAGCACATTCTACCTGGTGAGGTTGTTCCCACAAAGCCATATTATATACCCATGTCAGACTGCGTTCGAAAAGGGTTATAGCTGTGCAAGAAAGAGGACTATAAAATGAAACAACTTAACCGTTGACGTAAAGGATACAATATGTAGCAGACATATACCTGTATTCTTCAACAATTCAAAATAAGCTCTAATGTACTTTTTTATCGACTTGACATAAAACAATGAAACATTGAATCACCATGATCCGCAGGATACACAACCACAGAATAATATACAAGCATAGCATAATGCACATACATAGCATAATGCACATATACATAAACACAGAACACTATACAAGCATAGCACAATACACAAACATAGCATCATATACAAACATAGCATAATATACAAACATAGCATAATATACAAACATAGCATAATGCGCAAATGCAATGAGACAAATCACATAGTTCATAACTATGCAGGCAAAGAACTTTAAGAAGGCAGAATTTAAACGTGAATTCGTTCTTTAGGTGACTAAAACAAAGCACAACTTATAAACTGAAGGATGGTAAAAAGCAATTTATGCCCGTAAGAAAAGAAAGAAAAACTATAACAAGTCTAGATACCTTAAATTAAAGGAAGCAACGGTTAGGACTAAGGGTGCAAAGGACAGTTTATATGCACACATTTAATGTTTCATACACCTGCCTAATGGAAAAATTCATAAAAAGAATAAAATACAATAGAAGGATCAAAATGGTCTATATTTTTAATAGGTATAATAGTGCTAAAATAAGAATATCATTCACTTGACACGACAAGTCAATGGAAATTCATAAAATAAAAAGTTGATGCATTCCACCCACAAATTTATACATGCGTTTTTGTTATGTCCGAAGGCCATTTTTGAGAACACGTGATGCTCACGGTGAAAACACAAGCCCTTTCCGTTGGCAATAATTTTGAAAAATATTGTGTACTTAGTAGCTTGACGCTGTTCAAAATAGTTGTCATCCAGGCATCTTTTGAGATATCCTACTTGCCTTGAACTAACGTGTTTACGGCTGTAAGTGGCTTGCTCTGCTTTCTAGCCGACTATTCGTATTTCGCTGGCTACATACAGTGCAGTGACTACATTTAGCGTATTTGCCTCGCGTCAATTTCAACAACACAAAGCGGAAAGACCAAATTCAAAAATATATCGATATATTTTAAGTATTACACAATAACAGCTCTAAAAGTCATACCGTATCCTTAAGTTAAGAAATTTACCAAAGACCATATAACCAAACTTTCCACTGCCACCTAAAATTATGTTGTAATACGAATTAAAGAAAACACCGGTTAAGACTAAAAACATGCAAAAATCAGACCAGAAGAAAATGTTTCCGGATGAGTGTGGAGACAAGTAGTTCTATCTCAATTTAGAGGTATTGTTTGGCTGTGCGTTTCTATGAGAAATACTCAAGATGAGTACTGATTATTACCACGAAATGATTGGAAAGGGGTCAGTGTTTATTTTGAGGTGCATTTTACTGTGCTTGTGAAAGCAACGTGGTGGAAGTGCACTGGTAAAGAAAGTATGAAATGTAATCAAGAACTATGTTTTCACTGACCCGGAAATGGAATCATGACCCCATTTAGCTTTGATAAATTGCCATTCAAAAAAAATGCAGGATAACACCTTACGAGTTTTTTGTGTTAATTTACCTTAATGGCACTGTCACACCAAAGAATCATAGTATCACTGGAATGTTGGTCTGAGTTCGGCTTGAAGTGAATTAGGTAATATATGGTAAAATGAATGGTGGTCTGACACCCTACTGTGATACAAATTATGTATGACTTATAAAAGGGGGGCAATAGTACAGAGGGATGGGGATGACTGATATTATCATTTGTGGATATTACGATTACAGTCTTTATCATACAATGATAAAATTAGTGGTTTAAATCTCTGTAAAATAATTTGGTAGTTCATTCCATATAATGACAGCTGCATATCTAAAAGACATTTTGCCATATATTGAGTTTTTAGTTTGGAACATCTAGCATATCTGAATAATTAAAACTGTATGTATTGTGTGTACGACGTAGTTGAACCATTCAGACACAGGGGAACAGACTTATTAAGAAATGTAAAAGTATTCAAAGCTATTGATCTAAGACTGCGTATTTTCAGGATTGGTATTTTTGCCTTAAATAAAACTTCATGGTAATGGATAATGTACTCGTCATTAACAAGCTTTATCTTATGGGGACAAAATTTAAATTTTGAAAGAAAAGGAAGTGTGTGTGTGTGTGTGTGTGTGTTGAATGTAAAAAATGAGAAATGTAAGCCTGTTAAAATTTAGAAGTATAAGCCTGTTAAAAATGAGAAATATAAGCCTTTTAAAAATGAGAAATATAAGCCTGTTAAAAATGAGAAATGTAAGCCTGTTAAAAATGAGAAATATAAGCCTTTTAAAAATGAGAAATATAAGCCTGTTAAAAATTAGAAATGTAAGCCTGTTAAAAATTAGAAATATAAGCCTTTTAAAAATGAGAAATATAAGCCTGTTAAAAATGAGAAATATAAGCCTGTTAAAAATTAGAAATATAAGCCTGTTAAAAATGAGAAATATAAGCCTGTTAAAAATTAGAAATATAAGCCTGTTAAAAATTTAAGCTAAATATTGGTGATTAGAGACAGTTTGATTTGTAGAACCTACTGTATGTTAAAAATACACTCACATGACGGTAAATCTTATGATGGTAAAAACACATGGTATGTCAAGTTAAATCTCTATAAGATAACTTAGGATTTCTTACGTATGGAATAATCAATATGGAATAATCAATATGATACTGTGATAGTAGGCAACAAAATAAGATCTGGATAAAAAAACAATAGATATTCTCTGCGAGCTCATCAGACAACCAATACTATTATTCCATGTACATGTATAAAGGACACGTATCATTTTGAAAAGTAATTGGGTGTAACAAATGAAGCTCGCTTCGAAACAACTGGACTAACTAGATTAAATGTAGTATCGCTTAACTTGAATAATGAATGGGTAGTTACAAAGGAGTGCCAAGGGACGAGCGGCTATGCTATAGGTGTGATTCTGTGTTGGGGTGGTGGTGCCATTTTTCAAGTAGCTTTAACGATTTAGCCTCATCGTTACGATAACGTGCAGTGTGGCAGTTTACAGTGATGTTTAGCACTGGGACATCATGCCGCAAACATATGGCATCACGTTCCACCAATTCACATTATCATGATACCAGGCCGTCCAGTCCTAACACTAACCTCAAAATGTTGAGCGCAAAGCGAGCCAGCTGCTAGTACTATTTTATAAGTCTTTAGTATGACTGGTTAGAACCCGTGATCTCCCGCACCCGAGGAGGACGCTCTTACCACTTAGTCCTAGGAGCGGTACGTAGGTGTGATTATAGATCTGTCTGAAATGAATATTATGATTTGTGTTTGTCCTTGTTACAGGGAATTGGGAAGAACATATTTGCCTAAATAAATATATTAGTCTTCGTGGTCGAATATAGAAACAAGTAAGGCCATTGTGTCTGCAAATTAAAAAAGAATATACAACGCAAAATATAAAGTTTTATACTTTTTGACAAGGTACGAAGAATATTTTCATCTAAGTCATTAGTGATTAAGTTCCACTATACTAATAATAGAATCAATTATAATTTGGTCTTTACATCTCCTCGAAAAAGCACCATTAAATTTTATGTTTTCATTGAATGATATGTATATTATATTTAATACTCAAAAGAATGACATTACTTATCATCTGGTGTAGGACATATATTTGCATCGTTGCAACGGTAGCTC
Source organism: Sinohyriopsis cumingii (assembly GCA_028554795.2). NCBI lineage: Eukaryota > Metazoa > Mollusca > Bivalvia > Unionida > Unionidae > Sinohyriopsis > Sinohyriopsis cumingii. The sequence goes on along the minus strand of CM068838.1, from coordinate 108,809,963 downwards.
TACTTCACGTTAACTAAATTGCATGCTCATGTCGGTAACGAAACTGCATCCTCACGTCGATAACTCTATACTGCATCCTCATTTTGGTAACTATACTGTATCCTCACGTCGGTGACTATACTGCATCATTATGTCGGTACCTAAACTACATTCCTACTTCGGTAGCTATAGTGAATCCTCAGGTCGGTAACTATACTGCATCGAAACGTTGGTAACTATACTGCATTTTCACGCTGGTAACCATTTTTCATCCTCAAATCAGTAGCTGTATTCCATCCTCACGTCAGTAGCTATATCCCATCCTCACGTCAGTAGTTATATTGCATCCTGACGTTAGTAGCTATATTCCATCCTCACGTCAGTAGCTATATTGCATCCTGACGTCAGTAGCTATATTGCATCCTGACGTCAGTAGCTATATTGCATCATGACGTCAGTAGCTATATTGCATCCTCACGTCAGTAGCTATATTTCATCCTCATGTCAGTAGCTTTATTGCATCATCACGTCAGTAGCTATATTCCATCTTCACGTCAGTAGCTATATTGCATCCTCACGTCAGTAGCTTTATTATATGCTCATTTTTTTCTCCGTTAAGTTTACATTATCATAATCGTTCAATATTTTACGATATTGTACACCTTCATATTGCACCCACGTGCTGGTCAAGTGTGCCCAATAGTGTATTAGGAACTACTTTGTAAACAAATCATGTACATTTGCATAGTAGACGTAATACGTTTTGGTTGATTAAATTTGTTTCTGAATGAACAAAAGCAGATGTTTCGTGGGCTGCAACATACCAACTGTTTTGCTACAATCCACGTTAACTTTTTGATACACTGTTTCAGATTTTGCGATAGACACCAGATTTCATAAAATTGCTTGGTACCTACAAATAACATGCAAGCTATAAAGGCATAAACTGTCTCCTTTAGCTCGTAATACGAATGGCAAAAAAATATACTTACAGTTTTACATCCAGAATTTCCTCAAAATGTACTTTCTTAGTTCTGCAAATCCGAATTACATGAGACATGTCATGAGCTCACAAGCTTGATAAATTGTACTGTAATTTCGACTATATTCCAAGTGCAATTACATCTTCCTTACTGTACTCAAAATGAAATGAATATTATATTCCATAGCGTCTTTTTGATAATTGCAGTTGAAACACTTCATATTTTTCCCACATTATGATTTCAGATAGTCAATGACAGAATAAACACACTTGCAGATGTAAACACGCCTCTCACGCGCCGCTTCAATCCGATGTATTTCATGTACAATTTGCACAGATGAATCCAGTCCAAAATCACACACTTTCGTCGAATCGAAACAAAATACCAAAATCTATTCATTCCAGATCAAATGGAAAAGTTGTTGCAATGCGCATTGTTTTTTTGGGCACCAGACAGATGCCCCCCCCCCCCTTCCAAAAAAAAGTCCAGGTATGATGCTTGTTTTATTTTTATTTAAAGAATTTTCAATCAAAAATTTAATTATTTTAAACTTTTGATGGGGTATTTATATTTTCTAGTGTTATCTATAGTGTGTTCATCCGAGCCATGTTTCTTTCACCTAGCTCGAATTCGCTCCCCTAGTTCGTGTTTGTGACCTTTGCTAGAGGTCTCTTAGTCTCGTGTTTGCTATATGTGTATTGCTATGTGTGTAAATGCTATATTAGTTTCCATGTTGAGACAGCATATCAGTCAAATTTCCTCAGTTTGCCTTAGTACTAGTTTTTTAATTATTTTTTTTATTATACTTTATTAATCATTTTTGAAAGGGCAACTGAGCGGTGTACTATTTTCAATAGAAAAAAGCCTAGTGTTTTATGTGCGTGCTTATATGTGTCGCTCATCGCATAATTTTGAAATGAGGCAGGCTGTGCTCGAGTGAGGGTCCATATTTTATTTATTTGTCGCATTTCACCCGACTCGAGTTTTGGCCCCCTCTTTTATTTTTGTGGCCAAAAATCCAATTTATATTAGTCAACTATACAGTACGGGAGCTGTATAGTTAAGAGAGAGCGAGAGTTATAAATAAGTAGAGGTGTTGTGTTTGTTTTTGTGTTTTGCATGTACTAGTGTTCCATATGGGGTGTTTTTCTTAGGCTCTTTTAAGGGCCTTTCCACTTCGCGTGACGATGTGATGTAGCCCCATTACGTCATTACCTTTTACTTTCCCCATACAAATACCCTGTCCTTTTGTATATATAAAGGTAAGGAGAATATTCCCTAAGGATTGTTTGATATTTATATATAAACACATGCAAATTAATAAGTGTTTAACGATATATTAGCCACCTCCAAGGAGATCAGGGTGGGAACGAGGTCTTAGCCCGCGTTTGCGTTAGCGCTCGTAATGAGCTAGCACCAAGGCCCCTTTCTTACCCCTACTCCCTGTTTGGTATTTGGTATATAAACACATGCAAATGTATCAGTGTTTAACGGCATATTACATTTATGTTTGTTTTGTTGTTGTTTTTTTTTGTTTGTTTTTTTTTTTTGGGGGGGGGTAAATACATTTTATATTTAATTTTTGAGAGATATCAAGTGATTTTTTTTCTGGCTTTAATTAGTCCATAATTTTTGAATTTTAAATAATTATATCGGTTATGATGGCCTATGTTAGTTAGTTTGTAATTGTTATTACCTGGCCACAGGCCATCATTGTTTTTTGTAATGTAATCTATCTTAATTATTGTTATTTTTGTCCAAATTCCCGTCCAAATATAGAATATGTTTCCTTTGATATCTCTCTTTTTTACATATCTCCATAATCAGTTTAATCCGGTCATCCTTCCTTCTTTCACATTGTGCGATGGCATGATATTTGGTGAAGATGGATGTATTACACATGGGACATTTAATTATTGCGCGAATCATCCTTCTTCTCAAGGCAGTCTCGCCTGTTAGCCACTCATTATGCAAATATTTAAATATGATACTTTGTATCCGATGTTGGCCCAGTGCCCCCACACTCTATCCCAATCTATATAGATATTTTCCTCCTCTACTTTGTTTCTTTTATTTTTTGCTTCATATTCCCTAATCCAGTCATATGTCTTAAGTATGTCCTTTTCCCAGAGTTCTGTTTTATCCATAAACTTGCATAAAAGTTCTTTTGTTTGTCTGAAATGTCTAGGTACTTCTAACTTTTTGCATAACTTGTTATTTTTTATAAATATCTTTCCTGTTCCTTAAGGTGAAGCCGTACTAATATACGTATAGGGCTTCCCATGGACTTTTTGGTATTGTCCTCAGTCTTTTGAATCTGTTTATAATATTTGTATATTTTTTAAAAGGGGGCATGGTAAAGCTAAGCCCCCTTTTGTTCTGGCTCTATATAATGATGATTTTTGGACGTAATGTGTCTTGAAGTTCCACATATAGTTTATAATTTTCTTATCTATCTTATCTAAATTTTTATTTTCGAAGTCTACGGAGTTTATTATATAGTTCATGTTAGAGTACATGTATGTTTTTGCTACTTGTGCACGCTCCATTATGCATAATGGCGTTAGTGCCCAGATTACGATATTCTCTTTTTTTGTATATATTTTTTATTCACAAAATGACTGCAAATTTCAATTTTAACTTGACACGCCATTTTCTATCGAAAGTTGTGTCAAAAGTTGTGTCGAGCGCGCGATTAAGTTCAAATTTATCTGGACGGAGGTAAGTGCGCATTAATAATTATGTTGTTGTGTAATGATAAATCTGCGCTTGTGTATTGAAAGGGGGAGAGAAATTTTGCTCTAAGGGAAAATATTAATCCTAATTACCAATTTTTCCATATATGAAAATTGACTCAAGAATATTTCTTATACCACGGAAAAGTTGTCTCCAGAATAGAGTTTCCGGAGTGGAACAATCTACTATACTGCCAATTTTTCGAAGGGAGAGGGATAGGAGAGGCTCACAGGAGAATCTTTCTTTTGAGACAGGAACAATTGTTTTGACTATTGTCACTGTTGTCTTGTTCCTATTTTGGAAGGAATTGTTTCGATATATGGTATGAATGAAGTTTTTCATATATTTTTTTTCGATCTTTGAGATTTTTTTTTTATCCAGTCTCTCTGGCCACACGCGGGTGTCATATGATGTCACGACAACAGCTTCGTTCATTTAAGTCTAACGTTATAAATAATATAGCTAATTGAAAGTTTGAATGGTGCGAATATTAGCGATACAACTAATGGTTCATATATCATAATACCCCCCCCCAAGAGAATATTAACGTAAATGTTTGCATGAGTGGCTATAATATAAATCTGAAAAAAGTAAACTATATTCCTTGTGCATAATTAGGTTTGAGACAGAAATGTTATGTATATTTGATTTTATTATATCTGATTTAATATATATTTATTTTAATTTAATTGTTTGTTTGTCAGTTTTAAATTTTGTTTCATTACATGTTATTGTAATGTAAATTTTTTCACTGGAGATGATACTTTTCCAGAAAATCAGTTGACCTGAATCATTCTTTCGTAAACAGCAAATGTTGACCTAAATCCTAACCTTGATACAAAATTAGGAGCAGCCACGTAAATAAGTTCTATTTTTATCTTAAAATGATTGGTTGTTGTCGAGGTCATGATGGATCTATGTGATTTAGATGTAAGCAATTTTTTATTTTTTTCTTAGAGTAAAGTGATTGGTTTTCGTCAGGGTCATTTTAGGCGTACGTGATATGAACACGATCACATGACCCCCCCCCTTTCGATTTCGCAACTTGGGGATTTTCGAAACTGCGTTTTGGAATACGATATAACTTTTATTTTAAAGAGATATTCTCAGCTGAGCTTTTTTCTTTACACTGGAAAGTTGTCTGTTGTGTCGTTTGGAGTTATTTCAAATTATTTGGATTCAAAAGGAATAATTCTTTTTTTCCTGGAGATATACATGTGCTCATACGAAAATCTTGAACAAAGACAGCTCTTATCAAATTTATTCGGATTTCCAAAACCGGAGTGATATTTCTTGTTTCTACAAGGAACTGGACTTCAACACACTGCAGGTTACAGCATACGTCATCGTCTTCCATCTTGGATTCTTCGTCGGGACATGAACTTGAGAACATTTTATTAGGACTTCTAAAATTTTATTCGTGGAACATTATTGGATTATTTTTGGAATTGATTCTTAAAACCGTAAATTCACATTTTGTCATTTTTACAGAATTTTTCCAGAGAAATAAATTATTATATTTTTATATTTTTCAAAGCTTGTTGTTTTGACTTTTTCTTGTGTTACATTATATATTCGAGCCTAAACACGTACCATAAGAACATTGATTAGCCTGCGAGAATAAGGTAATTGATTGGACACAAAACATTTGAACAAGACGCATTGCTGATCTGTAATGTAAAGTCGGATCAATGACTGATTGGGGAATAATTCAGAATATTGTTTTCGTTATAAAATTGAATATTTTTGACAAAGTACATATATGTAATTATGTGTTGAAAATAAATCTCGCAGTGTTCAATATTACAATAGGAGAAAGGCATTAAGAATCTTACTCTTTCATCTTGAAGATAACGATAATAAGTAAATATAATTTCTCGCGTCCAATATCATCTTCGTCACAGTACTTGCATTTTATTTAGTCTAGTTGTATATTTTTGTTATCGAACAGTTTTGGTGGGAAGTCTATGATTAAAAGTCCCAAACTTTATCAGTGGCATATATGCATTTCTAGGTAAATGTAGCATATAGTCATCAAAATCTAGATCCTGTTTAATACTGTAAAAAAATTCCCCTTTAGATGATAATGATAGAGAGGACTATTTATAGAATGATAAGAATATGGTCTCTCGACAAAAATCAAGGCATTCTTAATATGTTTGATTTAGTTCTTGCTATACTGCAGTCACACCTGACTATTGCTTTTTTTGTGTGGCACAGCAAGCTCGTTTTTGAAGAAAAACCTGAAGAGTAATATCGCATTTGTAGTCCCTCGGTTTAGACTGAAGTGGCCCCTGAGTTTGAAACTAACAAGTTCTAGACTTCATTTGATCTTGTTTCCAAAAGGTCGTAAGTTCTTGTCTAAATCTTCGGAGTGGAGAAATGTATCTTGGGAACAAAAAAGCCATATTTAAAGACACCAGTAGAAATTGTACATTTCTTAAATTTTATAGAATAAATTTACATTGCTCTGGAAGATAGAAAGGTGTAAAATTCCGGTGCTGGATTCCTAATAGTGATGACGACCTTGTGGAATATACTGATGATGATGATCTTGTTAATAAATTGATGGTGATGATATTGTGGAATAAACTTATAATGATGATTTTGTGTAATAAGCTTATGATGATGATCTTGTGGTATAAACTGATGGTGATGATATTGTGGAATAAACTTATGATGATGATTTTGTGTAATAAACTTATGATGATGATCTTCTGTTATAAACTGATGGTGATGATATTGTGGAATAAACTTATGATGATGATCTTGTGGTATAAACTGATGGTGATGATATTGTGGAATAAACTTATAATGATGATTTTGTGGAATAAACTTATGATGATGATCTTGTGTTATAAACTGATGGTGATGATATTGTGGAATAAACTTATGATGATGATTTTGTGAAATAAACTTATGATAATGATCCTGTGTTATAAACTGATGGTGATGATATTGTGGAATAAACTTATAATGACGATTTTGTGTAATAAACTTATGATAATGATCTTGTGTTATAAACTGATGGTGTTGATATTGTGGAATAAACTTATAATGATGATTTTGTGTAATAAACTTCTGATGATGATCTTGTGTTATAAACTGATGGTGATGATATTGTGGAATAAACTTATAATGATAATTTTGTGTAATAAACTTATGATAATGATCTTGTGTTATAAACTGATGGTGATGATATTGTGGAATAAACTTATAATGATGATTTTGTGTAATAAACTTTTGATGATGATCTTGTGCTATAAACTGATGGTGATGATATTGTGGAATAAACTTATGATGATGATTTTGTGTAATAAGCTTATGATGATGATCTTGTGGTATAAACTGATGGTGATGATATTGTGGAATAAACTTATGATGATGATTTTGTGTAATAAACTTATGATGATGATCTTCTGTTATAAACTGATGGTGATGATATTGTGGAATAAACTTATGATGATGATCTTGTGGTATAAACTGATGGTGATGATATTGTGGAATAAACTTATAATGATGATTTTGTGGAATAAACTTATGATGATGATCTTGTGTTATAAACTGATGGTGATGATATTGTGGAATAAACTTATGATGATGATTTTGTGAAATAAACTTATGATAATGATCCTGTGTTATAAACTGATGGTGATGATATTGTGGAATAAACTTATAATGACGATTTTGTGTAATAAACTTATGATAATGATCTTGTGTTATAAACTGATGGTGTTGATATTGTGGAATAAACTTATAATGATGATTTTGTGTAATAAACTTATGATGATGATCTTCTGTTATAAACTGATGGTGATGATATTGTGGAATAAACTTATAATGATGATTTTGTGTAATAAACTTTTGATGATGATCTTGTGTTATAAACTGATGGTGATGATATTGTGGAATAAACTTATAATGATGATTTTGTGTAATAAACTGATGTTTTGTTGACGACATTGTTTAAAACACTGTTGTCTTGTTGATGACATTTTAATAATAAATCAATGTTGATGATTTTATTTTGGTATGATAAACCGTTGTTTTCTTGATGACATTGTGTGATACATTTGTTTTTTGTTGTTGTTGTTGTTGATTTTGCATGACAGTTTTATTTGTTTTGTTCTCCTTGATTCCAGTGGCTTATAGGCAAAATGTTAAATCATTTCAATAAGATCGCTTGTTTTGCATTCTCGTTAGTCACATAGAAAAATTGTAAACATAATTCTATGTAAAATAAATTCAATTAATAATCGAAATCCGAAATCACACCATTCGATATTTGATGATTCTATTGGCTTCATCCCTAGTTCCGTGTCAAGCATTTGTAGATAGCATGCTGATTTGTTTACGATGTTTTACTATCCCTTAATAACTAAGTATGCAAGTGATCTCGATATTTTTAAAATGAACAATAAAAATCTCATCCATAAATAGTATAACAAGTACAAGCTAAGTGTTATTACACTATTTATAACATATGGTAATAAAATGGCTATATTCCTACTGGAGACAAGTTATTTATAATAGCCCTTTTTCGATCGTGGAGTTATTAATTTATTAGTAACATGCATTGACCCGGTCGCGTTGTCTTGCGTCAGATGTAATTTCAACCGTCAGTTTCTCTCAAACAATAAAATGGCATTGACCCAGCCTATTACAGAAATTAAATTAATTCCTCCAACCCCAGTCCCCATTTCTACTTTAACTTTGCATATAGCCAACTAAACAAATGCATGTATCTAATTTTACAATCATAAGTTAAACAGGCTATTGTACTGATCGGTAGACCTGATGAAAAACGACGTATTTGATATCTGTTATCACCAGTCTATCACACTTTCCTCACATCTAATAGATCATAAAAACAATTGCAATACCGTTGATAAATGCTGCATTTTTCTCACATGTTCTTATGTTGGTGAAATTTCCTTTGTTTCTATTTTAATATGCCCGTCAAAGTGAAATGGCACATTTGTTTGAGAGTGAAAGAGGGATACTGAACTCCATATTCTGAACTGAATATACATTTCATTCGCTACATGTCGATGACTGAAACTATACTAAAAAGAATACAGCGAAGTATAACATTATTCCGATCTCAGTTTTCCTACATTTTTAATTTCACGATTAGTTTAGCCTTCTAATGCAATCATATTTATTTGCCATGTACGCAATATGTTTGCAAAAAGATATGAAACAAGTTCATGAGAACTTACAATTTCCTCTATATCATACACAACAAAAGCGCATGGCAGCAGACAGACAACTATAAAACAAATGCGCTTGACACCACAATTCGTGCGTTTGGTTATCGATTACTGGGGTCCTTATTCCGCATACCCATTTTCTAAACTTTCCATGCAAAGATTATTTTCTTTTTTGTTTTTGTTTTTAATCCGATGATGCTTGCAATGCGTTTTCGGTATTTCGGTAGTCAGTAGATTTTACGTGTGGTACCAAAATTGCGTTATTAAATTTATAATGCTTGGGTCGACCTTTCAAATTGTTCGATTTTACCAAAATACTCGTTGGGTACCATCGTGTCAAACAAAGAGTTTTCTATTTTGCATGATTCCTAAAGTATTCTCAGCTTTTTAGTTTGTAACCCACCCACACTCCAACCGATTTCAAACGCATTCGGCATCAAAGATATTAAGATGCACGTTTAATTCATCATTTTATAATTTCCAACATATTGTCCCCATGGGGTCCCAAACAATATACATTTTGGCGTTTTGATCAAACGAGAGTTTCTTTAGTAATACAGTCACTTTATTTGCATCAGCGGATCTATCTTTTAAAGCATCAGATGTGATGTAGTTCACCTTCTTTGATAATCCCAATAATATTATTAAAATTTCGGAGTTTTAAACACCTGTATTCCTCATTTTTATTTATTTTAGTTTGTTTTAGAAATTTTAAACTAGAAGTCAAAAATAAATATTGTTACCTTGCGCAGCCAATTGCAGTTTATGAAACTAAAAATAGATACCTTGCTGCAGCAAGATAAGTTTTTAACTCCTATGTTGTCGACCTTTTCGCAGTCTTCATCCGAGGAATGGCGTCTGGATTGGAGTCACATGATCCTCTAAATGTTGATTACATGACAAATCTTTCTGTACAATGTAAAACTAGACATTGCAAATATTGGATGACACAGTTTTACTGGAATAGACTATTCTAAAAACAGAAAAGGATAGTAAATTCGGGACAAAAATTATAAATTAATGAATGAAATGACTTTCTGAGTTTTTTTGAATTTTTTATATCCTTATTTGCTTTTCGTTTTTAAAATCGGTGGTGGTTGTGTGGGATTAGAAACAAATGAGAGAATGTGCGGATATTATTAACCGACTTTCCTTTGACCTTTCCTACCTCATTTTATATATTTGGATAAATCATTAGTGTTGGTGTGAGGACAAAGCGTATTCACAATGAAAAACATGGAAAACGCAGAGGTCACGCAGTAGTAGTCGCTTTAAACGTTGGTTATCATATACAGTGTTAACAAACTGGAAACTTTATTTAAAGTTTACAGTTTCTTATATTGCATGATCACTTTATCGAAATATCTTGGCTAACAACTTTTCTAGACTTCAGAGGTAAAAGGGTCACGAGATACGGACAACCTATGTGGCGAAACGGATGATACATATGCCGCAATTTTTTTCGATAGTGTGATTATGCCATACTGCATGTAAAAGTTTAGTGTTCTTAAATACTGGATAATAGATTAATTTGTTGGTTTTATTAAAATTACAAATTATGGTTTAAAAAGACAATTATTTTGCTCGTACTGTATTCTCTGCGAGATTTTCTATATCAATTTTAAAAACTTGGTCTAAAACTTTCTTTCTTATCTAAATGTTCTAAAAAGATTTTTTTCATATATATATATATATATATATATATATATATATATATATATATATATATATATATATATAATTTTTTATTTCTATTTAAAAGTTCTTTCATCAGTTTTAAATGCTTGTTTTAAATGTTTCATTTTGTAAAACAAATGTTGTGTTGTAAATTACTTCTTTAACTGTATTTTAAGTTTGCTTTCAATTTCTTTTAAATAATACAGTTTGGTTTCAGTAGAATGTTCTTTATTGTAGTTTCTTTGGGTTGAAACTATTTTTAAATTCGTAGTTCTCTAAATTTGCTTTTATTTTCAGCTAAATTATATTAGTACGCTTTAAAGTTTTGCTTCACGACATTTTATTTTATGTACTGCCTTTTGTTAATTTTTAACATTTTTTTGTTCTGTATATTTGAGTTTAGAATTCCTTAAAATTGTACTTCTGAGTTTGTTTTTCATTTTTATATTTCTGAAATATTTTGCTCATTTTATTTAATAAAGTATTTTTTATTTTGTTAAAACGTTGTTAGTTTTATATTTCATTTTTATTTTTATCATTAATTTACACAGAAGCTAAATCTTTAATGTGATTTACATACAGACCTGGCCCTAGGATGTGCGTCATTACACAATTTTAACACCACTGTTCTAAGTCAGCAAGGATTAGTTGCACCATGACAATCAACCTCTTTACCTATGACCTACGACCATATTTTTACCGCTTTCCTACAGGGGCTTCCATCTGTTACCTAGCGTTAGTGTTGACACAGTAATGTATACTAAAGATTATATTGTGGGAAGAAAATAAAACCTGTCAAGGTCACACATAATAGTCGAAAATGAAGACCATATGTAGTAACTTTCAACTCCAAATGAAAATGATAGGATTTAGCCCTAATTCGATTGTTATGTAATTTAAAAGCAGTCAGCCTTTAAAATTTGATTGGTGGTGATTAATGAAGTTTTCCTATGCAAATGGCGATGGACGGGGCATAAAGCAAATAGTATAAGCGTTAATTAGCCAAATTTAATATATCTTAAGCATTAATAACAAATTAAAAAAAAAGCAAACAAACTCTTACATATCTTGTATAGTCCACACATGTAATCTGGAGGAATACTGTATAGATCACTAAATGGGAAACCACTCGTGCTCGTATAAACTCTCTGGAGGTATGCCCCTTTGATGTCCAAGTGACTCCAATAAACAATTGAAAATAATAGTAGCAACATGTTCTATTAATCAGCCTTAGACGGATTATTAAGAGTAATGCACCCGTATTAAATTATTGTATACGTAAAACAGTTAAGTCGATCCAAATCTCCATGCATTACTTTAGTAGTTTTTACTCACTTCAACTTATTCCGTGACTAGAAAAACATGTTAAAAATACGAAAAAACAGTCTGTCGATATTCTTCCTCCATATGTTATATTTATTCACTGATTCGCAGTAATCGTTATACACCCACCCACTAAAGTTGGTATAGACTTGTGGGCCGACTGGTCTTTCGTTTAAAGCACGACACACTTGACAGGACATGCATTTACCTCCAGGAACATGAGTCTCTTTCCACTTAAAATAGCTGTTATACAGCGTTTCGTTTCCATTCACTTCTTTGATGTACTTCGCTGCTTCCCTTAAATTAGGAAAGTCGTAAACGTTTATATAGGAATGGGGTAAAACAGTGGCAGGGTCGACATGTTTCCAGTTCACAATAGGTATTTGCTGACGGCTGATGGACAGCCAGTATTTTTCTGTCACGTAATCTCGACAAAAGCTGTTCTCGAATGCTAGGTAAAATCTGTATTCCATCATCTTGTCATGACATTCCTCGTCATTAGGATTGTCAGTGCGAGCTCCACATACGTTACCAAAACAAGTACCATACGTATCAATGTCAATGTATTTCTGCAATTCATTCACGACTCTATACCTCCTAGCATAGTCTGCGCAGTTGCTGATCCGGACGGCTGCCATCTTGCTTTTTTGTCGGTAATAGTTAACAGTTGTGTTAACTTTGCCTTTGTCCTCTGGCTGCAGTTCATGCACTTCACCATAAGGATGGACGATAGTAGCATCCCGTCTGTACCACATTGTCCAGTTTATTAATCCATTGAACACAGAAAAATTGCCCCAAAGGTTGCCGAGGGGTTCCATATTCGCCAGCACCCACAGCTGACTGGGGTCGCGGTGGTTCGGAAGATCAACTAATTTTTGCGTTCCCACCACCCAATTCTCTGGCCATGAATCATATAAGTGAAACATTATCGCATCACTCGAGTCCAGTTCTCGCTTATCGCTGACGAGAGAGCATTTATAGCCACAATCCGAGACACATGAACGTTCCTGTTCAGCGAACACATCCGAATGTGTGCCGAAGAATTTAGTCCAAATTAGAATCTTTTTCATCTGAATTAATGGGCGTCCGGTTTGAATAGAATGCAGTGGATAATATTGCACAAACTGCCCACGGTCTTGGTCTGGGACGTTTTCGTGTACTTCGGACAAAATTACGAGTAATCTTACAAGAAGCGTTAGCATTAGCAGAAGCAACACACAAAGGCATAGACGGTTTCGCCGACGTAGTATGGGCTTTAAGCGGAATAAACTTAGAGCACGTTTCATTTCTCTTTAGTTAGGTCAGCTAATGTAATTGCTTCCCATGTAGACTGTGTTCAATATACCTGCGTTGGTGTCCTACACGTTGAACAACTCAGTTAAACAAGAGTCCAAGCTAATCTATACGACAGACGCTTTCTGTAATTTGATAATGGTTAATGGGTCTGAAACCCCGTTGTAGTTATGAAGCTTTTATACGGTACGACCATGCATGGCCTTGGTGGCTAAGAAAGGAAACATTGTTCATGTAAGTTCACTCGATCCAGTACTATACGTTCTATGAAAGCTAGGACTTAATATATACTTAGACTAAGGAACAATATCTACATAATCAATACATGATATGCTTCCTGCTAGAACGACAGTAATACGTCATTTCTACACCGACCTATTCTACTGCATTGAAATTTTGATGGATAAAGTTAAGCCATGCCCTGTGCATACGTTTTATGGAAATGAGTCTAAATTAGTACTTGCTGTGCTTTATTGACACATAATACCTGGTGTTGGTATCCTCAAACAGAGTTTTAAGTGAACAAATGGACGTAAAATACAAATAGAGAATATGTTTCGTTTGAAAAGAAGCAGCAATAATAGTAATAATAAGCACAGCAACAATCATCATCATCGTCGTCGTCGTCATCATCTGACAGTCATGTTGCTCCATATCCATGGCAGAATTCAAGGAATGCAACCGAAAAGGGAGAAAATTGTGAAAGACTGAGGGCGATAAAATGAAACGGCGTCAAGATGCACGCAAATGTTATCGTAATGAAAAAGCAGTAGTCTGTATCTCGAAAAAGGTTCAGGAAAGGAGATTTTTACAGCCAACAACACCTTTCCAATCTTGTGCCCTATGTCCTCAACACGTACTGCAGTCCATTATGTTACAGCATTCATAACCTTACAAACCACTCCCCCCATATAAATATATTTATATATTCCTTAGTCCAGACAATCCGGCACTTGACGTGTCTTCCTCACAAGCTCAATGCCTCATTTGATCTTACTTCCACCTTAGCCCCAAGTTGTTCTTAAATCTTAAGTGTGGAAAGTTCTCGCTTGTAAAACACCTAGACGGAAGCGTCGACTATTACAGCTAAGAACAAGTTCCAAAGAGAAATTTATCTTGGGGATAAACCTGTATTATAAAACACCTGAAGAATCTTTATACTGCATACATTTTTAGAGAATGGTTTTGATCATGTTCCATTGGCGGCGCGAGGGTTAGAGTTTCCCCGTGGACAATGTTTTCTTTTAGTGACGCCCCTACTTTGTCATAGAAAATGGTTTTATGTCAGTTGCCACCCCAACCCCCAAAATAAGTTTTGTGAAGAATTTCCCACCATTACACATATATGAAAGTGAAATACTATAAAATTTTCAGCTGCAAGAAAACACAAGAACAACAAATAAGATCACATTGTTCCGACAATCTCCACCCGGGCACTCGACGGATGTTAACCCCCCCTCCTCGACCACCACTCCCTCTTGCCGCCACTGTTTTGTTCTGGGCGATGCTGGGGTGAATACATCTGGTACTGTGATGTCCAGAAGGCTGTTGATTTTGTATAAACTTGTTAGCTGTTGCTTGGTTCTCCTTGTTTTCATTAGTCCCCAGTCAATTTTGTAATCATCACACTAACATTGCTTGTATTGTATATCAGCAGCCTTGAACAAACAATTTCTAATAAAGAAGTCTTGATAATTTGTCCTGTGTGCCATTAATTTATTAATTAATTAATTAAGTAATTAATTAATAATCCAGGTTCAGATCCCTCTCATTAGAGACCTGATAAGATATACATTTATTTCCTCCTATGTTCAGAGTAAAGCGTATAAGATGTCTTATCTTTTCGCATTTGTGTGATATTTCTTTAAAAATAATTGTGTAAGTTTTCAATAATCTTGACAGTCCCCAAATACACCCACACAGTTTTAGAAATACAGAGTTAGCTACACGCCATACCTATCTGGCTTACAGGTAACATAATACAAGTAGGGACAAAAGCTAATTAGTGAGCCATTTGCATTCATTGGCCCACTCACGTGACCATGCCTCTGACGAATATTTCAAGATACTGTCTTTCCTTAATAGAGCACAATGGTGTCAATTGTGAGTCGATTACAGGCTTCGTTCATTACCCGTCTATGGCAGAAATAATGCTAAATATCGATGTGACGTATATGACAATAACGTTATTCTAGCCACATTCATCCTGCATTTTAAACACGTGATTTTTTTCTTCTTTCCTGTTTAAAAATTTTGTAGTGCTGTACAGGTAATATATTTGCAAAGCAATATGAAACTTGCTCATCAGTACGTACAATACTACATTAGCGATTTGGGTCTGCGATTTTGTAGAGATATAATTCATTGTTTTAAATGATTAAAAATATACTCCTTAGTTGATGTTTGCAAATATGTTTGCGGTAACTCAGTAAGCAATATAGGTTACACATGCTGCCATATGACAGCAGGTTTATGAAGCCCCTGAATCATTGCAAGACTAAATATTCTATGCCTGGATAGACCCTTCAAATACCGCGATCATATCTGACGGCTTATTGAATACTATGATGTCATATACATTTTTTTATCGAGCCCATGTCGGAGTTTATTCTGATCTTTCCAACTCCTTTTATATATCTGGACAGTTATGTTGTAGTGTGAGGTGCGAGTGTATTTCTTATCGAAGACATCGAATTTGCTGAAACCATTTATTTTCGTCTCTATAATTAAAAAGCCTATGTAGGACCGCATCGGTGGCCCAAGTGGTTAGAGCGTCCGCCTCGGATGCTAGAGATGGCTGGTTAGAATCCCCGGCTGAGTCATACTATATATTTATACAAATAGTACTTACTTCCGCCTCGCTTGACGCTCAGCATTAAGAGGTTAGTGTTAAAACTGAACGGCCTGGTGTCAGGATAATGTGACTGGGTGGGACATCATGTTACATCTCTGCGGCATGATGCTAGACATCACGATAAACTGCCACATAGGACTAACATTGTTAAAGCTACTTTTCAAATCTAAATCACACACACACACACACACACACACACACACACACACACACACATTTTGTGTTTACGAACTGTATTGTTAACAACTTGGCTGTTGTCAATTAGTTCACATTTTGGTGGTAGTTAAATAGTCATATCTCTTGATCCAGAGAATGACTGGACGTCAGATCAATGCAGTGCAAGTGAAATGTTAAACAAGTTAAAATTCCTGATTGTATTATACTATATTCTAGTCAACTTAGTGGTATCGCGTGCTTTTGGTAAATTCCATGTTTTCAATAGAAAATACGTTCTGACATCACATCCCAACGCAACTATCCAAATATTTAAAACATGACTTGGAGAGTATCCCCAGCGCCTCCTATCCGAAGATGAGTACTTCCTCCAACTGCTGGGAGGGGTCTGTCATTCCAGCCTACTACACATTATGTCATCGACAATTTTTGTCTTCTTTGCGTACAAATACTGCATCATCGTCTGTAAACCTCGTTGTGTCTCCAGAATTTTACAAATAAGGAAAGAGTTTTACTTTCCGATACGTCATTATTTTTTCCGTGTGAAACGTAAACGGTTATTCTCCACCACTTGTGAATGTTTTATGATCAGCCATATAAGAAATTTATACATTGGTCTCACTGGATAGTTTCATATTTTGACATCTCCCTAATTTTTAAGGTAGAAGGCATGAACCTAATTATGATAAGCCTAGCATTTATAAATTCACAACAAAGCTAAATCTGTAATGTGGTTTAGACTTACTTTGTGTTGGGCTTGAAAATGGGTTGTGTTGTTTGGTGACTGCCTGTCACAGTTAGACTAGCACTGGAGATCAAATTCGTAACTTGGGCATCAAATGAACAGCCGACTTGGCTTACGTATTTACTTACGTATGTCTGCTCCAGAGGTAAATATCTAAAATTCGAGATGGTTGAGGGTGATGAAAAGTATGCCACTTTGTTATGGTACTAATGAACTTTATTCATGCATAAGGCACATCCTGATTCTTTTAGCTTCCTTGTCACAGGAAAATATCCCAAATAGCTTTTTGCTGTTAAAAAATGAATGTAAAAAGAGGGGTTGGTGGCAGTGTTGGTTCAGTATAAAAGCCACCAGTTGTATAAGAAATTAACCTGAATGCCGCAGTCAAAATCTCACATGCATGCTTTTATTAGGACAGATTTTTTTAGTAAAAGTAATAAGATTGAAATTTTCTCTAAATTGTATTAAAAGAAATTCTACTACCAACTTCATACTTAGTAATAGTTAATTGAGAAATAAAATAATCTTTAAATAACAGAGTTTAATATGTTGACATTTTAGATTAAATTCAGTAAAATATGTTTGTATTAAATGATTGCGGTATTATTTTGAAATATTGAATTTTAGATTCTTTAGCTATCGTGAATTTATTTAATATTTAATTATTTGTACTATATTCTAAAAGGCAGAAATTATACAAATGTATGATGTTGGTAAGTGAAGGAATGTCGTAGTTTTATATGTATCTCTTATATCCGCAATTTAAGATTATGTAGATTGATATTGGAATGTAGTTTTATATGTTGAGTACTTCAATAAAATTAGTCCGTTCGTCGGAATCTCAAAGGGGCTTGTATCGTTACAGAATCCTGTACCTCCGCTTGCCATATTCCCCAGATGTAACCATATCTACGCCGTCATACGTGAAACCTCTTTCAAGAGAGCTTGAACTTCTCCTTCTTCTTCTTCTTCTTCTTCTTCTCTCTCTCTCTCTCTCTCTCTCTCTCTCTCTGGTCATGGGAAACAGCATTACTCAGAGTTTATGAGAAAAACATTCTCATAAAACTTCCCACAAAAATCATTAGTTTGGTTTTATTTTTATCTTCAGTGTAAAATTATTCTCGTTTTTCTGCAATAGGTCACTGTCAGATGAAAATGCACCAGATAAACTGTCCAGTGAGACCATAGTGACAGAGGGCAATTTAATGGTGAAGTCGGTCGGGTTGAGAAATCTGAACGAGAAAAGACTGAAAATATGAGTTTCTGTGGGCACAATATCATTGCTGGAATTTCATACTGGAGATGATTTTAGCGTCATCATATACTGAATCAGCTGCAATCTTTTCGAGTCATTCATCTTTCCTAACGACATGATCTGAATGTTGAGGCTATACAATAATGTTTCATATAAACAGTCGATCACATGTCCACGCCATTGCTCGCAATTGAAATCCGGAACGCCATTTTAGGGTCTCATTCCGTCAACATGCAAGATGTTTGCTTCCGCTAAATATACTTTTGATGTTACATTTGTCTTTGATTAGAGTCGTCTTCAACTTTAAAAACCTATCAACATATCAGTGTCATAAAGGCTCCCATCCCCGAACAACAACCCACAAAAAAAGAGAAATATGTTCAGATGTGTAGAAGTTCGTCTCTGACTTTAAACATGTTTCTGTAAACATCCTAAAAATTCAATAAATAAATATTAATTTAAATAAATCAGTTTCCAAACAGAATATATCATGATTGGAATAAATGCTATCCTTTGTCACAAACGAGACTCGGCAAAAGCTTCTAATTTTATTTTGTCTTGGAAACATGAACGGACGAAAACAATATTGAATCGATACGAATTGCTTTGTTTTTTCTTTCATATTTCTATTTTGGGAAAACATATATGGTAAAACTTATATGCCCATTTATGCTTAATATATATTTTGTCATAAACAATTGACATGGCCAGATGCGAGACATTTTCTTTCCTGATCTATCACTTTTTCCCTGTAAGAGACAATTTGTTGAAACTTTATTGAGAAAACATGTTCATTATTAGACGGTTGTCTGGGTTAAAGCATCCAAATCCTTTTTGCAAATAAAAGTAACAGCGAAGTAAAACATTATTTACAGGCAATGTGTAAATTACATGCATTTTGGCACTTAGGGCGCCATACAATATTTTAACGTAGATATTTCCTAAGATGATATGGTAACTAGACGGTGCGAAATCTTTTATATTTACATGCTTGCATCAAAGTTCAAGGTCACAGCAAGGTCGAATATTACTGGGAAACCTTTACTGTCCTCATCGTCACTATTATTCATTCAAGATATTTAGAAGAAAAAAATTCTGTATAAACACTGCCTAGAGACACTTTTGTTGTTTCAAATGTACATTAGTTGTTTAAAGGTGAATAACAAAGATAACTGCCTAACGATGACGGTCACTAATTGATCGTTAATAGTTATGTTGATGTGTACCCTTTCTTTGTTCTCTTTATCAAAATATTTTCTACGTTGTAGTTAGTGTTTCATTCGTTTGCATTCACGTATGTGTGAGTGGTATCTCAGTTGATAGAGTGTCAGCTTGATCATGAAAGGGTCATTGGTTCGATACTCTCCAAGACCAGTATTAGCTGCCTATATGTTTTCTAACAAAGACACTTAGCTCTGATTACCTCGGCTACCACTTATATACTGAGTGAGAGACGACTTCACATCGGTTCTCAAAGTAATTCTTAATTTGTACAGACGTATAGGAACCTTGAGATAACCTTGGAGTGATTACACATGAAGAGTTTGAAGTTAGGGAGAGGCCCTTTTACGAAACTAACCCATGCTGTAATAAAATCTCGATAATACTCTCCATTATGAAGTCTGCTCCTAGCAATAGCTAATTACTCAAAAGTAAAATAGTTATAAACGGAAGTGTAAATACAAGCATCACATACCCTAGGTTTATTGCAACACTTTGATTGCATTTAAATTTCCATAAGATTTTACTGCATTCGGACTGTTATGTCCAAGGTATTCTTATATTCTTATATTCATATTTCTAAATTGCATCACAATCCCGTCAAGGTTAACAACTCCAGCACGTCCAACCCACTTATATATTTCTAAATTACATCACATTATTGTCAAGGTTAACAACTCCAGCACGTCCAACCCACTTGCATATTTCTAAATTACATTATAATCCCGTCAAGATTAACAACTCCAGCACGTCCAACCCACTTGCATATTTCTAAATTACATCACAATCCCGTCAAGGTTAACAACTCCAGCACGTCCAACCCACTTGCATATTTCTAAATTACATCACATTATCGTCAAGGTTAAAAACCAAAACACGTCGAGCCCGCTTGCACATTTCTAAATTACATCCGAATCCCGTCAGGGTTAACGATGATGTTTATTCAAACTACTCTTGTACGACAAATGCAAAAATAATATGTATACATTTTTATGGTATGAGCAAGTCATACGTACACATTGTTCAGCATTTTGATTTATTGTTAGCAAAACCGAAAACTTTATTGTAGATAAGAGTATTTCAGATATGGACAACTGGTGATTACAAAACCTCACCACTGTCCTGCAATTCTGTTAAATGCGTTAACATGCTTTACATAAGTAAATACATTTACTGAGATCAAAACCGACTATAATGAAACTCAATTGTTCACACACAAGTCATTGAACATTTAACTAATGATCAGTGATGAATGAAGATATACAGATCTCAGCATAACGTGGCTTTTGGGCAGAATCAGTTATACTGGGATGTCTGGACGGCAACGTATGGTTTGATAGGTGAAAAGTGTAATTCAGCTGTCTTATTAGTATAATAATTTGATGTTTATCTCCAGATGGAATAACGACTTTCTGAATGTAAAATACATAGACCTACTATGATGTATTCAAATCAAATAGCAAACGTGATACAATGAAAACACTCGATTCCATCTGCAACAATATAAACAATCCACAATGGACCGAAAGCACATTGAGCTGCATACTATATTTTGGGGCAGCCAACAATTGCTGTTGTACTGGCTGTTTAAAGACGTCAATACATGTTCCAGCTAAGACTGGACACCATGTTCACTACAGAAATGAATTCTATTGAAAGCTTGAATTGGACAGACTGATGGGGGAATATATAGACTGTCTCAATGAATGATGTGTCATGTGATTTGTACATTTTATGCTCGTGTTGAAAACAAAACACTGTTACACTGTGTTCAACAGTATTAGACACTGTTAAGAAGATAATGTACCTATTCATTTTAAGACAGCACGGTTATGAAACAGATGAAAACATTGTGGTAATAATTCAATAAAATATACGTTGGACAGTATCAACAAAGTCATAAAGAGAGCGATAAGTGAAGATTATATCACAATGGTCGGTCTCCTTGAGAAAGCGGTTTATGTCAAAACACCACTTGATAATTGGAATTGCAAAGTATCAAAAGAATATGTTGCTGTTGGACATACCAGTATTAGAGATGGACTCAAATATCTTTTACTGCACCGGTGATTATAGTGACATAAGAAATGTTTGGATTGGAATCGGTTCTACAACCATGAAATGTACATGAAAAGGTTAAATAAGGATGACTACAGATAGTAACAACAAAAAGGTATTATTGGCTGTCAGATACGCAATTCAAAGTTAAATTAACTCCCTGTAATAATTACACAGACGCAGACTGCGGGTTTTAAAGCCAAAAAATGATTATATTTCCATGGTTCAAATCAGTAACACAAATAAACTATTTCAATGGTTACTACTCATATTTTCTAGAGTCTAGGCGTCCTAAATATTTACGGTGATTTTATTCTATTCACTTTTATGTGTCGTAACAATTAGTTACAAATGGGAATCATTAATAGATTGAATATCAGTATCAGGGATGAAGATGGAAAACTGATAGATTTTTTTTTTATTTTTTTTTTTTTTTTTTTTTTTTTTTTAATATATAGGCAAAGTAAATAGTCTAGGTCATGCAGAGCATTATGATGTGCACGATAGTTTTTCTTGTTCATTAAGACTCCGCCTTCGAGTTGTTGAGATATCGTTAAGATGATCTACTACGTTATCTTTTTACAAGGTTCGTCGCTTGGTTAATACTGAGATGATAATATACAGGGGAAATAGATGCTGCACTAAGTCAGCAATAACTAGTGCCTACAATTTCAACAATAACTGCATTACCAATCTAACAGATAGAAGACAGCTAATAGAAGTATGTGCAAATTCGAGTTGATACTCAAGGACGTAAAACTTTGGAGGAGAACATTTAAAAAGGTTTTAAATCGTAATGCAAAAATGTCAACAATAACTTAATAACTATTGAACAATGTGCTAAAAAAAGAGCTAACAAAATCTCAAAACTATAGAACAACTGATAACATAAAAGCTTTTAGATGCTCAGCAATTGTTCAGAAAGAGATTCAATAACTTATATATTGTTTTACAGGCAATATACTCGGAAAATATAAGAGCAGGTGCTCTTCTAAAGACAGACCTCGCAAGAGGAAGAAAAAAAAATACATTGCATCCGACAGTACCTACAAGCGAAGAAAGGATAAAATGTGAAATAAATTCCTTAAAAGTTGCATGTTGAAAATGAATAAAAGTCATTTGATGATTATGAAATTCTAAAATCTCAAATGGAAAAATCAAGCTGAAATAAACTCTGAGAGCAACATTAAAAAATGTGTTTCTTGCAAATGCAACATAAATAGATACGGCATTGTCTCTAAAACGGAATGATTTACATATAGGAATAGGACAAGTGACTTTCAATGTATTAATTCTACCAGGTAATTTTTATCACTTTCATGATATGGAAGTAAAATGAGATGATATTAATGTAGTGGCAATTAATTTGGAAAGAATGTTTGTAAAATACATTACAGTATCATACGGAAGGGGGGGGGGATTTTTCAAGTTAAACGACTGCAACATTTTGATGGCATACAAAAATACATACAAACCTAAGTCGGTTTGGACAAAGAATATTGAATAAGATATACTCAGCAAAAATTTCAGATAAATACGATCGGTGGCAGGTAAGTACAAAGTAATGGGCTATAATCAAAATTTTGTTGTGCATTTCCCGCTGCATGTTTGCTCTTCCTAGTCATTTCAGAACACACAACACTTGCAAACTCGCAAACGCCTCTAACATAATACAGTAAAGCACTCAGGAATAAGTACTAGTAAACCTTTGTCTTGAATACTACACGACTACTTTTGAATCAATTGCACAATTAGTTAGTGACAAAACACAGAATAGGAATTGTTTTCTTTTCTGATAACATCAGAGATAATTATAGAATTAGGAACCGATAAAACATTTTAAAAAACCACACTTAATTCTCCAAGAATGAGCCTGGTGTGTGTCCAGATAACGTGCCCAAGAGAAAAAAAAAGCGTGGAAATGACTTTGAAAGTTTGTCAACTCAGCAATAACAATCTCAGTGACATATGGAAAGACTAATAAATATGATATAGTCTCAGGATTTCATTTCAAACAAGAGTTTACAGTCACCACTGAATATTTTTCAGTGAACAATAACAATACAAACAAATTTGTAACGTAAGTTTAAAAACTGACAACAATCCTCATAAACGAGTAATTTAGTGAGATGCTGTCATTTATATATCACCAGCGTTAAATATTTGGTCTTATATTTGTCACCTATTTCCCATCCACATTTAGTAGGTACTTAAAACGCTTCCAAAATGATCAGGTGCTTAATCTAAACACGTGTTTGTTAACATCATGGTCCACACTGAAATAGGTGTCCGTATGAGCGGGTAACTTATTGAGAAATAAGCAACAAAAATTTTCATTTTTGTAATCATAATTTGAATGCAAAATACTGATCTAAATTCGTTTAGCTTTTGAATTTTGATTTCGGCTTGTGACAGCGCCATTAATTGCCAAGATGGTAGACCATTTAAGGAGGCAAACTGGATATACTTCTATTTATGCTGTGTGAACCAGTCTAAAGGTTCTAGTATATGCAGAGAGTAAAAACATGAAGACCTGGACGCGGGAATAATGATGATACGGTGTTTTCAATTTTCTTTACTGATTTTTCAATGCAACATATCTTAGTGTCATTACTTATGTTGTGTAAAATATTATTATTGTGCTCTCAGTTGAGTTCAGCATATAAAGGTATACATATACGAGTGTGGTAACTTTAAACTTATCAACGGATTATTTGTATACTTTATTTATTGCACAAAAAACGACACGAATAAAATAATATAAGTGATCTTAGGATGTTGAAAGGCACATACATGTGATACCTTGTAAATATGCATGTTGTTTCGAGGTATACTCATTGCACTGTCGCGGCAAGAGTTGTTACTCGTGCCCAATCTGATTGAAATCAGGTCTCTGCTGTCCTATGTGAAGATCTGAGGACGATCGCTTAAGGGTCATGTATAACAACGGAGATCTGATTTTAATCAGATTGACATCGTGCCGTTAGGTGAGATGGCAAGAATACGGGAATTAGTATTATTTTTAAAAACTGCGTATAATGAATGACACAGGAAAAGAATAACGGCAGGATTGGAATTTCCATTTATTAAATGATTCTTCTCCTTACTCAATTATTTTCTTCAGTAACATTGAAAATATGGACTGGTAATCCCTGAAGACTCACTGAAGACTTTAAGAATACAGTAAAGACATACAGTCCTGCACACATTCGATTGCACGCGTGTTTACAGTAAGCTAAAGGTTTTATTAAACAAAAGAGATTTGCAAACAAGATGCGAGCAGAAGATTCACTTAAATTCATGAACATGAGCGTTGCAATAAGAATTCGTGCACTTTATACAAGCCTGGTTGCTAAGTGCAACTGGAATTGTTGGATAGTGCATGGTAAGACAAAGTCGATGAAGAATAACGGGGGAAAGGGGTTTTCTCCCCCAAATGAGAGTGCTTTTGTTTATGCCTATTTTTTAAATCCTTTTTTCTTTTGTTTACAAAATAATGCTTTACTTTTCTTTTCCTTGCTTAGATTTTCTTAAAAATCGTGTCTTTTTTTGGTCTAAATGTCACATCGATGATATTTATGTCATTCTTGTCGTGCAGTTGTTGCTGCCATCTTCAACATCGTTCTTTGACTTTCTTTTCATACAACCAATTTTATATCGATACAGAATAAAGACTTTGCATACTATTTCAGTGTGAATATCGTACATGCATAGCAAATACATACATTTTATACTGCATGTTAGATTTTATGATATTCACAAGTAAATTATTTATTTAATAAACAGTTTTATTTTAAATAAATAATTTATAAAGTACAACAGAGTGCAGGTCAACGAAACCCAATAATTCACGACCGTAGATCCCGGGATACGAAATGGCACGCCTATACTAAGAAACCGGGCATGCCAAAGTCCCTTTAATGACAAAGGTGGCCGGTCCGCCTAGGTACCAAGAGCCTGACAGCATTTGATGTAGATTCTGCAACTGATTGTTAATGTCCACACACACGCATGTCTATCTCTGTTACTCTTTCTTGAGACTTACTAAGGTTGGAAAACACCCATCTGTTAAAAGATGTATAGTGGACACTTCAGGTGACACAGAGTAGACTCGTTTTCTTAAACCATTCCTTCCTTCCAAACGAGGCAGGGTTATAAAAAAGCACAATCCAGTTGAGTTCTAAGATCCATGCTCGTCTCCCTGGATCAAACTAATCAAAACCCCTGAGCCGCGACAAATTATTTATTAAAAACAAGCAATAACAGAAGCAAACCTATGTCTGTTCACACTGCTAACTGTTCTGTCCATAACGTTCAAGGAGTAATCAATATAGAGCAGCGTCAACATGTATATCCCATTACTATCAGCTTAAACAGGTGATAGATTTATTGCCTTTTGCAAAAGCGTGAAATGAATCTGAGGCTGTCTATCTATGTATAAACAACACAGAAACGTGGGTCAGCTAATTTGAAAATTGGTTCGTGAGAACAGACTGCACCGCAACGTCCGATCTCCACTGTCCTAAGTGAGAGACAGTGGAGATATGATTTTAATCAGAGTGGACTGCACTATAACGTTATACGGCTCCAAGCTTCAATCTCGTAGTAGATTTATATGAAAGGTGTCTAAAATAGTAAATCGAAACAAACAGCAGGCAAAGTTTCAAAATACACAGTAAGTGTTAACTTGTACTGTCATGGAATTGGATTAAACCATTCTTAAGCACTAACGCGTCAGGGCCACAACCCAAACGTGACAAGTTCCGGTGTTTTCTCAAAACTGATCTTGGCATTATGAGATTGCAATCTGTATGGAAGATTTGCTTGCCTTAGAATTTCAAGAGTTTGACAACACACCAATCTACGCACCTCCGAAATTAAAGATTTGACAACGGACGTGGACATAGAACACAATTAATTTTACTATATGTTCTTTACATTTGTTTCTCAGTAATGACCTTTCCACTGTGTGACAATCAATACAAATCATATGTTAATCTAAAATACCTTCAAAGATGACTTCACGGTGAAGTTCTCGTCAAAGGTTGTCCTGCTCTTTTTTGAGATGCTGGACTGTCAGCAGAGCAACATGTAAACAGAACACAGATTTCACTTCCGGATCATCACCAAGGCCTTATTACTCACTGTGCACTGTCGTCGAAATACACACAGACAACATCACCCTGAGCTCATATTCTCAAGAATAAACAATTACCTTTATATCCCTACCAAAAAAGCATAAATAAAACTCTTCTATGACCACCAAAATGAGAGAGGGAAAATGTTCTAAAAATAGACTAGAACTACATTCGTGGGTACTGAACTGGAAGTATTAATTGTGATCCAATTCCTGACAGGGTTAGACAATTTCATCTCCATGGACAAAACTTCCATCTGTGATCAAATCAATGTCTCTTAAATACTGCTGCAAAGTTTTAAGAAATTTCATCCATGAATAGGAGTTGCAGGCTTTTAGCTGACACCACTGTAACACAAGCACAAGCCAATTCCAAATGGCCGAATTTCAAAAATGCACAAAACTTAAAGTTTAATTGTGATTTTGCTAATGAAGATAAACACTTCAAATAAACTGCAATTAATTTTAGTTCTAACACCAATCTGGAAATATTTAGAAATTAAACTTGACTTTTTAACTTTCTTAGAAACTTCAATTGTAAAACATGATACATATTTTTATATGAAAATTTAAATTTAAGTTAAATTTTAATGAAAATTTAAAACCTGAAGTTGACAAATTTTGTTCTATGGTAAAGTCTCTCCATTCCTTTGTCATAAACATCAATGGTTTTCCTTATCAGGTGTGACGCAGTTAAACCAGAGCTTGTCAATCAAAGGTAACATCTGAAATCTGGTAGCATCTAAATACGCAAGCTAGGTCTAACCAAGTACATGACTTTGTTTCCACCCATGAAGGGGAGGAGTCTTCAGATGTTACGCTTCCAGTAGTATTGAAGAGTTGGTGAAGTTCTCTGAAACCAAGCTAGCATGCCTTCTCCTAGCTATATAAGTGAGACAGAGAGGATAATTCTTGTATTTTACATGCAGTTATTGTAATTGAAACCATGAAAGGGTACAAGAAGAGGAAGACAACTTTTTTTAAACCTGGATATATTCCACATAACAAAGGAGTCGCATATCTGACTGATGATACTCTACCAAGTTCCAGTGCTGCATCTGTTCCAGTGACCAGAAGAATGGATGCAGACAAGTTCTCTCTCATAGCAGTGACAAAACCCACAAATGGGGGTCTCAAGTCAGTTCAGGCACCAGACTGTAATGGCACACCTGGGTCTGCAAAAATTATACGACCATCATCCAAAGCAAAACTGGACCTGAAAGAGACAAATTTAAATGAGCACGATGGGACACGTATGATCTGTGTGAAAAAAATGTTGAAATGTGGAATGATATCATTCATCGCCATGGTAATCAAGTCAACATATGTGGCAGACCAGAGTTCAAAATTGCTAATGAAATAAAATGGGGACTTGCTTGGAAGCATACTATGATGTGTAAAAACTGCAGCTTTAAGTCACCAGAGTATAAGTTGTATGAGGAGATAAAAACAAATAAACCTGGGCCAAATCCTGCTACTGTAAATATGATGTTTCAAGCTGGACTACAAGATACACCAATGGGCAACACCAGGGCTAGATACTTGCTTGCAGTATGGACATGACAGACAAGCTGAAACTAGTCAGACAGGTTAATGTCATGCGTGGTGTTCAGCATCCTGAGCAAATAAATGTTGCTTTTGATGCAAGATACTTGCCATTAGCTTTGGACATGAAAAGAAACCTGGTCAAAGTTCATCACAAGCTGTTGGAATTGCCTGCGAAACAAACTGTTACAGAGAAGCAATACATTGTGGGAACTACAGTAGAAAAAAAGCTGTGTTGGACTGGAGCATGGCTGAAGGGGAAAGGTTTTGATGTGCACTGTCCAGGAGACCATGTTGACTGCACAGCAAATCTGTCAACAGTTGCACCACATTCAGAGTATGAAATGGCAAGAGAAATGGGAAACAAGTTTGTGCTGCAAGAGATTTACATTCGTGGGTACTGAACTGGCAGTATTAATTGTGACCCGATTCCACGTGCTCCAAAAGCATGAGCATTATTACTTTTAACAAAAACACATGTTGACACATTTTTACGAAGAATTATACTTAGTTTAAAATATAGTCAATGCATATATTAGAAAGACCTTAGCAAGCCACGAAAATAAACAAAGTAGTGAGGCCAAGTGTTTGGAACTATTTTGTTACTTTTAACATAGAGACGTGTCCCCAGAGCTGGTCGGCGTAGGGATACTATCCAAAAATGGACAGTAAATTGCCAAATAGCAGAGTAATAGTTTACTAGAAAGGAGTTCGGTTGAATACACACAATTTCTCTATGTCCACTCCTCTGTCCTATCATAGGTTCACTACATTATTCACAAACTCACTGCCTACACTGAGCTACAAGACAGAGGAGTCTGGTGTTTTGTAAAACTGTTAATTCCATCGTTAAAGTCTATAGTGCCATTCGCATACGTTCAATACTTTCAATTTAACCTGAGTTCAATTTTAATTGTCAGCATAACATACTCATTGAAAAATATGTTTTACAAACATTAGATTGATGTTAACTTAAACGAAATATAATGCAAGTTAAATAATAGAAGATAATTTATAAATTTTAAACAAATATAACATTTAGGATTTGCATGGATGTCAATAGTACGCGTTCAGATTAACAACGCAACTAAACTGCTCTTTTGTCAAAGAAGTTGAAAGATAATCAATACTTTTGCCAGGCTATGGTAATTAATGTTAATTTGGAGAGCTCTCTGAGTCAGTTTGAATTGCGTTTACGTGAGATTGAATTGCTTTGACATGCAAAAAGGCAATTACATTTCTAAATAAACCATGGCTGTCATCGTGGTAGGCATGTACATTTATATAGAAATATAAAGTGATGGGTGGAGAAGAATTTGGAAATAGCTAAATTTGAGAGAGAGAGAGAGAGAGAGAGAGAGAGAGAGAGTAATAGTTTTTTATACTCGCAACTCAAGGATCTGTGAATACATATTTCATAAACTTATTTCACTTTTATCTTATGGTTCAAATATAAATATTTATTTATTATTTTGGCAAAACTTGCTGTAAGTAGTAAATATTATTAATATCACGTGTTCTGCATGTTGAAATGCGAGACTAACCAAGATAATGACTACTAGAAGGAAACGCATACAACAGATACAAGAAACTGTAGCCATAAATGCAGAAGAAGGATGTGATACACACAAACCCTAACTAAAGGTGTTGATATTTGTATTGTGGCGAGATCGCAGGGCATAAAACTCGCAGAACATAACGCATTAGGAACTGAACACGACCGACCTCTTTTCGGTAACTTATCTCGCACCGAGTTACTGTATTTTACTCAGACACCAATCTTCAATAAAAGGTCTTGTATCTTGTATCCTTCCCTCAATTTTGTGGAAAGACCCGCGGGCAAAAGCCTTGCAAATTTGAGCTGGCCCAAACGGAATTTTCTCAATACATCGATGAAGAAAAATGAATTAGTAATGTTGTAAACTTCTCTTTTGACCAAGGGCTTCTGGGCAATCAAATCAGTTACAATTAACCGTTATTAATAAATTTTGTAATGATTTTTCACGACCATCATGGAATCGGATTTATGCTTTACCCCCTTCATGGATTTCCTGGTCCTTTTATTCTGACCTCGTCCTTCCTTTCCTCGGACGTCAGACTGTCCCGTCCCTCTCTCAGAAAGCTCTTCCTTATTGCTGTTTTCTTTCTGAACTTGTGCGTCCTAGCACTAAAACCTGTCTTTCTATTTACAAGACGGCTACCTGATCCCTTTCTTTTTTAACGAGGGAAGCACTATTCTATTTAGACTTTCCACGGAGTCGAATACGTTTCCTCTTCCAGGAAATGTTCAGACTAAAGAATTTCGACTAAGGTCGTCACTTTAAGTCTGATTGCTCTAAAGTGTACGCCTTAATTTATTCCGCCTAATGGTGAGCAGCGGTCTCTATTTTTTCCCAAAGAAATAATTCCTTTCATCAGGTTTAGACAGCTCAGAATCTGTGAACGACCGTGCGTAACACCTTCCCTTTGAAAAAATGATAAGTGGACATAGTTCCTACCAAGCGGTTAGGGTTGGTAGCTCAAATGTTCACTTTCTAAGGATCGTGTTAAGATACCCCGGTCAATTTCACTGAGTTGGAATGCTGCCCCTTTGAAGTTTACACTGACATGGGGGGGGGGGGGGAGATGAACGAAGAAAGGTAGAATGACCTTCACAAGACTTCTGGCTTAAATGCGATAAATTTTAATGCTCAATGCATTCAACTTTAAGGTTCACTGCAATTCAAAATTCAACACTTCACACCTGGCTCGCATTTTGCTTTACACATTTTGCACAATGGACCGTTTAAGAACAATGTTTTGTACCAAGCATTATATAACATTATTTTATTATGCATGCAATAGAAGCCTGAAATAAGAATTGAGTGATTAAAATGTTCTGTATTTTTAAAAACTCATTCGATTATTGAACAAAATGAAATAAACATCTTGCTGAAAGAAGTTAAGAATGCTATAAAATTCTGCAAAATTATATACTGCGAAGTTAGTTCGAATATTAGTTGATTTTTATATATACGGGAAATGGTACTTTTTAATGCTTTTGGAGGAATTTTAGTCTTATGATACGAAATATATTGTAGTCATATTGTAGTCCTTTAATGTATAATGAACGTACTTGATCTGACAGGCTTTCAGATTGTATGTGAACATTTAGAACTTCAACTTCAAAAAGTTTCAATGTTGCTGCAAATGAATCATAATTTTATTCCGGACGATCCAATACCAAAGTAGATGTGATATTTGAAGTTACTGCATGATTAAATTAGTAAAAAGAACAACATTAAGAACATGTAAAGATTAACGGTGTTGTTTCATAATTGGATTGTTTGTTTTATTAAAGAATCGCAGAAAACTAATGAAGCGGTCAGTGTTCATTCAAAGAGCCTGTCAATGCTATAATCACCTTCAAAGTTTAGATATTTGATCTTATTAACTGCTTTCGTAGCTCATCCACTTAGTCAATACATCGTAAATAAATGTGTTTTTTTTCTTTTCTTCCGTGTTCAGTTTCCGTGTTCAGTTTCACTTTTTTATTTGTTAATCTTGTTGTAAATATTGCCATTTTAAGCGTGATCTCACCGCATTTTCTCGATAGTTATCAGTGAATGTACGGCAGTAAACAATATTAAATTAGACTCTGGCCTGGCCTGAAAAAAACAAAAACTGCTAAGACAAAATAAAGTAATAACCGTCCTCGGGATGTGGTATAAGGAAGAAAATTAAATAGTTAAAATGATATTCCTTATGTATCTCTATCTGTTTCTCAATATCATGATTTGTTACACACGAACTGACATACAAAATACAAAGGATAGACATGCTTAATAAGGTTACATGTAATAATTGTATAGCCACATGTGAGAAATATATGCGTGGCACTAAAACTGTAAATGCATAACTCATCAGTTTATTCACTGTGTGGATTATTAATGTCGATTTCGAAGGAATATTCTCTATGATTGGTAATATATAATGGCACAGTGAAGCATTCAATAACACAGTCACAATCTATGATAGATATGTAGATTTAAAGACATACATCATTTTCTTCTGTACTACACTAAAGTATGGTATATTGCAGCATCAGGCCCCATCCCATCCCTTTCAAAGGCAAATGCCGTTTAAACCAGAATATTGACTTAAATCTCCTTAACTGTATTTTTAATTTTACCTATATAGCATCTTGTAGTTTAGGATGTATTTTTGTATGTATATGTAAGGAGATATGCACCACAAGAAGCGTTGTTACGAGTCTATGCTCTTAAAAAAGTAACAGAAAAGAGTGAAGACAACAAGCTTTGTAAAATGTAACAAATAATTTATTTCCCTAGAATAAAAGCAAAAAAATGAGAAAAAATAACTTACGGTAGTGCGAATTAATTCCAAAAAAGATCCAAGAATTAAAACACAAGTCCTGTCAATGAAAAGTCCTAATTGAATCACAGTTCAAATGAAAATCCAAAATGGAAGGTGATGACATCTGTAATAGTCCGCGTAGTACTGATGTGTCAACAGTCTTTTGCTGAATCACAGAAAATACTATTCCAGTTTTTGAATTCCGTATAAATTCCAGTAAATGTCTTTGTCCAAGAATGATCAGAGTACTTTTGAATTTCCTGGGAAAATAATTACTTGAATTCAATAATCTGAAGAAAATAAAATCTCAGCCCAAACTGGACACAACATAAAACAACTTGACGTCTAAAGTGTTTAAAGCACGACTGATAAAAAGCTTATCTTAATATCAGTTATAAGACTAAATAAAACGCAAAACAGATTCCCGGATGGGGTCAAGAGTTCATCCTTCTAGAAAAAAAATAGAAGTTTGTCACATGATAATTATCACGCCGTCCAGATATGTCCTTGACTCAACTTAATGATTCTTACTCTGAGAAGGATAATAAAATAGAATTAAAAAAGTTTTTTGTTTTTACTAAAACTGTCACTGATTTTGAAACAAGGCCAGCAACGGGATACAAAAATTCTATTATTATTTGTTTTCATCGAAAATATTATTTTTTTAAAATCAGTCATAACTGACCTCTATTCTGGACAATATCATATCTAGTAAACACAATTACATTACAATAGCATGTAATAGAATAATATTTTTTAAATAACTAACAGACAAACAATTAAATTACATATACATAACAGCGTCTACTGCATATTTTATTTCTCCTACTTATACTCATTTTGGTTACGGCATCTTGTATGTGATAAAATAGCAATGTTCAGACACGCAATTCAATAACATGGTACTTAACTAAGTCACCGCTCCATTTGTGTTTATTGCTTCCAAAAACTCCTCCGGTGTCTCTTAAACAACACACTGCCATGTGCAAAAGTAAGGGTAAAATTGTTTGCAGACACTTCTAAACCCAAACAAACCATTAAACTCGTCAAGTTATACGATAAAGAATCAAGAAAACTGATGAAGTGAATACTCGAGAACATAGACCCCAACGAATAACTGAGGTGACAGGAAACAACTTGACCCGAGATGATAAGAAAATACCCATGACAATCTATATTTTGACATACTGCACAAAATCTTTACCAAGGCTGGCTTTCCTTATATTGGAATAGGTGCTTGAAATGCCAACATTTCTGCCACCATAAGCATATCTGCAGCATAAATGAAGTTTGTACTCGCTGTGGCGCGGAACATCATAATAACTCCACTTGAATGCCAACTGTAAAAGCGGCCACTACGCATGCTCAAAGGAATTATCCCAGGTGGAAATAAAGAACAGAATAAAACAATTAAACGTTCGAAATCCAGAATGGTTTGTCTTTGCAAGAAAAGACCAGCACTTCAAGCGTTTCCAGAGGGGCATCTTATGCTAAGGCGATAATGATTGTTAAGCCCAAACGCGCAATACATGTAGCATCACAAGCATTCCTACACCGCAAAGGCTCATACAGAGATGAAGACTGAACACGGCAGATTGGAAAACATTTCAATCTCTCTGCGAATCAAATCTGACAGGCAGTTGTTTCCACAACATAGTCGATCAAATAATCATAGAAAGAAAGACAGGGATCTTGCAGGGGATTCCATACCAACATATCCGGCTATTCCATCAACAAATCCTGGTTCGATAATACGTGAGAAAGAACACTTACGCAGCTGATGAAATGTTTTAAGTAATTCAGTACAAATCCAGCAACCGATAATCTGAATAAATACCGTAATACCGAGATATAACTCGTCCTACCATTTAAAAGAGCAGGAGAAAAACGTGGAGATCCTTTGTTTCTAGGTTGTACTTTTCCTCCTCTATTAAATCAGAATGCAATATGATACGACAAATATTGGAATATTGGCAAAAATAATAGCAGCTGTATCAAGCATTAAACGACATCTGATAGAATGGCCACAGCCGTATCAGAAACCTCGAATACGTAAACCGAAGAAAACAGTATCCAAATCGAGTGTTATGTATATCTATATTTGTAACCTTTGGTACATATCTGTATCTATATTGTGCATACTTGTTTGCATGAGTGTAAATTGTAGTGTCATCTATAAAACATGATATGTAACTAATTTTATTTGTCTATTGGTGTGGATTATATTATAAATATTGAGCTATACATACATGTTTACAAATTAAATTCAGCCTATATATTTAACTGTTGTAAAGTTGCTTACGCTTTTAAGGTTGTGTTTAGATATAATTTGAGAGGAAACATTAGTTTGGATTATTCATTGGAGTTACGAATTGCTCACTGGACTAAAATATTATTTTAGAACTATTGTGAATTTATTCTAAGGAGTTTTGGACAATGTCATTGTGATACATCAGGACTGTTGGCAGACCAGCACATTCTATGATGTGTAATTCATTCCGAACATTCGATTCCTTTTGTTCTTGTGTAGAATATTTGAGACTGTTTTGAATGTAATTCATAATATTATAATTTCCTCTTAAATTTTCATTTCGTAACTGTGATAGTTAAATTATTTGTTATGTTTAGAAAACTTCTTGATTTTGTTCCTTTCTGTTACTTAATGTATGACCTTACAATCATATCACTGGAAAGGACCAAATATATCCTTCCAAACATAGTTCCATGGCATCAACAATCTGTATTTGTAAATCCATTTGAGAACTCGGTAATATCCCAGATCTTACAAAAACATGACCTCAACAATCCCGAAAGAGCATTCAGTAGTGTCGTCTGTCTCGTCACATTGTCATAAAGAGTCATCAAATGGCAGATGGAGCTGTCTTTACATATTGAATAAATCAACATATTCGTCCTACGTGGCAAATGTGTGGAATGAAAACACCATAAAATTGGGAACATGAAACTCACCATTTGCGAGTAGCACCCCTGTTATAGAAGAAATCGGAGAAATCAGTTTGTACTGTGCTGATTGCTTATCGGACGTGCATATCTGACTCGTGCATACCTCCTGAAGGGAAGGTTGACAAAACTACATACCCTTACAGTGGAAACAAGGATGACAAAACTAGATACCCTTACAGTGGAAACAAGGTTGACAAAACTACATACATTTACAGTGGAAACATGTTCTTTGTAAGACAACTATTTTGAGGTGAACTGCATGAAGAAGCTGTATGATAATGTAACTCTACAAAATTTAGGTTTTTATGCTCATGTTTAAAGACCATATACATACATTCGTGAAGACATGGTCCGTATAACTGAAATTATAATGCGGAAATCATGAAAGGACTTCATACGCTCCGTCTTACGGCAGGCTTATCTTAGAGTGGAGGGGAGCAGTGGACATAACCATCTCGCTACTGGTACGAGGATTCATAGACAACATGCAATTTATCTTCTCTAAATTTTGAGGCACTTGCTGATTATAAACACATTTAATACACATAAAGTTTATTAGCTAACAAAAATGTTCCTATTATTCGCCGTTGTTGGTAGTGAATAGCCGTCCCGAAGGATATTCGGCGGCGAAGTTCGTGATGTAGTGTAATTAGGAAAACTTTTTGGCACGGTGTTCACGCATAATTTTGATTGGGAGTAATGTCATACAGACTGCTGCAATCGTGAATACGTGTATTCCTCTAACGACTTTCCTCATTGATGACGTTGATATTCTTTTATTCCTCCATTTTCTGAAGATTTTAAGACAAAGTAATGAAATGCAATGAAATACATAGAATCACAAAAGTAGTGGATTCGTTAATTATGAAGTGCTCTGAATTATTTCCAATAGCAAACGAATAAATAAATTAACATCATTACTAAACTACATATATATATATATATATATATATATATATATATATATATATATATATATATATATATATATATATATACACACACACACGATAGGACATTTGAAAATGTATCCTCACAACAAAAATAGCTAGTTTCCTAATCGCTTTGCAATCCAGTACAAGTATTTCTTTCCTTATATTCTGTGTGAGTTCTCTATTGAATCGAATATATAATATCCTTTATCTTAATGAAATACTTGGTAGAGAGTCTGATCATATTTATCTATGCCTTAAGTTCTAAACGTTCTGATATGTCATTTAAACAACCAGGTAGTATAATCAGTATACCATCATCGATCTGATCACAGAAATCACTGGAGCATATACGAAACTAGACTTTCCATCAAGCGGTTTCTGTCGTCTAAGGTTAAGGCACAATTCATCGAAATGTGCAAAATACGGTCATGACTCATTTTGCCACATTGGGGACACAGTCGAGGTCTTGCTTGCATAGCCCATTTCATGCAGACTTCGGTGAACTTCGTAATATGCTCGGAATTTTGATCACGTGGCAGTGGTCAGCTGACCGTACTAGGTGGTGGGCAAAATATGGCTAACGCTTCAGCATCAGCATCAACTTCTGTAACTATTTCAACATCGTTTATCGAGTTGAAAAATGCATATTCAACAGCGATGCTGCCGCAGATTTTGAAGAAATTTAATATTGGAACCATCCTGTCTTATTTTCTGGAAACCAGGGAGGATTTCAAACCCATGCGAGAGAGTAGCTTTGAGCTGTTTACATCTGGACATGTACATGTAAATAAGGAAACGGTGTCGAAGTAAACAAAATTTAATCCTGGCAATCAAAAAGCAAGTTGTTCAAACTATTTCTGTGCATCCGAAACGTCACTATAATAAAATGCGTTTCATATGATTTTATCAGATTTGCTTATGAAAGTCTGTGGATAATTTACATATAAATTTCAATCATTTAATTAATTTTATTTCTGAAATATTTCTAAACAACAATGGACGCCATTTTGTTATGTACATATACCCACCAGCGTTTGATTGGCTGGAGCATAAAGTAACTCGGGAGGTTATTCGGATAGTTACTGAGCAACTCGGTTAAATTCGGTATGAAATGGGCTATTCCTCCCATACGAATTAATGTCCCATATTCCATTTTTCTGTTTGAGTCAGTGTAAGCTATTTTCCATAGATGATGCATTTTTAGTCCTGGATTAATTTTTAAAAATCTACCGAATCCCTCTGATGGATTTCTGATACTCATTTCATGTTTTCTCTCCTCAAATATCTGTATTCTTGTCCCAATTAAGTTTTTCCATGTTATTTTGTTTGGAAATTTTCCAGTGAAAATAAAGTCGATGAGATAGTCTTCTAAATCATACCTTTTGAGTACAATATTTATATCATATATAAAAGAGTTGTAGCTATACTGGGGGTCAAAAATCAAATTTCCAACATCCCAGAGGAAAACCTTGTTAGCAGTTAAGTTTGCTGATGTTCTACACATGCCACTAAGGAATACGAGTTTTTGCTTATCTATGCGAGCTTCCATTGATATCATCCCCAAGCATGATGTCGTAGATCCAATAGGCGATCTTTGAGGAACACCTTGTACTCTCTGGGCGAAATATCGTTGTATTTTCTCCATTGATTCAATGCCATGATATGATATATTAAACCAGAGTTCTGAACCATACAAAGCAGACGGCAATATAACTGTTTCCCAGACTTTCACAGAAACTATAGGATTCATCCCATTTGCATTTAATCCAATTGAGTATAGTGAGTTTGTTACAGGTTTAGCTTCATCGTAGGAATAGACTATACGATCATTAGTTTTCATTGGTTGTGAAAAGGTAACTCCTGCATATTTCGCTTTTTTTTTGCTCTAGGAATATTCTGTGATCCCAGAGTAATTCCATTTGATGAGAACACTTCATTGTTTTTACTAAATATCATCCAATTACTCTTGTTGTAGTTATATTTCAATTTCCACTTCTGTGCATACTGATAAGCTGTATTCACGAGTATTTGTAATCCATTCAGCGTAGAGCTTAGTAGAGTAGTGTCGTCTGCCAAAAGCATGCCATGAATGTTCATTTGATTCACTGTTATCCCGCAATTAGTCATTACTAGTTCATTCAATAGGTCATTTATGTACACGAGAATAAAAAAAGCAGACATTACACACCCTTGACCAACGCCTCTCCGTAATGGAAATGTGTTCGATATGCATCCTCTACACGCTACACAGGCATTTGACTGTGTGTAGGAATGGGCGATTATTCTCCATATTTTTGCATTAATTCCTAATATTTTTAGTTTTTTAGTAGTTCACAATGTCACAGTTTCATTATCCAGAAAAACAGAATATACATTAGAGTTATGATTATTAAAGTACAACAAACATTCTTGAAGAGTAAATGCAGTTGAGATAGCTCCAGCCTCCTTACGAAATCCAAATTGATAAGGGTGTAGAAAGCTTATTTTGTCTAAATAGAAAACAAGGACAAGCCAGCTGAGATTTAAGTTCCATACTCGTCTCCCTGGATCAAACTAATCAAAACCCCTGAGCCGCGACAAATTATTTATTAAAAACAAGCAATAACAGAATCAATCCTATGTCTGTTCACACCGTTAACTGTTCTGTCCATAACGTTCAAGGACTAATCAATATAAAGCAGCGTCAACATGTATATCCCATTCATATCAGCTTAAACAGGCGATATATTTATTGCCTTTTGCAAAAGCGTGAAATGAATCTGAGGCTGTATATCGATGTATAAACAACACAGAAACGTGGGTCAGCTAATTTGAAAATTGGTTCGTGAGAACAGACTGCACCGCAACGTCCGATCTCCACTGTCCTAAGTGAGAGACAGTGGAGATATGATTTTAATCAGAGTGGACTGCACTATAACGTTATACGGCTCCAAGCTTCAATCTCGTAGTAGATTTATGTGAAAGGTGTCTAAAATAGTAAATCGAAACAAACAGCAGGCAAGGTTTCAAAATACACAGTAAGTGTTAACTTGTACTGTCATGAGTGGGTGGGTGGATTAGAAATTTGTACATGCCTTACACAACGCCCATCATGGAATTGGATTAAACCATTCTTAAGTACTAACGCGTCAGGGCCACAACTCAAACTTCACAAGTTCCGGTGTTTTCTCAAAACCGATCTTGGCATTGTGAGATTGTGGTCTGTATGGAAGATTTGCTTGCCTTCGAATTTCAAGAGTTTATAAAACACCAATCTACTCACCTCCGAAACTAAAGATTTGACAACGGACGTGCTTCAAATCATGAGCATTATTGCTTTTTACAAAAACACATGTTAACACATTTTTACGAAGAATTATACTTAGTTTAAAAAATAATCAATGCATATGTTAGAAAGACCTTAGCAAGCCACGAAAATAAAAAAAGAAGTGAGGCCAAGTGTTTGGAACTATTTTGTTACTTTTAACATAGAGACGTGTCCCCAGAGCTGGTCGGCGTAGGGATACTATCCAAAAATAGACAGTAAATCGCCATATAGCAGGGTAACAGTTTACTAGAAAAGGAGTTCGGTGGAATATACAAAATTCCTCTATGTCCACCCCTCTGTCTTATCATAGGTTCACTACATTATTCACAAACTCACTGCCTACACTGAGCTACAAGACAGAGGAGTCTGGTGTTTTGTAAAATATTAATTCCATCGTTAAAGTCTATAGTGCGATTCGCATACGTTCAATATTCTCAATTTAATCTGAGTTCAATTTTAATTGTCAGCATAACATACTCATTGAAAAATATGTTTTACAAACATTAGATTGATGTTAACTAAAACGAAATATAATGCAAGATACATAACAGAAGATAATTCATAAATTTTAAACAGATATAACATTTAATATTTGTATGGATGTCAATAGTACGCGTTCAGATTAACAACTCAACTAAACTGCTCTTTTGTCAAAGAAGTTGAAAGATAATCAATACTTTTGCCAGGCTATGGTAATTAATGTTAATTTGGAGAGCTCTCTGAGTCAGTTTGAATTGCGTTTACGTGAGATTGAATGACTTTGACATCCAAAAAGGCAATTACATTTCTAAATAAACCATGGCTGTTATCGTGGTAGGCATGTAGATTTATAAAGAAATATAAAGTGATAGGTGGAGAAGAATTTGGAAATAGCTAAATTTGAGAGAGAGAGAGAGAGAGAGAGAGAGAAATTGTAATCACTCATGCTTTAGTGACAAACTGATCCATTTTTATAGAGATCAAAGTAGATTTGAAGACATGATTTATGTCTATATAACACCAAGCAGACTACATAATTACATAATGGAGACGTGGACGTTCATAGATCAGACAATTTGTTCTTTGCTTTTGGATCGCGATTGAAAGGTCGCTGATGACCTTCACAACGTTAACTCGATGATCTAATTTCACACCGTAAAATAAAGAAGGCCAATTGAGTGAAGTGTTAAACCCTTTGCTAAACTAGATTTTACAGAGATATCTTGATAAATGATAATGTTCCTTGTCAATGTTTTACATTTCGTTTGCTCCAGATTGCAGAAAAATCCAATTTTTATGGATTCATTTAACTCTAATAGTAC
This sequence comes from Sinohyriopsis cumingii, assembly GCA_028554795.2. Lineage (NCBI taxonomy): Eukaryota > Metazoa > Mollusca > Bivalvia > Unionida > Unionidae > Sinohyriopsis > Sinohyriopsis cumingii. The sequence goes on along the minus strand of CM068838.1, from coordinate 108,768,907 downwards.
CCAAATCGCCATTGTTCGCTGAAAATCGTAAAGACAACAGTAGACAATGTAGAGAAGCATTGAGAATATACAACAATCAGTCAACTTATATACTGTTTATTACGGGCAAAAGCTTGCCACATAATTAAAGAATGTAAGAATATTTCACGAAAAAAACTGATTCTACATTAAATTTTTGTTTCTCTATAAGGAAAGATTTGGATAAGATCCGCAATAAAATGACCAGTGATGTATCAACCATTGGTGATCTACCACGACCTTAAATATGTTCCCAAACCAGATAAAGAATTTCATGTAGAAGTATGTCCCTACCTCACTGACATGTTTTAACAGTAGAAGTATGTCTCTACCTCACTGACATGTTTTAACAGTAGAAGTATGTCCCTACCTCACTGACATGTTTTAACAGGAGATAGACGTTCCTCGTGGTAGAATTTTGTCAGTGACACTTTTTGAAATGAATATCATCATCAAGTGTTTGGCTTTTTATGTGGATTGCTCCTAATGTTTTAGTGATTTCCTTATGTTATCGATCTTAATATATGCATCCAATCGAAAGACATCTCCAACAAAATATGAAACTGATTAGAAATGAATCTACTGCCAATGGTTTTAAAATTATCAAAATTATTAAAAGAAAAAGAAAACAGTTTCTGTACATTTTTGTCAGCTACAAAGAAGTACGTCATAACTTTTCTATCTTCAATCATGAACAAAGGTCAAGTATTCCTGAACTCCCGTTGGACGAAACTCTTACTACTGTTGTTGAGGATATCAAGGTTTTAAGTATTGTCATAAACAGAAATGTCGCCTTCATTCCACACATTAAAATAACTGAAAGTTAAATACTTGAAACCTCTTGAAGTACTCAAAGTAGTAACACACATTGACTGGGATGCTGATAGAAAACTTGTTCCTAACCGATATAAAACCTTAATTACCTTCAAAACCGAACTATAGTTGCGTTGTTTATAATTTAGCCAGAAAGTCATATTTAAATTTGTTTGATCCCATTTACCATCAGGCAGCTTTGCTTTTTTGGGAGGCTTTCAAACATTTCCAGTTGAATGCCTTTTGGCTGAAGCGAATGAGCCACACTTATCAGATCTCAGAGAAGCATCATCTTTACAATATGCCCTAACATTGAAAACAAACCCTTTAAACCATTCTGGTATGTATGTTTGCTAACCTAATTACAGTGCTTTATACGAAAAAATCGTCACTCCTGCAATTCGCATTAAAACATCTTCCATCCTTCACAAAGAAAACAATGATATTTCAAAAATTCAAGTCATTTGTGTCTGGTGTACCTAATGGCTTCTAAGACAACCCCAAGTTGTTTTTACTCTGCATTAAGGAAAAGCAAATAGAGACCAATCCTTCCTTTTTCATACCTCTTATAAAAACGTATCCAAATTTTAGTCCTACCCAAGCACTTATAATGATGGTTCAAAATCTCTTCTACAGCCTTATTTAGTGGAAATCACACTACAAAATGTCGTTTGCTCTTTGGTGCTGTTATGTATATTTAATTTATTTTGTGTACTTGACCTTTGATCGTGATTGAAGATAGAAGTTAGGACGTACCCGACTTTCATCATTTTTTGTACAAAAAAATTATTTACTGGCATCTGTGTTTAAGATCTAGCTTTATTTACAAATTTAGTATATTCTGGAAGGGAACGTTTGACCCACAACTTGGTAATTTTATTTTGTCTTTGGTTTTTATATACTGTTGAGGTAAACCCATTTATTTCATCCTTCCTTTAAGTTTCGTCTGTGGAAATATTTACTGTTGTTATTAGATATAAATTGAAATAAACAATCTATTTATCATTCATTGGAATTACAAAGTACTCGTTGTCGTTTAAGACAAAACCACTGCTTTTATATTATTGTGAAATCATTCATAGACATTCTAGAGTATATCATTGTGACACATCAGTACTATTGGCTCAACAGGTAATTTAATAATATTGGTATACCAGCGCAATTATTACTGGAATTCATTCAAAATTCAATACTTTTGACTTGTGAACATTTAGTATTATTTGGGATTTCATTCACACAACTGTAAAGTTTTTCTTAAAATTTCACCTTGCAACTTAGACAAATAACTGTATTTGTTGATTTTAATAAAACGTGTTCGCTTCACTTCTTTCTATTACTTAGTTTAAGACCAAAGAGTTGTTACAGTACAACGATGTTTTCAGCGAAAATCAGGGCAGTAGATCTTGCCCTGAAATATACCGATACCCAATATATTTTAAACTGAATCATCATCTCTGATTTACTCCACAATAGTAAGTTGGAAAATCGATCATTAATCAACAGTCTCGTCGCGTAATTCTTGTAACTGAATACTATAATATGATATTAGTCATCCTGCCATGTCGGCATTACAGGCAGTAAACGAGCTGACAGCGATGCAAAACCAGCCGTGTCATTTTAAAATAAAATACATTGATTTTAAACCTTGCATAACAAAATCCTTATTTAGTACGTGGTATGCGTCAGGCATGATGCCGTCAATAACAATCTCATCGTGGTCAAACCCTCCTCCGGCTAATGGCCTCCTTGCTACAGAACCATCCATTTGCGCGAATTAGAACTTCAGTCATATTTATATTAACCATTCGTACGTATTAAAGGGCGACAATTTCCTGAGTGCGTTTCTTGCAATGAACCCTTTATTGTGAAGCACTCTCTGTTAGGTTGTTTCTGTCTCCAGTCTTCATGCATGTAGTATGTAAATCGTATTGTTAATTTCTTGAAGGAAGTTAACATTTATTCAAATATATAGTTTGAGTGCAACCCATTTCCCATGAGTATTTTAAGCAATATGTGAACTGTATATCAATTTATTAATCTAATAACCCTTTACATGGACCCGTTACATAACCGGTTGATCGGAAATCATCACGTATTATCCTCATCATCTGACTGTTTTTACACCGCTTTCATACATAAATCAATTTATTATCATATCACCATTTTGTCTCTCTATAACCCCACGGTCCTGTGCGTCGTACAATCCCAATAAAGTAATTGAACCTAAATTAGTCTCTTGCTAAAAGCTTTGATATAGGCATGTTCTGCAATGTGCTGTAGTCTTATTAAGCTAGTTGTGGTTATTAACTGTATATTTTAAACAAATACCAGTCTAAATCATTATAAATATTGTCAAACGTTGATGTTTTCTGACATATATCATCTTCAAGCCAAGCGTCTATTTTTGAATATACCTGGTGTGGAACTGATCCATTATGTAAAGCACGGCAGAGTTTGCACGTAAAACATACAGAACGATTTGTAAAACGTTTCTTCCAGGTAAAATAGCTATTATAAAGAGTTTCGTTGTTACCAACCTTATTGAGATAACTTGCAAGAGCTTTCGTATCTTTAAAATCATGGATATTTATATACGAGTTTGGAATTACAATATTATCCGATATGTTTTTCCAGTTAACTATTGGCACCTGATTACGAGCCAACGCACTCCAGTATTTTTCGGTGACGTAATCTTTACAAATGCTATTTTCAAGCGCCAGATAGAATTTGTAATCTTTTAACAAATCTTCACAATCTGTAAAGTTGCCTTTGCACGGCTTGCCGTAACAGTCTCCGAACATTTCAACTTTGATGTACTTTTTGAGCACATTAATTACTTTGTAACGCCTTGCGTAGTCTTTGCAATGGCTGATCATACCTGTAACTGCTTTTGATTTTTCTCTGAAGAAATTCTTCGTCTCAAGGTGCTTACTCATGTCCATAATTTCCGTCCTGCTCAGATCAGAAACTTGGCCGTACGGAATAGAAATGGTGGAGTCTTTCCTGTACCACACAGTCCAGTTGAAGTACCCGTTTAGTGCATTTAGATCTCCTTGGAGATAAGCAAGGGACTCCATATTATAAAGGACCCAAACCTGGGAGGGGCGTCGGTACCCAGGAAGGGACACGAATCTCTTGGTTCCAATCCCACCCACCCACAGATCCCTCAAGTGAAACATTACAGCGTCTGCCGACGACACCTCGCGCCTGTCACTGGTCACTGCGCACTTTACGTCACACTGTAGGAGACACCGCCTGTGATTAGCGGCAAGTTCCTCTGAACTCACTTCAAACATCGGTGTCCAGAATAAAATCTTCTTCTCATAGTTAAGTCCTGTCAAATTTCTTTGATGAAACAGTGTAAGAAAATTTCTGCTCCTTGCAGTCAATGGGCTTTGTGTAGATATTGAATATGTTAAAATAAGTATTACAGAAATTGTTAGGACAACTAAAACAGTCATAATCCTTTTCTTTTCCATTTACAAAAAGAAGACAGTTTTCTGCAGGTATGATTTCAGCTGAAATGAACAAAAAATATTCTGTGTAAGCAATTTTATAAAAATCCTTCTCCTTGTTTTTCTCATGGCGCTTACACGAGACGAAAGACCAACAATTTATAATCATATAAGTTGTATTATTTTCTGACGTAATTGCTCTCCGTGGGATAGGGAATGTAAATTAAGCCTGACGCATCCTCAACTATGTCGTAAGAGGCGACCAAACAGAACAAATTGTTTAACGTCGATAGCGTCCGTGATGATGGTGTAAAGGATATACTGCTTGGCCGCCAGAAGAAAACAAATCTTAGACGTTTTGAGGGTACTGAGGCTAGTATAACGAACTCAACCCCACATGTTAATAAATTTATACTTTTTACTAGTAGATTTTTATTTAGCTTGAGCATTTCAACATTTAATCCTTTTTTATTTTACTTAATGTTCAAGTTTATTTGAAAGAGCCATTTTTCCAAATGTTTGGAGCAATGTTTATATTTGCATTTTATAGAACTTAATTTTTAATTATAGCAGTACATCTAGGAAAAGACATGATTTATGTGGGCAGTTGAAAGGATCAATTGAGTAAGATTTGTTTTTCTTAGTTTCAGCGTGCCATTTTGATTTGACATGAGGCTTGCAACAATCAGCGAAATCTACGTCGGTAGGCTCCGAATATAATGTGATGCACGGGTAGCAATGTAATAGTTTTCCATTATGTGAAATGAACATGAACAAAATATAAATAGCATATATGTTTAGTATAATAGACCATTACTGCTTTCACTTTGTTGAACACCTGCGGGCTCGGTAAGCTCATCTAGCTTTTATTTTAAAAGATACAAACTTCAGAGGTAAAGTAGGCAGCACCCTTTCTGACATCTATCATCAGGATATCGGTGTGCCTCAGGGCAACATAGTGTCAGTCACACTATTCAACATCAGATGTAATACCATTGTGAACTGCCCTAATCCAAGAACTGAATATATCGTTACATACTGACGACTTATTGATCTGTTATAGATCAAAACGTATGCATTCTATTGAACATCAGCAGAGTTCGGAAATGGGTCGAAGAAACTGGTTTAACTTGTCAAAATGAAAATCTAACCATGAGTTTCTACTTATTACATTGTATTCGTGGTGACAAAATGCTCGATCCTAACCGTTATTTTATTGCTTTTGTGGTGGATCGCAAATTGTGGGGACTTATTGTGTGAACGTATGTTCCATCACAAAATAACTTTGCTTCATATATTGCTAACTCATGGACAATTGTAAAAAAAAAAAACAACTTTGGATATGATGCAAAGGCGTGATACGAGAAGGGGGTGGGGGCAGATAGTAAGTTTTTCTCAGGTTAGATATATCGTTTGTAGGATTAAATTTGACCATAGCTTGTAAATCTTACCTGTAAGATAATGAATACACAAAGAGGCATTTATACTCTAAGTGCTTTGGGATCTTCCTCTCAGAAAGTATCTCTGCTGAGTCAAATGGACCAATACTTTAACTCAGAGAATCGAAACTGGTCCTATAATATTCTATCTACCTAAATGTATTCTGACAACGCATATAATATAGTGTTGGTACACAAATAGCAATTCGTGTACGTTCAGAAACAAGACTTAATTCATCCTAGCAACACGTGTACGTTCAGAAACAAGACTTAATTCATCCTAGCAACACGTGTACGTTCAGAAACAAGACTTAATTCATCCTAGCAACACGTGTACGTTCAGAAACAAAACTTAATTCATCCTCTTTACATACAAATTTGCCTTAAATTAGAACTATCAGATGCTGAAAATATTGCAAAATTCTGCATTCCCAGCATACTATTGGACCTTTGCGAATTCAGAATGCAACAATTCGTCTCCTTGTCCGAGTTTATTCATTGAAATCATACCCTCCTATCGCAGCCACAGGTCCCGGTACGCAGACGGTTCGAAAGATGCAAAGTTGGAGCTGCCATTGCAACACTCCATGGTGCCATCTAAAGTCGGTTACCAGATAAAGCCTCAATTTTACTGAAGAAATCACAGTTATAGTCAGTTTTTTGAACTGCATTGAAACCTCTAAAAAACCACATTACACAATTTTGTCCGATTACCTTCCTTCATTGACCGAATCTTACACCCGAATACCCTTTAATATTCCATATATTACAGAAATATTATGTATTCATGCAATTAGAAGAAACAAATCTTATTTTTTGTTGGCTGCGTTTTAGCATGGAGGTTAGGGATAATGAAAGGGCAGTTGAAGCAGTCGAAGCTGCCCTAAAGTTACCCGTTTCTTATATGAAGATTCCATATACTTACTTCTAATATTGTATCAATTAGCAACTTCGTCATACATTACAAAATATGTGGAACGGCAGCTCCACACAATATTAACAACATCAAATCCAAAAGTTATCAATTGACATCCCTTCGTATCAGAGACATAACCGACAAGTGCATGCTTCCTGACGGTGGCCCTAGACTGGAACGTGTACCCTGACAGTGTCTACTCAGAGTAGAGTACACTGATGTCGATTGCCTCAATTTCCACCCTGTTAGAGGTATTTTAACTTGAACTGCTTGAGGAAACTCTACGTCGAATCACCCGAGATACCTTTTTAAGGTAATGCGGTTTATTCAATTATTTTTAATCATGTCCCAAGGATTTTACTTCTGTTATAACTATCAGTGCTTTGACATAACATCTTGCGAGAAACTACCATCTTTTTGTTTATATTATATCTTCTTGTACTCAGCTATGCATTTATGTTTTCCCTAAATTTTTGTGCAGTTCAGATTTACATTTTTCGAACCTGACCGTGCATTAACACTACATAGCTACTTCTGTGCTGAGGTGCCATAAAACACAATTATATCCATATATACGTACTCCAGCTTGTTGATATACGTATGATTTAATTTACAGTTGATTTAATTTAATTGTCTGCTTGTTAGTTTAATTTTTTATATTATTTAATTACATGCTATTGTAATGTAATTTTATTTACAGGAATTTGACATTTTCCAGAAATTAGTTTGACCTGACTGTTGTTTCGTAAACACGTAATATTAGAACTTTGTCTTTAATGCTGACCTAGTTCCTGACCTTGATTTAGAATCAGTAAGAATTGAAGTAAACTTTTTTAAAATTTTTTAAAAAATTCTTTCTTGGTGTAGGATTTATAGAGTGAAATCGAGGCTGTACTGGGAGTACTTGACTTTAGACATGTAGCAATTATTTCAAAATTTTGGTTTTAACGGAGGGTTAACCCTTAACCGGTTGTCTATTTTGCGCAGTAGTCAGATTTGATAGTGATGTTTTGAGAAATAATTTCAGTTGGGATTTTAAACTCTTGGACGTAAGGTATTTTTTATGCTGTGACCAGTTGGAATTAACTTTTAATTTTTCTTCAAATTATTTGGATTCTAAGAGATTAGATCTTTTCCCTGGGAATATTTAAGTGCTCATACAGAATTCTTGGGCATAGGCATTTATTGAAAATTTATTCGGAATTCAAAACTTGAATATTATTTTCTGTGGTTCAACAAAGAACTGTTGACACTTCAGTATTATACTGACTACAGTATATATCTTCGCCTTAATTTTGGATTTTCGTCGGGACTTCAACTCAAATTCATTAGAACATTTTATTACAAGGACTTCTAATTTGTAATTCTTGGATTATTGCTGGATTTTTTTGGATTTGATTCTTAAAACCGTAAATTATTTTTCTCATTTTTACCTTGTTTTTCTAGGGAAATAAATTATATTTTAAATTTTACAAAGCTTGTTGTCTTCACTTTTTTCTTGTTACTGTTTATGAGAGCCTACACACAAACACACACACACACACACACACACACACACACACACACACACATATATATATATATATATATATATATATATATATATATATATATATATATATATATATATATATATATATGTATGTGTGTGTGTGTGTGTGTGTGTGTGTCACATACATTTTAAATAACATGGCATTTATGGTGTTGTTATAAAGCAATTTCATTTACCAATACTACTGGTATATCAAATTTTGATCCGCCCATGGCGCAATAATACATCCTCTCAACTGCAGGTTTATAGATCAATGGCGATTTTCCATTCATTAATCATAAATGATATATGAAGATAAGGATACAAAGCATTGATAGAGCCCGTTTTCTAAATTAATTATTAAATTTGAAAATGTCCAAACGACTCTCTCTCCCTCTCTCTCTCTCTCTCTCTGGACCATCGTAGTAAGATACGGGTGAGAATCCATGAAAATACGAGCGTTGGGGATTTTCGCTTGTGTCATACGACAATGTCTCTGGACCTATGACTGATGGTAAAGCTAAATCAAAAATAGAGACAGACAGACAGACAGACAGTCAGACAGACAGAGACAGCGAGAGAGAATTTTATGTTCGGTAGTAATGTTAATTAAAGCAGAATAATGACTTAGATCAACTGTAAATATGTTAAAATATTTTAATTACCTCTTGTTGGTTCGTCATTTCGATTAGTTTCTATACCACGCTAATTTCCATACGCCCGAAAGTGCATGTCTGAGCTTTCAGTGTACACGAAGCTAACCGTGTTTGTAGTGCTATACTTTCTTCATAAAAACCATCTTTCATTTTTTTTTAAAGTGTCTTATACTGGATTAATCAATGTGAATAAAAATAGAAACTCAAAAAGAAAACAATCAACCTATTAATTTGCAAATGTAATTGTGCACAACAAGAAGAGACATAGAGATACATTTTGTAGCAGACACACTGGCAGGGATGTGAGGAGTTTGCTCACTAGGTCAAAATACAGTTTCCTGGAGCGGAGCATATATTATCTCCGTTCAAAGGTCAAATATTTTTTATTTGTATGTGATATAAATAAATCAATGCGTAGCATGTACTCATAACAATGGTATACCACTCGTTGTATAAATGTTTCGTTAAAGGGAACTCGGCAATTCTCGTTTCATTTTAATGAAAAATGTATTCATCTCGTGCTATATTAATGATACAGCATATAACTAGATATATATTAGCCAAATTTGTGTTCTTGCTTTGCAAAAAACTATATTTATATCGAAATTTTGAAAGTATTTCTTGATTTAAATGCTTCCTTCATTTCGCATATATATATATATATATATATATATATATATATATATATATATATATATATAGCATTTGTTTCATGTTATCCGTTTCAAATATTTACAATGAATCCCTGTACAGGTATCTAAGTTAATAAACACTCTATATAAAGCTGATATAACGAAGATTATATTTCAGTTCATTTCTTCTGCATTGTAACAAAAACAATTTTACTTATTCAGTGCATGTAGAAGGATTTTACAAACTGGAAATTGCAACTATATCCTTTGCATTTATATAATATTATTTACCATAAATTCTCCTGTACATGGCATCTCGTGCTTCGTTAATATTATCATTACATGTCATATGCAGAATGAAACGGAATAAATAAATGAATGTACTGGGAACATGGGGTTGGTTTAATATAAATAATTTTTTACATTGGATTAATCAAGTTGTTATGTACAGATAGCGGAACCACTTTGCTTTTGAGGAAGCAGAAACGCAGCTGGTTCTTATTCTGAATGATGCCAAGGGACTGATGCTGTCCTGGCCAAACTCAATGATACCAAGGGACTGATGCTGTCCTGGCAAAAATAAATTTCACGAAATGCAGGGTAAGACTTTATTCTGTTCAATTGCCTAGTATTAAAACCATCTCTGAAAACCCAAGCTAAATACATTTGGTAATGAAACGATTTTGCTGTGTTTGAGTTCACTTGTTTATAAGATACTTGCATGTGCAGTTCAAAATTATTTGTCATTGCCCCTGACCCTGAACTCGACATCATTGACTGAAGATTACTCGAATTGTTTCTGACAATGTCAAGATATAAACAGAGGCTAAGTTTAATTCAATATAGTCTTGAAGTATATGTACTAATGGGGTTAAATACTAAAATTGCATTCATACTGAATTGTCGTATAATGTTTACAAGCTAAAACTGAAATCAGAGTGCCGATTACAAACGTCTTTGCGGAAAGGACGAAATCTGGTCCAGATAAAGGTGATCCAAATTTCATTGTGTATATTTACATCCCGTGTTCAAAAGGTCATTTAAAAAACAAAAAAGTATTTACTGTTTGGTCTGCTATTCAAAACTCCTATAAACGTTGTGGACATGTTGATAGTGGGATTTTCAACTGTTCAGTTATACCAGGATCATCGGGTATTCCAGCTAAGTAGTCTCAATATGTACATGTCTGATTTAGTGTCTATCATCAGTCAGTGATATCGCTGGGATTATATAAATTAATTTATCTAAGTTTAAAGAACCCGGATACAAAACATGTACAATGATGTCTGTCGTATGCTCATTCAGTCTATCTTTTCCTGCATGCAGTGCCAGATTATCCTAGTAGCAAACTTAGGATATCTGTCTAATAAGACGCCCATCCGGTCTTGACAAATTGGTTAGACTGACTCAGTTATAATATAATGGACGAAATACTGTCATTAGATAAACATCTTCAATAACATAACAACAACGTCTAGTTCTTTAGCATTATTATTGTTCAATTTTATGGTCATTACCCATGGTTACTAGTGCTGGGGAATTTCATAGGTGACCCAAATATTAAAGGATGACTATTGAATTACTGCGACATTAATAACCTTTTTCAAGACACAAGATTCCAAAATTCTGAATATAAGTTATTAACGTTTCGTTGTAAATGACAATTTATTATACGCTTGACTGGCTTTAAACATGGCCATGCACCACCTTATTTCTTGCCGTGGTATGCACAAAACCTTTTTAATGGTTAACGTTATTTGTTATTTTGCAATCACAAATACAAACCACTTAATCATGCAACACCTACATTAACATGCTCCCACATAAAAACCAATTACTGTATTGGTATATCCACATGATGAAATGGCCACAACCGTATCAGAAATCTCAAATACATTGGCCAAAACATTATCGAAGAACTCCTCGTAAAAGAAGTATTCTTAACCCTTCCATCCTTAACCCTTCCATTCCTTGAAGGAAGTTTTTTTCTAACTTTCCTAACATGCTGACGAATGCACGAGACATTTCACTTTGTGAGTAAAAAAATTTTGATCGACCGCTCCGATGGCCTAGTGGTTGGAGCGTCCGCCTCCGATGCGGGAGGTTGCGTGTTCGAATCCGGGCAAAGTCATATTAAAGACTTATAGAAATGGTACTAGCAGCTACCTCGCTTGGCGCTCAGCATTGACAGTTAGTGTTAGGACCGATCGGCCTTGTGTCAGGATAATGTGACTGGTGGGACATAATGCTACATGTCTGAGGAATGATGTCCCAGTCGTAGCGATATGACTAAAAAAAACTTTAAAATCCAAAACACACACACACACTTTGATCGAGTTCGTAACACTTCAGTAGGACCAGATGATATGTACTGAACACTTGTGAAACACATCCATGAAACAGGTCTAAATACATTTCTAAACTGTTTAAATAAATGTTGGGAAACTAGCGACTTTCAGCAGTCTTAACAAGAAGCAACAGTGACACCGTACTCAAACCTTGGAAGGAAAAATGACCCTTCCAACTATCGTCCCTTGTCATTCATAAGCCGTATTTTCAAAACTATAGAATGGATGGTAGTTGATAGACTAAAAATGTTTCTATATTCCCACAAAACTGCTATCGTTTAATGTGGATTCAGGCGCCAGAGAAGCATAAAAGACCTTTTTGCTACACTGGAAGCATATTGAGAGAAAGCTTTTAGAAATGGAGAACATATGGTAACCGTGTTTTCGACTTAGAGAAAGTTTATCACACAGGTGGAGGTTCAGCAGAAGAAACGACATCTGCAACCTAGGTCAAAGGGCAGCCTACCTAACTTCCTCTCCAACTTTTTGAAATATAAAAACTTTCGAGTTGAGGTAGGTAGCCCCTTGTCTGAAAGTTATTATTGGGAGATGGTGTACCTCAGAGCGGCATATTGTCCGTTACCATATTCAAGATCATATAAAAAGCACCTTCAAATGCCTTAATCCTGAAGTGACTGTTCGTTATATGATGACGACTTTTAATTTGTTATATATCAAGGAATATACATGCTATTAAGCATGACCTACCGATGAGAAATAACAGAGTTCAGCAATGGGCTGATTAAAATTGGTTCGCAATGTCAAGATCCAAAAATAACTTTATGAATTTCTGCGGATCGCCCACGATTCATGATTACCCAGAACTCTAGACTGACGGATGTCTTATTCATGCTGTAGAGTAGGGCGAATATTTATGATTTATCTTCGACCATAAACTAAAGTTTCTTGTACATGTTCGATACCTCAGGGGAAAATATAAAAATGACCAGGATTTAATACGAATCGTGACTAACAGATTCGGGAGCAGATCGGAAGGTCTTGCATCAGTTATACATGACTCGAAGGTGTACGGAGCTTTTATCATGGATAGGTGGGTTGAGAAATTCCATATCAGATGACCTCTATGTTCATGCAAATGAAAACTCACGTTAAATCACATGGTCAAAATGGCTATTCAGCAAGTTGCAAAGCTATGTTCTAATCCACCTAAACCCGCATATAATATAGTGTTTAGGCCCAAATACTAAACCGTATACGTTCCACGTTTTGCCATACAGATTCCAGTAAGAAACTGGATAAATCATGACTAGAAATATTACAAACTTGTGTATGCCCAAATCACTAACAGTGTTATCAAAACATCCCAAAATATGATTTGACCTTCGAGAATTCAAAATGTCGTTAAGAAACCAACACCTTTTTCAGAGTACATTCAGTGCAACCGGGGTCTCCTACGATAGCCATATTCTCCTGCATATATACGGTTTAAAAGTTTAATACAACGTTGCAGCTGCCATTGCAACACCATGTGAAACAATTTCGAGCCAGCTACTGGATAAAGACCCAATTTATACTACATAAATACAGTCAGAATTAAGATTTGAGCTATGTTGAAACCTCTTTGGAAACAATTGCATCATCTTGTTGCATTTCCTTTCCAAATTCAAACTCTTGGTGAATATTAAATCTGACAACAGGCTAATATCCAAGATATTGCAGAAAAACGATATTATAGAATATGGGAAAAGTCGTTTGTAGTATTGGCTACCTAGCCACATTGGCATAAAGGGTAAAGGAAATGGTATGTAAAACGGCCAAAGCCGTCTTGCGGTTAATAGTGCCATCTATTAACTCCAATTACTGTATAACTCAGCATGTTCGTCAAACTTAGCAAAGTATGTGGAATGAAAACTCCAAAATCAAAATCAAAAACATCAAACCCGTTACTGGATTGTAACAGCCATCGTATTGAACAAATCAGAGAGACGAGGTGGTATTGTGCATATCGCACACACATGCCTGACTCATGCATATCTCCTGAAGGGTGAGCCTCGACAAGAGTGAATACCATGCCATTGTCCATTTGACAGTGGAACACATCCTTGTCGAGTACTGTCGACCTCCACCTGCGAGACAGCAGTTTGGTGTCAACAGCATGAAGAAGCTGGACGAAGACGAACTGCCCAAAAATACCTTTGTATTTTTAAAGGACTGCGGTTTAAATGAAAAAAAAATTAATTATATGTTAGGCACTTATCGGTTATTTGATATACCATTTTACAGAATTAAAAAATTTTTCCGTTTTATATCTTATGTCGCTGTGCTTAATAATATATTTATTTCGAAGACTTTATTTTCCTAAATTTGTATGCAATTCAATTTTACATTTTCGAAGTTGCGTCTTTACTTGGGACTACATATCCACTTTTGTGCTTAAGTGACGTAAAACAATTCAAACTGTTTATCCTGATCGGTATACATAAGGGTTGTATACATGAAACAACAAGTGGAATACAACTTAAATATCCTCTCCGTTTCAGATTATGAAGTACAGGATTAATGGGGAGACAACTGACCTATGTAAGCGTAAATCTAAATTGAGATTTTGTAAAAACAGGATATGCACCAGACTTCAGGTTGAAAACTGCACTGTCTCAATGACTGTGTAAATAACACTGAGGGTTACAAATGTGTACTGTTTGCCTATCTCATCATATGTACGTGTCGATAGGCTGTCATTCTGCTTTTTGTACGCCAACGAAAACAAGTATCAGCCCTGGGTTGTGGTCGGGAATGGTTTGTAAATATGATGAGTCATTGTAGAATTTTCATACAGCTCCTAGGAGTGGGGATTAAGTTGTAGGCTATGAAATCTGTTTTGCAGCCGAGTTTTATATGCATTTTGTTGATGGCAATTATTTGGCAAAATTGTGTATGTGTTTGTGTACATGGATTCTACACACGCTTATGGATGGTGATAATAAAAAACTGACACACATATATGGATCACAAATATATTGGATGCATATTATTTTGTAAGAATGTCTAAAATCCATGACAAAATAAGTAATATCAAGGTCAGACAACAAGTTCACAGTCACAGAACATGAATGGTCAAGCATGATGTCTTGCCTGTTATAGCTTGTACCAATTATTTATAGGAAATAAAGCTCTCACACTGTGTACACTAGAGCTGGATACCACAAAAATGTGTAACCACGGTACTTTTAATATGTACCACGATTTACTGTAATTATATTAATGACCAACAATTATTTGTTTGTAGTAGGGGTCACACGCTAGTTAATTTAATTTTCATCTGACAATAGCTTGAAAAAAATATATTAATCTGATTGATAGCTAAAGAACACCATATTATATCCATCATAGTATTTGGAGAAAATACGAATTTCTTTAAGATAAAAGAAAAGAAAATAGTTCAGCTCAGAAAAAAATCACAACCCCCTCCTCCGAAAATAAATGGTCATTACCTTACAGACGAAGTTGCTATGTGTATGTTTGTGTTGATGTGGTGGCCCACAGTTTACTAGCTACACTATTGATATGAATAACAGGGGAACTTTTGAGTGAGATGACACCTTTAGGGTTTGCTATGCTCCATCAAAGGGACATATACCTGTAAGTGCAATTCACATATGGGAACATATCAGCTTTACTACTTTATAATAATATTCTTGTGGGGTGGTGGAGGTAACCTATTGTATTTTCGTCTGTTACTTGTCCTGCTATAAATTGCGTTATCTTATTTCAGATTAAAACATGGTCATTATAGTATCCAATAAGAGCTGATTTTGAACAATACAAAATAATATCAATATTTCATATATATTAATTAATAGATCAATACATGGAGCGAGGAAATTAATTAGGCCTAATTTGGTAATATAAAAGCAGTTGTCTTCAGTGTCATGACTGTCTGCTTGGTTTGACCAGCAGTGACATAAAGGCATAATCCTTTGACAACTGTATAAACAGTATGGTCATTCTAAGTCACGTGTACAGAATTCCTCGTTAGGTTAGCCAAATCAATGTTTCCGCGAAACTTTACGGAGAAATGGTGTGGTCGCATAATCCAGTTAACCCTCCATATTAATTACTAAAACTAGCTGGAATCTTTATAACAAAGAAAACAATTACATCTTCAGTCCAATACTAATCACAGATTCTTCATAAGAAAATGAATGAAATACGTCTACTTATATGCAAGAAATCAATCACGTGACCAAAGCTAAACAATGAGAGTATGGACACTGGAGAGTTAATCGAAATACTTCATAAAGTTCACCAGTGTCTCAAGAAATATTGATAAGGTTGTTGGAGGAATGTCCATCATCTTAAATAACAAAACCATTCACCTCAAGATTCATTTACATTGCACTCCACATGCAGTAACCATTGGTGAACAGTTACATAAAAAAATCAATTTTATTCAATACATCTCTTTCCAAGCACTCTCCTAAATAAATTTTGGCCATCTCATTGAACTGTTCTCAGCACCTTTTAATTTCCTTGACGACTTTAACGCGCCCTTTCTAAACGTTATCCGCAGAGAAAGGCTGTTCCCCTGGAAAGCATAATCTGAGTCACCCTAGTCACCATCTAAAGTAACGGCACAGCGAAATGATTCAATCCAACAATTAATTGACGACCTTTTGATCTGTTATTGATCAAAGAGTATACATTCTATTGAATGTTAACTGCAGATGAGGAAAAACATTTTGGAATGTGAATAAATATAAAAAAGCCATTGATTTAATATTAGTCGTGACAGTTTTATATCTTGGCGCTTTAAACTATGTAACAAGAAAAGGTAAAATCCAGCAATCGTTCAATTTTCCAAAATATAAATTTATTTCTCTAAAATATAAAATAAAGAGAAGTTAAAAAATTAAAAACAACATACAGTATGGTATTAATTCCAATAATATTTCCTAAATGTTCTATAAATTCCACAGAAATACGGAGAAAATCTATAAATATTTCGAATGAAGGTTCTTATGTGCTTACGTGCTAGCACCACTAAGAAACACTGTGCTACTATCCAAAAGTCTTTACTCTGAGGTAAATCCAATGAAAGTTGAATATTACGAATGGCCATGAATGTTTCACGTATTCCAACTAAATTAAATAAATATTCAAGTGCTTGAATGTTTTCACAATAATACAGCAATGTACTGTCTGTTTAAAACAACTGTTGTCCGCTCCGCAATTTCAACGTTCAAGAAATAAACAAATATAATTCCTTTCATAACTCATACAATAAAACTGAAGAATGAAACGCTGCGTATTTAATTCCTTATATAGCAACAAAATACGCATAAAACCAACAATTCTAATCGCTAGAGAAGATTCCAGGCATTTAAGTTATTCTTTATTGTGAAATATCTTTAACAGTCAACATTTCACTTTTATAACCGAGAGAACCAGCAACCAGGGCGGTGATGGTATCTTTAGAGTACAGACGTTCTCCTAGGATCGCGTGATATTGACATGACCTCCATTCAACTATTTCATGTCATTATTTGACCGAATTATTTATTGCGTGAACTTTTCAATAACCTGGATTTATGAATGGAGGAGGTACATACCTGTACTCTATCTAAATACAGACAATCTACATAATCAAAGAATTAAAAAATGACCTAAATAAAAATGATATGATACAATTTTTATATGACATAGACATCCGTAACAGCAAGCACTGACTGAGGAGCATATCGAATGATCTTGCACCAGTTAGACTGATAATTAAAATGGTTGTAATGTGACGGTGCCTTGATTGTGTACGGATCAACTTGCAAAGGACAAAGTTTGATACGGTCAACTTTGGCCCCAAACCAGATTCAGATGAAACCCATGCTGATAAGACCGCTCCGGTAGCCTAGTGGTTAGAGCGTCCGCCTCGGATGCGGGAGGTCCTGGGTTCGATCCCCGGCCGAGTCATACCAAATATTTACAAAAATGGTACTAACAGCTGCCTCACTTGGCGCTCAGCATTAAGAGGTTAGTGTTGGGACTGGTTGGCCTGGAGTCAGGATAATGTGACTGGGTGGGACATCATGCTACATCTCAGCGGCATGGCGCCCCAGTGCTAGATATCTCTATAAACTACCACACTGCAGACATGGTAGCGATATGACTGAAAAATTGTTAAAGCTACGTTAACAATCCAAATCTCTCTCTCTCTCTCTCTCTCTCTCTCTCTCTCTCTCTCTCACACACACACACACACACACACACACACACACACACACACACACATTCATGCTGATTAAAGAGTTCCTTCGCTCTTTGTCAATTATGTATTTAATTCTTATCCACGGTCCGCTCCGGTGCCCAAAATGACCTCAGATGTGGGAGGTCGCGGGTTCTAACCACGGAGTACCACACACACACACGCACACACATATATTATAAATATACATATACTCACACATATATATTTATATATATGTGTGTGTGTGTGCTTATGTGTGGGTGGGTGTACATGTGTGATATGCAACTTCTGTATTGAAACAATACGAATTTGTTCACTGTACTGTGTTAGTTGCATATCTGTCTGAATAACAGTTTTTCTTCACACGTAACAATGGAGTTATTTAGTGCGAGTGAAACATCCTCTCTCTCTCTCTCTTTCTCTCTCACACACACACACACACACACAGAGGGACAGACACACACACTATGCTAGAGAGGTGTTCCAAGAAGAAAGAAAATATATATTGCTAAAAGTGGTCAATAGGAAGAACATTTAGGTGCATCAGATTTAAATCTACCCGAATATATCACATTTTGTTACATCTGTCATGACTCAAGGATGTTCCAAAACAAAATACCTTCGATCGGTATGCCACTGAGAAAAAATACCCTTACCATTTTCCGACCTCACAGATACCAGTAAATTGTTCTGTCAAGGTAATGATCAAAGATATTTTTTCTAGTATATTCTCAAATCGTATAAGATGTTTTTGCGTAGTTCGTATTGAGCAGACAATACATGGAAAACATCTGGGTTCACATCTGGGTTCACATGCTCTAAAGGAAACTGACGAAGTTGCTAGTACCACTGGTAGTGCACGATATGAGAGTCAAGGCCAGACAAATGGCAGACAAAATTGATCAGTTACCCATTAGGAAAACCGATTAAAAAAAATCTTTTATCTCTTTTCTTGATTATGTATTTTCGGGAAAAGCGTATTAAAAAAATCTAGAGGTCCTACAGTGATGACAGTACCTATGCATAAAAATAAGATATTATTTAACGTACATTTGGACATTTTTGATATAGAATATATGTCAGGTTAGAAATTAGTGGTGCAAAATCAATATTACAAAGTGCTTGCATGTCAACGTTTACAAGTTCAAGAAATTATAGATATATAATTAGCAAAAGACTCAAAATGGAATCTAACTGTGTTGTTCGTGACTTGTAATTTGATTGTAAACATGCATTATTTATAGTTTAAGTGCGTTAATGCTGTTTCATGTAACTGGTGACTTATTTCATTCTTCAATCGATATTCAATTGGCAATTTCAATTAGTGATGTATAATACATTTCCTGACTGAATTGCAGTCTATATACGTTTATCCAGCACATGTACTTATAACAAGGTGCGCTTTTCGTCAATATCTTTCTGTGAATCAATTCCGTTTTGACGTACAAAATGCTAAACATTTTTCTTCAAGTACCCACTTATAGAGTGAACTTTTTTTTAACCTGCATTAAGTCGCATAATCTCCATCCTCGTAATTTTATCAATACATATTCAAAATGACTCCTGAATAGGAAAACATATAGGGACATTATGCATAATACTAAAACATATAGGGACAATATGCATAATACTAAAACATATAGGGAGAATATGCATAATACTAAAACATATAGGGACAATATGCATAATACTAAAACATATAGGGACAATATGCATAATACTATAACATATAGGGACAATATGCATGATACTATAACATATAGGGACAACATGGATAATACTAAAACATATAGGGACAATATGCATAATACTATAACATATAGGGACAATATGCATAATACTATAACATATAGGGACAATGTGCATAATATTAAAACATATAGGGACAATGTGCATAATACTAAAACATATAGGGACAATGTGCATAATACTAAAGCATATAGGGACAACATGGATAATACTAAAACATATAGGGACAATATACATACTCCTATAACATATAGGGACAATATGCATAATACTATAACATATAGGGACAATATGCATAATGCTATAACAGATAGGGACAATATGCATAATACTAAAACATATAGGGACAATATGCATGATACTGTAAGATATAGGGACAATATGCATAATACTATAACATATAGGGACAATATGCATAATACTAAAACATATAGGGACAATGTGCATAATACTAAAACATATAGGGACAATGTGCATAATACTAAAACATATAGGGACAACATGGATAATACTAAAACATATAGGGACAATATACATACTCCTATAACATATAGGGACAATATGCATAATACTAAAACATATAGGGACAATATACATACTCCTATAACATATAGGGACAATATGCATAATACTATAACAGATAGGGACAATATGCATAATACTAAAACATATAGGGACAATATGCATGATACTATAACATATAGGGACAATATGCATAATACTAAAACATATAGGGACAACATGGATAATACTAAAACATATAGGGACAATATACATACTCCTATAACATATAGGGACAATATGCATAATACTATAACATATAGGGACAATATGCATAATACTAAAGCATATAGGGACAATATGCATAATACTATAACATATAGGGACAATATGCATAATACTATAATACATAGGGACAATATGCATAATGCTAAAACATATAGGGACAATGTGCATGATACTATAACATATAGGGACAATATGCAAGATGCTATAACATACAGGGACAATATGCATGCTACTATGTACGTTTATCAATAAAGAAATACATATATAAGTGGTGACTAAAAATAAATTACTGGTGACTATATATGCTGTTTATATAAATCTGGGCAATACAATAATTACATATTGCTCATTTATTTTATTCTACCTAAGGTTTAATTATATAAACAAAATACACTACAAGAAACAACGTAAACGAATGTATGCCGTATTCCAAACTAAATGCAAAAGCGCATATTTTTCATTACACAACAACATTATTACTGCGCACATAACTCCGCCCAGATAAATTTGAACTCAGTCGCGCGCTCGACAGAACTTTCGAAAGAAAATGGCGTGTCTAGCTAAAATTGAAATTTGGAGTCATATTGTGAATGAATGTGCATTGCAACAACTTTTCCATTTGATCTGGAATGAATAGATTTTGGTATTTTTCTTGATTCTAGGAAATTTCGTGATTATAGACTGGATTTGTATGTGACAATTCCACATGAAATACATGGGATTGAAGAAGCTAGGGAGAAGCGTGTTGACATCTGCAAACGTGTTTCTGTTTCTGTCATTGAATGTTTGAAATCATAATGTGGGAAAAATATGACGTCTTTCAACTGCAATTATCAAAAAGACGCCATGGAATTTAATGCTTATTTCATTTTGAGTGCAGTAAGGAGGATGTAATTGCACTTATCATCAAAATTACAGTACAATTTCGAAATGTGTAATCCAGATTGAGAACCTATGACATGGCTCAATGTAATTCGGATTTGCAGAATTATGAAAGTACATTTTGAGGAAATTCAGGATGTAAAAATGTAATTATATTTTTTTGCCATTCTTATCACCAGCTAAAGAAGACAGTATATGACTTGTCACTTGTATGTTATTTGTAAGGACCTTATCTTGCGTCTGTTATATACTGTAGCTAGCCTAAATCCGAAACATTGTATCAACGCGGAATGTGCCAAAGCAGCTGGTATGTGGCAGTCCACGAAACATCTGTTTTAGTTCATTCAGAAACAAGTTTAAACAACCACAACGTAAAGCGCCTCTTACGCGAGTGTACATGATTTGTTTACAAATCAAAAGTGCTGGCGTCTGCGTCCATTGTTTGTTTACAATAGAAAGTAGTTCCTTTATGCACGTAAATGCCATATGTGTATTGGCGCGGTGGTTCAATATCGGGTAATACTGCACGATTCTGACAATGTAAAGTTAACGGGGAAAAAAAGAGCATGTGATAAGTGGTGATAATTAAGATTTTTCATCGCAATATGGAACTTAAATTATTACGGGTTACTATTTTTTTTATTAAGTGGATGTTTTTAGGTGGGTATCTTTACATTATTATTTTGTAGACGGTAAGTATACCTCTGCACCACGAAACCATTTACAAATATGCATCTTTATATGATCAATAAAACGTTATGGTACTCTGTAAAAGCCACTATGATTTGTTTGTTAAACATTTCTAATGCTCAGAAAACTATGTCAGATATTTGCTTGTTTGCAAATCAATATAAATACTCATTTTCAAAGTTTTTTTTCCTTACTGACCATTCCAGTTCTAAATATAGTGTTAGGTATATCTATATTATGCACATCATTTTCATAATAATGATTTCAGCTGGGGTAATTTAGATAATGTAATTTTTAATGCCAATATTCTAACATAGTGCTTTGAACTTTTAGACAGGAGTCAAGTATAGTGCGTAGTACGATTTCATTCATAAAATTCCAAGGTCTATATACTAGAACAGTTCACGCGATCCAGCAATGACATTGGTACCAGTAAAAAGGACAGAATGGCCTAGTTCCTGATTAGCTTGAACTGGAACAGGTGATTTTGTTTTGCTGCAATAAATATTTTGTAATACCATATGATTCATTCCAAAGTTTTGTATCCCAGTCTAGCTATTGCATGTTAGTTTACTTTGTATGTGAATTATCGTGCGGAATCAATTATTCTTGATATTACTACTGGTCATGGAAGAGATAGTGAGGAGATAGAATCATTTATTTAACATAATCATTCGTTGGAGTTGCAGTGCTTTGACATTCGTTTAAAAAAAATTTGAATAGATTAATAGATGTAGGGAACTGATGTAACATTCATTTAAAAACAATAGCTGTACGGATTTACCGAGAAACAGTTAAAGACCATTTGGATTTATAGTTATGTGGAATTAATGTGAAACATTCAAAGACATTTAGATCAATAGCTCTGTTGGATTTACCATGAATTCATTTAAAGACCATTTGGATTTATAGTTATGTGGAATTAATATGAAACATTGAAAGACATTTAGATCAATAGCTATGTTGGATTTACCATGAATTCATTAAAAGACCATTTGGATTTATAGTTATGTGGAATTAATGTGAAACATTCAAAGACATTTAGATTAATAGCTCTGTTGGATTTACCATGAATTCATTTAAAGACCATTTGGATTTATAGTTATGTGGAATTAATGTGAAACATTCAAAGACATTTAGATCAATAGCTCTGTTGGATTTACCATGAATTCATTTAAAGACCATTTGGATTTAAATCATGATTGTTCCTTTATAGTATTAGAACCTCAGTACATTACATCTATCATTCGGAATACCTTTGGAACGTATTCTGATTACTTGGAACTATTGGCATTGAATGAACTTTTATAACTTTTCATTTATAAAGAATACTTGTGTCTGATAAAGTAAAACTACAATTAATTTCATACTTTGCTCATCTTAGGACAGAATAATTATAATATCGAATTTACATACCTTTTTGTAAACTATTGCTGCGATAGAAGCGTCACTATTGCTATGTACTGTATTTTGTGTTTGAGAAAATGCAGCAGATCCGATATAACAATAATTTATAAGGACGAAAATTCAGTTTTTATATGTATTTCTTGCACTTGTTTTAAATAAATTTATTCTCTTCTAGGAACAGTCAATTACCAGTAACATGCAATTACAAATGCCAATTTTATGTCTAACATTAAACATCACATCACTCTTTTTTATCAGTAATCCTGGCATTATAATTTAACCATTTTTTTTTAAATGAGCAAAACAACATTCAATTTTCAGAGATTTCAGATTATCTAATAAGGAAAACTTCTTGAAAGTTTCATGTTGTGTCATGACTTTGGGGATAGTTTGATTTTGCAGTCAGCTGCATTTTTCACATTTTCAGCATTCTATTTCTAAGGCGCGGCCGGCGATGACGTCATCACACACGATAAATATGAAAAATGCAACGTATTTTTTAAAGAAAAAGGTATGTCTATGAAATCTACATAAAACACCTTTTGAAGCAAAGAAAATGAAATCTGGACATTTTCTGCGGCCATTAGAGAGGTATAGAGCCCCTAGTCATATTACCTGCAGATGGTTAACCACCGAATTCAATAAAATAGTATTACCTAGTTATAATTTTACTAACAATAAATTTGATTCCTAAGTAGCATTTTTACTAACTAATTTTAATTATGTATGTTAGGCAATTTTGTGCAAATGGGACAAGTTTGCATGTTTGTTTCAACTGACAAACTTTGTAATGAGTACAAATTTCAGAGTTAAGGAAAGTTAATGTTTGACTTATCATGATAAGATCACAAGTTTAGATTCTTAGTGAAAAACATTTGTATAAACTTCGGAATGTTCTACAATTTTTAAAACAACTTTATGGGTGCATGCCATCACAAAGTTGATTTATTGCTCAATGTCATCTGCTGTTCTGTTCTTTAATCTGCAAATAGCTGTACTTAATGTCTGACATGTTTATTACAAGACCTGCACTGCATTCCATACAGTCATCTAAACTGTGGTTCATTTATTTTCTAATATTGTAACCAGCATGGCTGCTATATTAATTTCCTACTAAAACACTGTCGTATGTCATCGTTGTGTTTTAGCACTTTAATCGCTCGTTGGTAATAAACATTTTTATCATATACATATTTATCGCTATATAGCACTAAAGTGCTGATGCGCCGTAAAATCTATCAATCGATCGATCGATCAATCAATCAATCAATCAGACTATAGAAACAAAAGAAATGATCGAAGACTTTGAATTTTTCAAATAAATATTGATTACCCATTCGCCCTTTTATTGGTAAAAAATACTTATTAACTTATTATTTAAGCACTGATATTTTATGGAAATTTATAATACAGGTAATAAAAACATGCATTTGCAGATCTTCGCTCTCTAAATAATGGAGTTTGTTACTATTATTTTCATTATTATTATTATTGACATTACAATTTTTTATATTTACCACATTGAAATGTACAAGAAATATGGTAATAATATCAAGTATAACGAAATGAAATTATTGGAAATTAAAAAGTAATCTGAATGTTTCTTTAAGGTGATCTGAATATGGGTAAAAAAATACTTTACGCAAATGTAGTGGTATGCTATTATGAAACTCAGTTTTGAATGTGCGTGCGTTGCCATCTTATGTTGCATTTTAATAACACTTCTTTTGTTTAAACATTTTTTTTTATTATTTATTTTTCATCTTAAATGCGTTTTTATCAGCTGGGGAATGACAAAATTTGAGACACTTCAGAAGTAAATATTAGAAAAAGCCCTGAATGCAAGAAATTCCAGCTTGTTTCATACTAAAAATCAGTAAGTCCTCCATCGAATCAGGAAACTAGCAGAGAAAAAAAGTCCAGAGAAATCATTAGAGAACACCACCGTTGATTTAAGGAATGTTCATATCCTGCTACGTCCTGATGAAATATATTGATCCCAAACTCTGAATATGTCGAATTATTTTCAAACATCAAACTGCAGACTATTTAGCCAGGGTATTGCATGATATCCCAAAAGAGGACTGAGATTTTTTTCATGCAGCTGGCCACTCACATAATTCTGTAGGGGTATATCATTTTAAAAACATAATCTGATAGCTCTGAAACAGAGACACAGGTTGTTTATAAACACAAATCGATTGTTGTTGGTTTTTTTAAAACCGGTTTTATATACCTTGCACAACTGTTATTTAAGACATACCTTTCAATTGTAACGTCTTTCAAATGTTACCTCAAAATAAACAGCCCAACGACAGCATGTTGCAATTGTGTTTCTTCCAGGCTGAAATTATTAAGTTTTACATCAGGACAGATGAATCATTACATAATTCTTCCCTGATGTGCATGTGTAATTAAATTTAGCACGACTGCAACATGTGGTCTTAGCATTATAACAGTACTATTCTGGGATATTGAACTGTTGCAATTAAAAACAGTTCAGCGTGGCTGCAACTTGGAAAGCGGAATTGTTGTGTTATTCTTAAATCAGTTCAGCATGACTGCAACATGCATTTTCGGCATGACAGGGATCCATGTTTAAAATGATCATAGGTGAGTGCTTATGATAGAAATGAAATGTGGCAATGCAGCACAAACACACAAATTGACCAGCATAATTACATTATGTACTGCACTTTCAATGCATGGTGCAGTTCTAGAAGGATATGCAATGCTGAAAGTGACAGCACGTCAATTTAAGCTGTTGTTATTTATTCATATCTTAGCGATATAGTTCCGAGCGATAAAGTCCTAGCGATAGAGTTCCGAGCCAATAACAATGACCATCTGAGGCATGCAATTTATTTATTGCTGTAATGATTTAGTCACTGAGTAATTCTAAGGAGTGAAACATGTCTTCTTTCAGTTTAAAAAAAAATAAATTAATCAGTGATTTTCAATAATGTCATGCAATTCATACCAGAAAATAAAGTAATTTGAGTACATATTAATGGACTAATGAGATTCATTTTCCTGGATCAATAATTTGATTTACTAATTAATGAATTCATCACATTAACTTTATGCATTAAGTAACATCTGTTTCAAGTAGACATGCAAAAGTGAGTCATTATTAAGTCAAAGTGTTTAGTAAAATCAATTAAATTAAATTACCAAGTAACTTCTTTTTTCAGCCTCTAGTAGATTGTCTTTTCCAACTAAAACACGTACATAATTTATGCTTGAAAAAAAGTAATTTGATTGATTAGTAATCGCTTAACGAAATTTATTTTACCGAATTAAGTAAGAAATCTTAAAGCAAGTAATAACAGGTAAAATTGAGTAATTAGTAAGTACATCCTAATAAAATAGTAAAATGTTTACTTAAATCTTTCACTAAGTATTTTTGCACGCAAAACTTTGAACTACTTTGAAACAGCTCAAAAGAAAACATCTTTTCGAATTCCCTTTCCTAATTGAAATGCTTGGGTTGTCTTAAATCGGACAAACCGAAGATATACCAGATATTAAAGAAATATGATGTTCTTATACAATATGGGAAATGTTGTATCTATTGTTGGATGCGTAGTCACATCAGCATAAAAGGCAATGAAAAGGCAAACAAAGAACCAAATCTAAATCTGCGCCTGTCTCTGAATGAAACATTCCGTATCTAAAATAATAACATTAAACCCATTTCTGGAGAGTGGTATCCGTTGTATAGAATAAACCACGCTGAAGAGGTGGTACTGTGTTAATCGCTTATCGGACTCAAACCTGACTCATGCATACATACTGAAGGGTGAACCTCGACCAAAGTGTATACCATGCCAGTGTCAACTGTCCGGGTGGATTCAAGTATCGGGCTCGGCCAATGTGAGTATATGAGAAAGTTTGTCAGTAGCTTCACGTGGGTCGGTGGTCCTTAAAGTGTTTCTACCGGGTTCTACCTCCACCGGTTATAATGTCTACCATCGTGTGCTGATAAATGGCCTTAAACCCACAACAACAAAAGAACACGATTTAAAATCAGTCCTTCTTCAGAAGACCTTGTCCATGCAAACAATCGAGTTGATCTGAAATACTTCACATCCTACAACAACTTTTCCAGACATACTGGCATGGTCGCTGGATATGTGTCCATATGATATTTAAATAACCAAACTCCTCATAGGCAAATTTAATCCCAGAGCTACTTTAAAAATCTTGAGCAGTTCGAGTGTGCATGTAAATAAAACTCTTAATCTTTGTTCAATACATTTTCCATCAAGAACTCAATGACGCAATCTGATTTCGACCATCCTATTGAACAGTTACCAATACCTTTTGTTCTTGTCCACAACTTGAACGGACACCATACACTTTGGAGATGTAAAGATCCTTGACTTTTTAATGATAAGCCTTGTACGTACCTTCATCCTGTATCATGATCTTACCCGTTCTTATATCTATCCATCTGCAATTCATCTGTTTTACTTGGAGTTTTCTCAGGAAGTTTGTGACGACCTGTGTTGTAGTGACCAAGTTCTAATATACTTAGGAGTCCAATATAATCCAAACCACAAAGGTGGAAATAGAATAGGCAGGTTAGTAAACATATCAATTCCTCTGTGCATAAACTTTGACAATTGATCGTTTTGACAACGTAATGGATCCCATACCCCAATTTACAAAATATACTCCAGGGGTTGCTTGGGATAAACTCTCAAATACTTCGATTATTAAAGGTGTCAGTTAGCCATGTTTCAATGATGCATACAAAGACCATTAAGAGTATGAGAAAGAGCCTTCAAAATTTCAATGCCAATCCAACAACTGAAACTCTGTTTAAATACAGTTTATAGGTCCGAAAATGCACGCACAAAAATAAAAGTAACTGTACTATGTATTGACGTAAATCCAACAAAATGGTCTCGATCGAATCAGAAAACTTGAAAACATTTTGAAACAAGAAAATCTCCCACAAGAGGATTATTCTAAAAATTCCCGTAATGCCGACAATCTTAAAGAAAAGGTTCATCTAAATTTAAAATCTGCTTCCGCCCACGAATGCAGCAAATTTTCCACTCCCAGAGATATCCATCACTCTTTTGAGGGAGACGATAATATCAACTATCAACGTCCGAAGCATTTACCTGATAAACTTCTCAATAAGTTACTAAATATTTTCAATAACACTTGGGAAACAATTGGCGACCTCCCGCAGTCTAGGCAGGAAGCAACAGCGACACCAGTACCTAAACCTGGAAAGGACCAAACTGAGCCTTCCAATTATAGTCCTATGTCACTAGAAGATGTATTTGCAAAATCATGCAACAGATGATAAAAGATGGACTGCATTTTATCTCGAGTCCAACAAACTAGCATGAAACTTTCAATGTGAATTCAGACGCCAGAGAAGCACAACAGACCATTCTTGTCGAAACTGAAGCTTTCATAAATAAAGAACTAATAGTCGCCAACTTTTCGACTTTGAGAAAGTTTAAGACATCTCACGAAAGTTCGGCGCAATCAATGGCATTTTTAGATAAGGTTTTATTATCCCTAATGTTGTGAAGAATGAAAATTTCAGAGTAAACGTAGGTAATTACCCATTATGTATGATGTCCTCAGATTATACTTGTAACTCATGGGATCACATTATCATAACTTTTTGTATAGGAATTCGTTCTCAATTAGAAACTTTAAACATCAATGTTGCAAATACTGCAAAATTCTGTTTCCCAAACTTACCATTTTTTATTATTAAAGTCCCCCCCACCACCACCACCACAACCCCCGCCATTTTATATTTGATATTTTTCTTTTATAAATGTCTTCATCAAGTCCACTCCTTTTCAGAGTACATACAGCAAAGAGAGAGTGCATGTCGTGGTCATGAGTCCCTGTTTACACATGGCCCGAAAACTGGAGGCAAGGTTGTTCGAGCCAATTATCAGATAACGCCTACAATTTTATCTCAGTAATTAGTCTAAACTCTAAAATCTTTGAATCAAATTGGAATCGCTCAACAAAAAAACCAAACCAAAAACAACAAAGGGGTAGGTAATGTAAAAGTCATTTTCAGCCCATAATCAGATAAAGATTAAACTTATATGGATAAAATATGAACCTCTCTGTCCCTTAAGTGTGTGTTTAATATTTAAGGACCACTTTCGTTACAGGAAATTGACAATTAGATTGCCTATGGATTTATGGATTATATATATATATATATATGTATATATACATATGTATCTCTCTCTCTCTCTCTCTCTCTCTCTCTCTCTCTCTCTCTCTCTATATATATATATATATATATATATATGCTAAAATGTTCCTATCAAGTACATTGCCAAGCATTATATAACCCAAATTGTGTATTTGCATGCAACGAACATAAAAGTCAAATGATAAAACTTAATAAAACTTAACACCTGTTATTTAAAGCCATTCGCGCATGTGTATGTATAGCGCTGGATTTTTCTCTTGTTCTTTCCAGAATCGCCACAGAAAAGGCAATTGATCTATTTTTTCATCATGTTTTGATAAACAATGTAGTGAATCCATTTTGTAGATTAAAAATAGCAACCGAATGTTGATACTGTGCAGAGAGAAGAATTAAAAATGTTCAGATCGTCATCGACAATAATTGTTTTGTTTAGTGTATGTTATTCATAATTCAAACAAAAATATTCTTTATTATGATGACTAATCATCAGATTTTATAAGAGAGAGAGAGAGAGAGAGAGAGAGAGAGAAAGACAGTATAATTACTATAAACTTTACATTATTGCTAGCTAAGGTTCCTATATTTTAACCTAATTTCACTTTGGCGGATCGATCAGAGGTACTTCAGTGCTTCTCCTAGTCATATTTATTGGATTTTGTCGGTTGCCTCCCGTTATATCTGATGGCAACCAACCAATAGCGAAGATGTAAATTATACAATGTATGAGGCAACCGTTCAACATATATAGTACGATTTTCTTATTTCACCCACCGCGGATATCAGTTTTGATACAGTCATTGTCACGACGATGAGTGAACAGACTATGGATTCTTGCTATATATCAAATGGATCTCCAAATTGACGGAGGGATAAAAACAAAATTTATAGACATACACACGCACACACAAACTGTTCAAAGACAAAGAGACTTTTTAAATGAGACTGTTTACTCAATGATAAGGATATTTTGTCCAGTGGTGATACCCGCAATTGAACAGTTCCTTTATAATTTGACTTTTTAAAAAATGGAGGAACTATGAAAGACCGTCTCGCCCGATTTTGACCATCCAGTAGCACATTTTCTTCTCGATAAGGCCATTCTTATTCTCTCTCTCTCTCTCTCTCTCTCTCTCTCTCACACACACACACACACACACACAGAGACACACGAATAGTCATAAGCAAATACATTTGCATTAATCACCATCAGGAAACAGAGGAATGGTAAACAATAATCAGGTAAATCATGGCACATGTATGTAACAAGTCGAATTTAAGAACCAACTGTTATCAGGTCTATTTATAGCTAAAATTTGGACAGATGACACCAAAAAAAAGCCATGAAGAAATAGAGCAAGATGAAGCAGTACGCTCCAAAGTACGCTCGACTTAAAGATTTACAATTTAATGGTGGTTGAATATCGTGACACGCACATTTCATATATATATATATATATATATATATATAGCTTGTTTGGGTACGATCAAGCATGTCATACAAATTCTTTGTTTTTCATATTATATTTTAAATTTGTCCAACAATGATGTCAGAACTGTCACGGTACTTCAATATTTTCCCTCTGCATGATTCGCATTATTATTTTATATTCTGAAGACCTTTGTCGGGGCTCAAGATTGTGAATTCGTACAAGGGTAGACCATAGTCTACAAAACGAATTAAAACAATACATATTATTTAAAATGATCATGGTGAGGAAACGATACAATGTATTATTATTTATATCATCATTTCATTATCTTTTGGACCACGTTAGTAAAGTAATACCATAAACTGCTTGTTGTTGTTATGGGTTGACTTCTTTCATGTGCCTCTTCTATATTAACTACTCTGATCCCATTATTCGTAATGTCCCAATACACCACCTGAAAAAGGCAAAAATATTACGAATGACAAATATATATGAGATAACTTCAACTAACAGGATCTGGTTTTAATCAAATGGCATGCAATGCATTATTAATGTAGGCAGGCAATCGTGTGAAGTCATAATGCATCGTTGATAATCACTCATGTGAATATATGTATGATTCAGTTCCATACAAACCTTCTCAGCATATGTCACATGTTTCTCGTCGTCCGAATAACCAACCTTTAATACTTTAACACCAATGCCAGAAATCTATGACAGCTACTGTGCCGCATTATACCAAGTCATTTCTTAACCGCAGGTCTTTTATTATTGAGAGAGGTAGTCTCGTTCATGTACAAAGGATAATAATTTAATACGGAAGTAGATTTTGGATACTGTAGTAGATGTCTGTTAAAATTTGTATGATAATGTACCTTCATCGCATGCATTACTAAAAGCCTTAATCAACGTTGAGAAGAAAAAAAGGAGCAATGCGTTGCTATTGGGCCGATCGCATATAGTACACACACATTTGATCCGCGTAGACATATACTTTACCCTGCCAGTGTCTACTGACACACTCTTTTCAGGTAATTTGAACTGTTGACGGTGCATCCCTGAGAATTTTTGAGAGACTGTACTTAAAAGATGTGGTCTATATATGTTTAGTATTTCTTAAAATCTATTTTACCTTTATATTTTATTTTATATACATTTTACAGAATATTAACATGTTTGTCTTTTGTCTTTTTTATTGTGGAACTTTGTTTACATTTCTTTGGAAGAGTTTTATTTCAAAACATTTACTGTGCAGTTCTTCAGTTTTGATTCCTTTAGACTTTATTTTGAGTTTGCACAATATATAAATTATTAATAAGGTGCTGTCAAAAGTTAATTCAGATTATGTATAATCTCGACGAAAAGTGTATACTTTGTAAGGATTACTTAACAGGCTTATGAAAGTTGTTGCAATGCCTTATCTGAGGGTCGAAATCTATAGCAACAAGTGTTTCCTTCCTTTATTTTTTTATTGGAGTTCTTGCATTTTTAATTTGTAATGCTGTAAGTATTTCTGTGTGATTTTACTTGGCTTTTGTTTGTGTTTTCTTATAAATTAAAATCAAATTATCTTTACAAACGTTAATAGTAGATTACCAGTCTAAATTATATTAATTAAGAATGTGCCTGTCGGCTTGACTGTAGCAGACGAGTACATATCATATAAAAGTATTGATAATTTTCACTGTGTGGAGAAAATAATTACCTCACAGTTTTGCCCCTAAAAACCTATAGCAACCCTAAAGGAATTATGCTTGTTCTTCAATGATTATGGGTAATGCAAAATGTAAATGCAACAGCGAGATGGTATGGGTGTGGAAAAAAATGTTCCAGTCATGGGAAATTAATAAACACAAATACTGAGGACAATCAAATTTAAACTTACCTCTCGATCATGGCCTTACGTTGTTGGTGCGTCTTTAGAACAACAGTCAGTCAGTCAGTCTACAATGACTGCGTGAAAAAGTTCCTTGAATCAGTTGGGAAAAGATATATCCAAGATGGTTGTTTGTAGCAACTGTACGCAACGGCATATAAACTAGGGAAGAACTCACTTCATCGATCAGCCAGTCATGTATATCGCTCGGAAAAGCAAAACCAAAGGACACGTATTTCTTCCGCAAAGAATGTAGTTCAACATGTTTTCGAAACATATGTATATACTAAATATGTCAGTTAATAATTCAAGCTGAGAAATATATTAAGTTAGAGTCACTTTTGAATGTCACTTTTTTAATGTATCAATACATAATGTTACGTACTCTTTGACATCGTATTTAGCAACATCATCTGTTTACTCGGTAGATTAAATTAATGAAATTCCAAATGGTTGCCGTCTCCACACATATTAGGATTTATCACTGAACAGGACGAGAATGCTCCGACTGCGGGTAATAGATCAAACCGTCGAAAGTTGCCTCCCTTTATAAGAGAAGATCTGTATAGTTGTGCTTGTTACCTTTGTGTGAAGAGAAAGTGAGTGTGTGAAACTATTGGGCATTAAATAGAAACGTATTTTAAAAAGATAATTCCCAAAGTGTTCAGAAATCCCTCTTAGAGATAAAGGGAATAAGCCAGCATATATGATGATTAAACACATTACTTTTGCTTGAAGAAATACATTTTTCAAAATGATTTATTTCCTCTTGAAGTGGAAGAATAGTCTACGTATTTTTTCTAGCAATAAGATATTTCAATATATTTACTCTACAATGAGAATTTTCCTTTACTTGGTACAGATCTTTGATCAATTCATTTTGAACCCGGCTTAAAAGTAAAAACATTATGTTGTGTTTCTTAATGCTGTGATTATAAAAAATGTTTAAATAATATTTAAAAAGCACATGATTACTATGAAAGAAAATTAGAATGCATGTAAGAATATTGTTCCAGTGAACTAGCTCGGACTCTGCTGCTGATTACCCTTAAGTCATGTCGTACGAAAACTTTTTCTTGACCATAGTTATATTCCTGCTAACCAAAATTTTATGGTCTTATTTCGACCGTAATAAAGCCCTGGATTTAATACGAACCTTAACCAGTACATATTGAGGAGCTGATCGGAAGATCTTTTTTGGGCTATACATGTCATCAATCAGGCTGTGTTGTCCTTTAAATTCTGTTAAGCACGTAGCCTCTGAGAACAATGACAATGGTCAGTTGAGTAAAGTCTGTTTCTTTCTAGAGTATATCACCTTGTGTGTCCCTGTAGCGTAAATTTCTGTACCCACGTTTGATTCTTAGGCCGGTGGGGATCACAGGTGACAAACATAGTTATCTTATACATATCATATCCAGTACATTCCTAAAGTACCTCAAGCGTCGCAAGCCTCCATAGCGTGACAGCCTTCGGTTACTTGAGGGTGTCTTCATACATCACACCATCACGACACAAGGGAAGAGTGTATTTGCGTGACTTTATTAGGAAACACAAGTACATACGAACTAAAATGTGTTACATTGCCCCTTTGATGAGCAAAATTATTAAGGGACTTAAATAAAAATAACAAAGTTTGAGTATCAACAGAAGGCAATGGAGACCACAGGGACATCATGAAGGTATGAAAGACGTTTGTTTATATATTAGACAGTACTAGTTTATCTAGTTGAAGACATATGAGTTCCCTTAAAATATATCATAGTAAAATCTTCAATTATGCATTCTTATATAAGAAACAAATTGTCACCATTAATAATATTGGTGAATAACTGACAAGAGCAGCATAACTTATAGACATTTCTGACATATAGGAAACCTTTTGAAATATCATCTCCCTCACACTCCTTTTCTTTCCCCCGTGTACGCCAAAGACGTTTAATTATGTGCATGTGTGTGGTGTCCAGCAACAAACTTTGTTAAGGTACATTTAGAAAATGACAAATTCATATTTTCGAGTGACATGTAATGAGAGAATTGAGTTCATGTGGGGAACTTTTGATGCCGAAGATAGCGAGACCATTGCTCTGTAGTCCAAAGGTAACCTCATGAAATTTATTTTTAAATGTTAGTGTAGGTCTTGGATTATTTTTTCCAAGCTCGACAGTTCGTAAAACTGGTATACTGCCAGGAATTCCTCTAATTG
Source organism: Sinohyriopsis cumingii (assembly GCA_028554795.2). Taxonomy (NCBI): domain Eukaryota; kingdom Metazoa; phylum Mollusca; class Bivalvia; order Unionida; family Unionidae; genus Sinohyriopsis; species Sinohyriopsis cumingii. Next base: position 108,733,660 of record CM068838.1, on the reverse strand, counting down.
TATATAGCTGGTTTGCAAAGTTCCGGATATAGGGCCGCACTTTATGTTTCTGAGATAATTCAGGATAGTTCTAAAATACCTTAGGTCACTATCAGTGAACAAGGTGCAAACTTGATCAACTCAAAGAGCTGCAGATGGGTTCCTTGGTTATCATCCTACTCAGTGGAGATGATGGATCTGCCTGCCTATTTCACATCGGGTCCGACCCATCCACGGTTTTAATTCGCTGTGATTGACTTGCAACAATACCAGTAGGTTTGATGAAGGACTTGTTAGTTAGCCTTTAGCTGTAGCTTGGCCGTTGGGTTCTTCCACCTTAAACTCTGACAGAGTGTGCATGTCTTGTACGATTGATGGAACCAGACATATAATTGTTTGGGAAAGCAGACTTGGCGGAGCCAGCCTTTTTATTTTTTCTGGTACGTTGAGCTGGGTCCTGTCCATGATCCGGCTTGATAGAGAGGTAGACTGCACTTTAGCTGTGTCCTACGTTGTAGGGAATGTTGCGTCATGCCTTGCTGTTTCTAATCCTGTAGGTTGGGGGAGGGTAACATGCATTTTTGTATCAACACTAGTTGCGTCTAGTCCATTTCTTTAAGATGAAGAAGACGAGGAGGAGAAGAAGGAGGAGGAAGACGAAATTTAAGAAATAACATTGCAAGCTCTCTTCATTTCCCACGGGCACCTCTTCAGTATTGATTTATAGTATCTGATGCTGTATCAGTCATTGGTCCATGTACAGGCGTAGTAGTTTATATGCGTAGCAGTTGTATGCGTAGTAGTTACAGGCGTAGTAGTTATATGCGTAGCAGTTATATGCGTAGTAGTTACAGGCGTACTAGTTACAGGCGTAGTAGTTATATGCGTAGTAGTTACAGGCGTACTAGTTACAGGCGTAGTAGTTATATGCATAGTAGTTACAGGTGTAGTAGTTATATGCGTAGTAGTTACAGACGTAGTAGTTATATGCGTTGCTGTTGAGACTGGAGTCGGATGTTACAGTGGCCAATTTTGGTTGTTCATAATTGAGAGATGGGAACAACACTACCCTTCTTCGCTTGTTGTGTGGTTTATTCACTGCGTAGATCGTCGCATGGGTACTAAATGTTTCTGCTTCCCCCTTTGCTGATTTGCTATTGGCAGAAGATTTGCTTACCTGGTTTTTGCTATACCACGCTTGCCCTCCTCTAGTTGCTTCCATTTTCTCGATGGTGCTACTGGTTCACTTCTTATAAATTAATTATACTGTCATCATTCCCTAATATACTAGTTATTCTCTCTCTCTCTCTCTCTCTCTCTCTCTCTCTCTCTCTCTCTCTCAATCGATCGATCAACTGCTCCGGTGGCATAAGTGGCATAAGCATCCGCCTAGGATATGGGAGGTCATGAGTTCGAACCCAGTCCGAGTCACGCCAAAGACTTATAAAAATGATAATAGCTGCTGTCTCGCAAGACGCTAAAAGTTAGTGTTAGGACTGGTCGGTCTGCTGTCAGAATAATGTGCCTGGGTGGGACATTATGTTACATCTCTGCGGCAGGACGCCCGAATGATAGACTTAACTATAAACTGCCACACTGCAGACATCGTAACCACGTGACTGAAAAACTGTTAAAGTTACGTTAAAAATCCGAATCGCTCTCTTTGTGTCTCTGGCTCTGTCTCTTTATCCAGGCCAAACTTCATACTGGCTGTGTTTACAAGGGTGATAGTGTCTCCAAATATAGCGTACGCAGTGGGGATATGCCGTTCGCACTAGTGGAGCTTGGCATAACCTTCATGTAAAATATAAAATGTATACGATGGGACAGTAGGAGAATGCTATTACAGGCACATGAAGTAAATATTTAGTTAATTAAAACAGCCTGAGATTTTATCTTCTTTGTAAAGTTGAAGTAAAGTATGTTGTACTTCTCTACTGTGGAGTTTTCTGAATGCGAAGGATAACATCATTATCATTTGTCGTATAATAAATGGACCTTCCTATGGACAGTGTAATTGTTTACCGCTGCATTTGTATGTGCACTGTACAATCATGCAGAATTTCCCCCATCTTCGCTAGTCGATGTTCCAATAACCCTATCTACACCTTGGCAAATCAATATATATACTGGTGCTTTGTCCTAGCGACATCGATTGGATTTCATAAGTTGCCTCCCTTATTATGCAATGGCAACTAACCAATAGCGTGATGCATTGTACATCGGCCGAAAACGGTGAGGGCAATTGTCCTAAAAAGGATACTTTGTAAGTGTAACATCCAGAGTATATTTATGTACCAGAGGGAAGCTATTACATGTGTAATTTAGTGAAAGATACCTGAGCAAACACGGACCGGCACTGGAAAATGGTTTATTTATCAGTACATCCAAGTTGTGTGCTCGCCTTGTCTCATCACATAGGAGCAGTGTTCAAATTGAACAACATAACTTATATTGCATGCGGTGGCTTTTTCTGCATTCAGTGAAATTCACAGACCAAAAGCACATAAATCTCTACTCGTTACGCTAAGGTATAGATAGGATTATCGGAACCTTGGCTAGCGAATATAATCTCCTTCATTAGGACTTTCTCTCGTTATATTTTCTTATGTGTTTTGAAGAATTTTTAATCTCTTCGCATGCAAATGCATGTCTTCTCTTGAATTTCTGGGATAATCAGTTTTTATGTTTTTCATTTCAGTATCATATCTGCATAGAAAAATATCAATTGTTAAATGTATGTTTCCACCAAAGACCATGTCACTCACATGTAGATTCACGCTCTGCTGATCTATAGGCCGTCACGACAATTTAAATGTACCCATCCCAGTCTTTTATTCCTTGAAACAAAAGCTGAAAACATGTATTCAATTGTTCTATTTGCTCTATCCACAATGCCATCAGACTGAAGTAAGATTGGGATGGTACGGGTTTTCTCTAATTAGTACGTTGGTTAGTAGACTATAACTATATGAGGTGCCAAAAATAATTCCTACACTTTCATCACTTTTCTATGTAACAGTTGTATGGTTTTGATTCCTGATGGGTATAACATCAATCCATTTTGTGAAATAGTCATCAACCATCAACAAATATAAATTCCCTCTGTTCCATTTCGGTAAAGGCCCAAGCACAAACGTTGCCAGTCCTCCCATAGGGATTCCTATACTGAGGATTTCAAAGGTCCTTTTCCTTGTTTATGAAGCGGTTTCCTGGAAGAACATTGGAAACAAATATTAAACCAACATTTTATATCTTTGTTCGTGTGTTGCCAGAAATATATTTCTTTTACTTTTTAAAGGATTTTCTTACCTCCGAAAATGACCCCTTGTTACAATGTTGTTTAACTGCTTCAAAAAAAAAATAAAAATAAAGAAACTTAGGTCAAAAAGTATTTTAAAGTTGTGTTGTCTCTCATGACCTGTGTCCCATTTATGGCATAGTAAGTGATTGCATATTTTCAAGGAGTCAGATCTTGCCCAGTAATATTTAATGCTTTCATCTAAGTGGAAACGTTCCGGCCATGTGGGTCTCACACTACTATTTAACCTAGTTCTAACATGTTTTCCTATTGGATATTGTTTTGTTTTATAAACATGCATTGCTTTTATTTATTATCATGTTTGTTCTGGCATTTATCGTTTCATAATTGACATGGCTAGTAACCTTAGTGTTTGCATGTGGATATTGGGACTTGGTATGTATATTATAGCCTCTAGAAGAATTTTAGTGTTCTGATCGTGACTTTTCACTATCGGCAATTTCATATTTCCTTTGTGATCAGGTACAGTGATGACATCTCACACTTAGACAAGGTCTACGAAATAATGCATCTATCTTGTTATGAATACGTCCAGCTCTATACTCTGTTTCGAACTGATAGAAACACAGAAATTCAATCCAACGAGCAAGCGGACCTTCTGGATTTTAAAGCTTAACAACCCGGTAAGGGAACCAAGATGTGGCTGAACTTTAAAATATCTTCCATGCAAATATTTGTGTAAATGATTTATTTATTGAACTATCAATGGCTAACAGTTCTTTACGAGTTATACCGTATTTCCTTTCAGCCCTTCTAAACGTTTTACTGTAATAGCATATAACCTTTTCTACTAGCGACAGAACAGCACCCAGACCTGTATTAGATGCATCAGTGTCCACTATGAACAAGGCATTAGATGTTAGTGATGGAGAACTTGTCAAGACTATCATTAGTTTGTAAAAGGCAGCTTGACCTCCTTCAGAAAAGATAAATCTTAAAGCTTGTGTAAAGGTCTTGTTATATCAAACTTTCTGTAATATGAACACAGGCCCACCTTCAAATTTTTTTAAAATAATTATTAAGCACGTATCCTCAATTAATGTGCAGAAAGGACAGGTTGGCATGTTGTGCGTCATCCATCCGTCCGTTAGCACAAGTTTGTTCTCTATATTTCGTCTATATTATTTCGGGGATTATCATAAGACTGCACGCAAATTCGTTCCATGATCTAGTCGGTCCTAAATGAAAAGGCGCTTCTCAGACGTTCCGTATAATCAAAACAGTAGCCATTTGTTAAATCTTGTTATCGCTACTCCTCCTAAATGGATGGCCAAAATCAACATGAACTTTTCACCCAACTAAATCTTATGATGTCTTTTTCGTACCAAATGAAATTAAAGATGCTGTAAATTATAATATGTGCGCCATCGTGAAAAATATTGCTATTAGATACTTCTTCTGAAATGAAAGCCATATCAACAAGGGGTTTCTCCAGATGATTCCGTAAGATGTCTAATTGATTCTTTGTGAAAATGGTACTGTTTGGACATCCAATATGGTCGAAACAGCAACCATCTTGAAAATCTGGTTATCTGTATATATTCTAAACGGGAAGAATTGTTTCCATGTCTAGTTCACCCCAAATGAAAAGTGTGCATATCAAACTTCAAATAGGGACGCCAAAACGGTCTCCTTGCAAATCGTGTTAATCGTTTTCTTTTAGATGTATGGTCATATTGTCTGACTATCCACTGAAAGACTTTTTGTGAGATCTAGCTGGACCTAGATGAAAATGGTGCCTACCTGAAAGTCAATATGGCCGTCATGGCTGCTATCTTTCGACTCTCCTTAGGTGATATCGTCATCAAAGATTCCTGGCGACTTCTAGTTGGTAATACATTACAATGGTTACAATCTGACATCCAGTATGGCCACCTTGGCTGCCATTTTGAATGATGTGTATATTCACATAGAGTTTGAAATTTCGTTATGTGAAGTAAATGTAATTTGCACGTACTTCAGTCTTCTGTTGCTTGCAGGTCTCGAAGGAAGTTAACTCGGTCCATTTTATGAACATTCTAATGGAATATTCCGTACTGGCATGAAACAAACTTATAATGTTTTACATTACTACTATTCTTTGCATCATACCATACAACTTCCGAGAGACTAATGAGGAATGTCCTTTAGATGATATGTTGATTTGAAGACTGTTTGATCGATATAATTCTGGAAGATTTGATGAAAAAGCTTTACATAAGCAATTATCTCAGTGCCTAAGCCAAAGGTTTTACATTTAGATTCTGCAGGCTAAAAGTCGTTGGTTAAGATGCCCAATTAGGTTCTTGGGTTAATTTTTTTATCATCGACAAGAAAGATATCTTAAGATGTCAACTATTTCAGAAGGATACTATAAACAAATTTAATAAAATTAAATAAGTGAATGTGAATGTGAACAAAAATATAGCTTTTCTCCTATAGTTCATTGTTTTTGGTAAATTTAATGTATCATTCTCAAAGGGGCCGGTGCTGAGAGTATTTTGAAAGGTACTTTTCCGTTCAAACCCTAGATTAATATCAATATAGAAGACATATGGGATAGTGATAATAATGGAGAAATAGGTAACGCTGATCTCAAAGACGTTATGAGTGTGGGTAATGTAGATGTGGTCGATCAGGGTAGATATACAGGCTGTTACTCTTGTTGGAATATTGATTACCTGTATAAAGTTGTGTAGCTGTATGTCATATGAAACCATGTGGCGGCGACGAAACTAATATTAGAGTCTCCCGTGATAATAACTTCATTGTTACAATCGCATTCACAGATTTATCAGTCGATGATGATAAGACAGAGAGACAGACAGACAGACAGATGGTAAGCAGAATAAAAATAAAGAGTTTTGTTTTTGAGAAAACTTAATGGATTATACAGTGGGTATTTCGAAATCAGTTCTTCTCTTTTACGTTAAATTGTTTGAAACGTATATGACTCTACCCGCTCCCATGCCTTCGCGTCGAGGTCGTCTTATATAAAATGAAATGTTTTTATAGAAATAGCCCAGACAGGTATATTTTACAGTGAATAAACGTTTCACTGAGTCCAATTACTGCAAGGTTAGATTGATTTTCTATCGTAAGTCTCAGTTCCTCGATTTTGGGTAAAGGCATATACAATAAGAATTAATACTTTGTGCGGTAATACACTAGGAATAAATATCACGTAGAACATGATACCTTTTTTGACTGAATTGCATGTTTTTATCACTGTACCCAGACCGAGGTATATGTATTATCATTGTACCCAGACTGAGGTACATGTATTTTCATTGTACCCAGACGGAGGTATATGTATTATTATTGTACCAAGACTGAAGTGCATGTATTATCAATGTACCCAGTACCCAGATGAAGGTACATTTAAAATCAGCCCGCGGGCCGCTGGTTGGACAGCAATGGCCTAGTCTCTTAATAAGTTATTACGCCCTGCTGTGTGGGCTATTAATCACTATCTGGATTCATTGTCGGCCCGCATGCGCTCTACTGTTAATACGATCTGTTCTCGGTTTAAACAATTCACATCTTAATCATACAAATGAAGTAACGAAATTCCTTCAAGTCTTGACTACCACATTTATTAACTAACAATCCAGTGGCGCCAGACAATAACAACAGCAGTTTCTAGCATATGTGATTCGTATGACATGTAAGAATAAATTCAACAATTTTTTTCCAGAATCCTATAAAAAAAAATGTATGAAGTTCTTAGAACACTTGAGCATATAAATTCAAGTAAAAAGTAAATTCAAACAAGAAAAATTGTATTAAAATAAAGCACGGTACATTGCTCTCTTTTCCTCCTATTTTTAGAATCGTCTCTTTACCCTGTCACAGTATTGTCTCTCAAGACGTCCAATACACGTCCCTTGGACAATCGTTACGAGGAACTTCACCCTGCCCCCAGATTCAAGACCTTCTCATTACGCAAAAATTATGCTGGCTAATTTTGCGATGTAAATCATTTATACAGCAAGAAATTTCGCCCGCGAAGCCCACACCTTACTTTGCTTAATCAACTGTTATTAAATTCACCTAACCGCCATTATTAAAATACACCCATCGAGATCTGAGTAACTCCTATTTCGTGACATTAGCTTAACCTTTACAATCAAAACACAAAGCAAGCTCATTTTTGAAATGTTTTATGAAGTCAGATGGGGTTTAGAATTTATAATAGTGTTTTCGTTTTATCAGTTCTTTTACCTAACGCTACTACCCGTTTACTTTTGATAAACATATTGGCAACAAGTTTTGTTTCAAAATATTTATTGTCAAGTGAGGTAAATTTGGTTATTCAGTTTGTTACGAATTTTACGTTTTCTTCTACCTTAGATTTTAGTACACTCTCCGACATGAGACAATGTAAGTTCGTTTCATTACAGGAGTCGTTTATCAGATACAAGAGTTAACGAGTTAACTGAGGCTTGGAATACACAATGAGTGCTAGTACTTGTTAAGAAAAAATGTTTTGATCTGTTCTCTCTCTTCCTCCCTCCCCCCCCCCCCCTCTCTCTCTCTCTCGTGGTGGGAGGTGGCGGCAACTCTCATTACAAATAAAGTTACCAGGTCATGGAATAGGTTCGAAGCAGTTACAGATTACGTTGTGAAATCCTCATTTTTTCAGAACTCAACAGCTCTTTTCACTAGATCTCATGGAAAAGAGATACTGCTCCAATGATTACCAAATTAAACAGAAAGTAAATACCTACATTATAAAATGTGTGTGTGTGTGTGTGTGTGTGTGTGAGAGAAAGAGAGAGAGAGAGATCCATACTTGTAAAAAAGATCAAGACATTAAGAAACTTTTGTTTTCGGTGTATTCTTCTGAATAAGGGTAACAACGAAATTTCAAAATACGCCACAAGAGTCCGTTTGTTCTTCCGTTATTGTCCTACATTTTTGAATTTCTTCACTGGAGTAGAATGTGTCTGCTCTTTCTGTTGTTTCTCTTGTTTTTCATTTCATTGCTGGAGTTGGTTCTTCTGATGATGAATCTTCTTCTGCATATAAAGTTGTCACATTTTGCTCTCTTTTCAGTTTCTTGGGTCACTCTGTAGACTAATGTAAAGATTGCCATTTTATAGAGGTACTTAACTTCCACCGTTGCGGTAGCACACAATTTAGTAAAGAAATTGAGTTTTATTGTTGCATTGGCACACCCTTTAGCTATACAACTGACATTTACCTTTGCAATAGCACATTATTCATCCACGAATCATTGTTACTGTTATAGTGAGACCGTGGGGATAATATCAACGTGTAACCGAATGAGAGGTTACGTTCTCTCTCTCTCTCTCTCTCTCTCTCTCACATTGTAGTTAGATATATCCATCGATCATATTCGTTTTGACAAAGTACGCCAGATTATGTTACCACACATAGAGCGGGAGCTCTTCAGATATCATGTACTTCTGAAAGCGGTACAGGTGTAAGGTGAAGCTGTCTGCATGTGCAACATGCACAATGGAGGAAATATTGGCATACCTCTATTCTACTTTCATGTATTGTGGCGGACATTTATTTTGATATTGTACTTGTGTTGGAAATTTTGCATGCTCTAAGCACACATAAAACCAAAATGACTGTTCTTCTTTGCTCCAAAAATTAGCCTGAATTAGTCAAAAGACAGGGAAGATGACTTTTGCCAGACAAGATAATACCAGCTTCTGAAAGTGCAATGAATGAATTACAAAATATAAGAGGATTATAATAATTTATCAGCTCATTCTTTTTACAGGTTACCTTTGAGTTTCAGGATGTGAAGGACCAAGCAGAGCTAGCAATGTTTGGACAATTGAAAATCTGAAGCAAGGCCAGGCCGTATACTGAATGACCCAGTTTACATCCATCAGTGAAACATCAAAATTACCTGAATTATATGTTTTTGTAACATTACGTAAGATATTCAGAGTCTTTTTTAAATGGCTATGATAACCGATGAGGTAAACGTGAGAAAATCTTTTTCTTTTAAAATCTAACCTTATGCAAAATACGAAACTGTAGAGCGTCACCAATATGTCAGTTATGGATGTAATGTCCTACTTCCTTGTTATTATGTCTATTCTAAGTTGGATTATGGATTATGTACTTACTGGCGAGAGATTTTCAACAGATTTTAATGGTGGTTCATTCTAACTATATACCTTCAAATTTATGTCCAATTATAAGCGTAAAAGACAGAAATAAATCATAAATGAGAACATCAGGAAAAAATGTTTGAAATACTTGACTCGCGTCCAAGTACCAATTTTTTTGTATGCAACAGTATTAGAATTATAGTAGTTCTTTTGTTATATTCTTTTTTTAAATCCTTGTATGTGGTACTTACTCCAATACATATGGCGCACTTTCCTTTACTTACTTCAAATCCTAAGTCTTAAGGTTATGTGTTTAACTCGCGACCAAATAGGACTTACTGCATCCAGTACACATATACTGTTATACCTGATACTGGAACATATTATAATACAAATATATTCCACTATCAGCAACAAGCTGAAATAAACTAGTTGACACATAATAGAGTTAAAAGGTTGAATTCCTGTAGAATTCAGCCATGTAAAGTTTCGCAAACGTAACCGTTTTTCTGTTTTATTTGTTTGTCTTGTCTATGTTTTGTATTTGCCTTTGAAAAAGACTCATTAAAGGGTCGAAAGAACTCAACCTAGCCAGATACTAGTTTCGCACTGTACGCTTTCAGTTTATTGCCTTTATCTTAATCAATCCCTGACATACGTGATCCCTTGCTGGATCCAGTGCACTTTTGAAATGATTGTTATTCGCCATATGATTTGTATTCTTTATATATATATATATATATATATATATATATATATATATATATATATATATATATATATATATATATATATATATATATATATATATATAATCAGAAACAAGATGAACACAATTCAGAACATTGATAATAATAATAATAAGAAGAAGAAGAAGAAGAAGAATAATAGCCAGTCATACATTTGCATTTGAAAGAAAGATACTTTATATTTGGAGCCAATTAAGTACCTCATCTCTGCAGTAATAACTCCAATATACAAAGGAAAGGAGACAAGCAAAACGAGAGCAGGTGTTAGGATAGGAACTGCATATACAGTTATTAAAGAAGGAATAAACGTTCGATCAATAGCTGGAGATTTCAGGTTTTGTTACGTAAAGTATGCAAGAAAGAAGAATTAACATTGAGAACAAATTACAGTTGGGTATATCAAGCAACCGTCGAACTTTCAGTTTCTCCAGAGCCTCAACTAGCTTAGCTAGCTATGTGAAATCACCAGCAAATATCTGCTGCGGTTTACCACCAACAGAAATCCTCATATTGCTCGTGGATTCGCAGAAACTATCAAAATTATTATTCCATTATGCCGTAGAGAAACGAGTGCAGTTACGGATGGTTGGCTGGATTTTTTAAGAGACTTCCTACATTTTCAATTTGTGCACGAAGAACAATCCTCAACAGAGAAAAGGCTCAGTTCTTCAACAATATATGGCTCAAGTGGTAGATCATCAGTTTGAAGCCAATATCATTTGACTTGGGCTGTATATCCTTCAGGATCGACAAATGTAGAAATAACAATCTTAATAAATTAATTGAGGTCGGCCTGGTGTCAGGATAATGTAATTTGGTCGGACATGATGCTACATGTCTACGGCATGATGTCACAGTGCTGACATGTTAAAGCTACATTAAAAATCCAAATCACACACACACACACACACACACACACACAAACACACACACACACACACACACACGATCAGAAAATGGCATAAATAGTAATACATATAAGAAATACAAATTAGTCACATAACATATATTCATGCATAATAAAATAAGGATGAATAATTAAAGAGAACTTTTTTCCAATAAGGTCCTTTCGGTTCTTGATTTTGGGGCATGGTATATTTTACTATTAAAATTGTATATGCAGCGAAGCTAAGAAATTACTATTAATATTAAAACTCTTGAAAACTGATTTCAGAATTAAAATTCTGGCTCACTTGTTTTCATAAATTGCAACTGTTCTGTTTCGGAACCCTTGATATAATGACAAGATACGACTTGATATCAATATTTAAAGATTCCTGATATTCTGCAGCAGCCACTACATGCATGACAAAGGATCCGAAGACACTGGGAAATGTCCATTTAACACGGAGATCTTCAATGTGTTACGTATATTTGATATAATTAATATTTGATTTAAATTAATTGTTTGTCAGTTTCTAAAAACAATTATTTTTAATTTCATTAAATGTCAAAATAATGTCATTTTGTTTACCAGGAATCTAATATTTTCCAGAAATAGTTTGACCTTAGAGTTAATCGTAAACACCGAAATGTATTCTCATGCTGACCTTGTTCCCGACATTAATTCTAAAATCACTGAGACAAGTAAACATCTTTTTATTTTTATCTTATTCTTAGAGTAAAACGATTGGTTTTTGTCAAGGTCATACTGGGACTACGTGCTTTTAGATGTAAATACTTATCGAAAATTCTGGAGAGTTGACCCTCATCCGGGAATCTGTTTTGCATTTCATGTTACTGTATAACCTTTGTTTATATAGATATTTCTCAGTTGGGGCTTTTTGTTTACACTTGAAAGTGTGTGTTCGTGACCAGTTTGGAAATTACATTTTAATTTTTGTTCGAATTATTTGGATTCTAAAGATTAATTCTTTTTCCTGGAAATATTTGAGTGCTCATGCAGAATTACTGGACAGAAACATTTATTAGAATTTTATTCTGAAATTCAAACACCGGAATAGTATTGACTGCGGAATAAAAAGAACTGTAGACGATACAACACCATACTGACTACAGTATACGTCATCGCCTTCCATTTTGGATTTTTAGTCGGGACTCGAACTTGAACTCATTAAAACATTTCATTACTAGGACTTCTAAAATTTAATTCGTGGATTATTCTTGGATTACTTTATTTGATTCTTAAAGCCGTAAGTTCTTTTTTTCAATCTGAACAGTGTTTTTTATCCAGGGAAATAAATGATTTGTTAAATTTTTCAAAGCTTGTTCTTTTCAGTCTTTCATTTGCTACTGTTTATTAAAGCCTAAACACACTAACATAAGAACTGATCTAGATTTATTCCCCTAACGTATATCAATGATCGACCATATCCAGCTCAAAACACAATCTGATTAAAATCAGATCTCCACAGCCCTGCATGAAGATCTGAGAACTACCGCTTAGGAGTCATGTTCCGAAAACCTATGATATCATAATCGTTAATTTTATCAGCCAGTCAGATGAAGTCTTATATCTTGACATTTGGGATACTGAGTAGCATGGCTAAAAAGCGTCAATGTGTTCCAAGCGATTTGATTCGCTTACAGATTTCCGAAAGCTGTATTTCCATTGGCAAATTCTAAAGTCACCAGAAAATGACCTCTATGCGGTCTCTCTAAGGTCCTCGCGTAGGACAGTGGAGATATGATTTTAATCAGATAGCTCATAACACCGTCTTGATATCTCAAGGCGTCACTGCTTTTCGAGAGGGGAAACAGGTCTTGAACGCTCCACAATCTATCTCAATAGATGGTACATCTCAGCTGAAACTGTTGTTGTTGTTATCGGGTTTAGCGTCATTTTTCCAGCACAAGATACGCTATGCATGGCGGCCCGGACCTATT